>JAPQWV010000017.1:5712500-6155000 GCA_027422505.1 Craterostigma plantagineum
TAATACAACAATAATGATGGATGTAGGACTGAGCAAAAATATTCGAAAACCAAATTCCGTTCCGGGATCCGATTTTCAAAAAACAGAAATTCGGTTTTAAAAACCGGATCGGATATACGAGCCGATTTATTTTAAAATAAATCGGATCGGATACGAATAGTGGTTTGTCTAAAATTCGTATCCAGTATCCGGTTAAAGGGGTTTTTACATATAAATACCTATTTGGAAAAAAGCTTGTGATTTAGTACCCAGTCAGGATTTTTTTATATGTAGGTACCTAACAGAATAAATTTTTTGCACATAGGTACCCGATCCCCGAAAGTACACCATACAACACATTTGGGTACTCTATATCAACACATTTGGGTACCCTAAATAACAGAAAATGGTACGACGTATGCTATTTTTAAGTACGTCCTATGTAACACACAGGTATTCCCGTAGGTACGACGTATGCTATATTTAGGTACCCTATATCAACACATTTGGGTACCCTATATAACAGAAAATGGTACGACGTATGCTATAAACTGGTAAAAAAATCGGGTATCTATTTGTAAAATTTTCTGACATGGGTAGTTATGTGTAAAAATTTTATCCTATTGGGTATTTTTCTATAGATTCACCCCGGTTAAAAATAAAAACATAGTAAAAAAATAGCCCAAAAAGAAAAATGAAGGTCGAAAAGGAAAAAATCATCAAAATAGAATATTTAAATTTATATTATTTTACTTTGCAAAAAACTTTGTTAGAGATTGGAATAGAAAAAAATAAACACGCAGAGATGCAAGTTAGAAAATTAATGTGAATTTGTGGTACTGTGTTTACAATTTATTATGTAATTTTGAATCATATATTCACATATTGTGTGATTTACTATGTGTAGAAATTCTTTTATAAAAAATTATATCTTTTAATGTTAATATGAAAGAAAGAAAAATTTTAAAGAAAATAATACAAAATAAATCGGATGCGAATATCCGGTTTAAATATCCTAATCGGATATCCGTTTAAAACAAGATCGGATACGGATATCATTTTTCGATATTCGATAATCCGGTTAAACGAATTTCGGATATTCGAAAATCCGGATATCCGGTTTTGAACACCCTTGGATGGTATCGTAATTTAGTTCTTTGCTATATTTTTGGATAGCTTTTCTTTCTTTGTAATCTTATAAAGAAACAAATACCAGTTTTCTTAATGATTTTTTTCTTTTCTATGACAAACCTGTTGCTTGCTCCCATTTTCTCCCACACATAATTATGATTCTGAGCTGTTGTAGATCGTATACGAACAAAGAAAATGTCTACGTAAATGCTCATTTGGATGACATTTTCTCTTCACAACAGTAAATGCTGCACAATTTAATACTCCATCTTTTATTATTTTCTGTTTCTGACTTTTTAATCACAAAAAACTGCTCCTCAACCAATCAAAGCTAAGTAGAACAATAAAATCTTTATTATCTCTTCAATTTTATTTTTTTTTTCCATGAGGTGAGACGATATTGGTTCTAGTAGGACTAGTTTTTCCTGATTCATAAGATATGTTCTCAAGCACCACAATCTACTCTAATCACCAAATTATATACTAACTATATATTGTAACAACGCTTCATCAATAGCTTTGTTTGTCACATTGACTTCATGAAAATTCAGAAGTTTTTTCTTTTTTTTTTAGCAAAGGAATTTCTACATTTACGCTGGAGAAGAGAAGTCGCGCAAAACACCTTATCATCCATTAATGAATGAGATGAGCTTGATTTCTTTTTTATCCATGACAAGACATTTCAGCCGTACGTACAACATTAAATACATAACGCAAGTTGCAAGAACAAAATCCACAGATAACTAATAAAATACTCCATGCTAACACATCAATCATCAACAAACGCCAATCACAATCTCTCAAAACAAGATATAGATAGCTCTCTATTTCTCTAGACCTTTGCCAAATCATGAGTAGTAGCAGTTCCATGATTGTAAGCAGTGGAGAGCTTCTTATTACCAACGAAGAACTCATCAAATGGTTCGATGACGTAGCTGAGAATGCAGAATCAATTCAATCTCAGATTCTTCGCCAGATTATCGAAAGGAATCACAACGCAGAATACCTCAAAAAATACATCGGAGATGTCGATAATGTTCCTCAAATGGAGGCAAGCGCATTGGAGTCGCTTTACGCCTCTTTGGTTCCCCTATCATCTCATGCTGATTTCGAGCCTTACATTCAGCGAATAGCCAATGGGGAGACATCAAATCTTCTTACAGCAGAACCTATCACAACTCTCTCGTTAAGGTCACATTTGTTGTTTCCATTCGTACGTACTTGATTTAGAAAACCCTATTTTTTTGTTAGAAAGTTGCGAATTTTTTTTTGCTGTATATATATATATATAGTTCTGGGACGACCGAGGGAAGACAAAAGTATGTGCCCTTCACTAGACATAGCTCCAAGACCACTCTTCAGATTTCCAAACTTGCCGCAGCCTATAGATCAAGGTAGTGTAACTATTTAGTTATTTCTTGGAGTTACGACACACATTTCTAATCTTGTAAGTCTATTGACAAGCATAAAAATCAGATATTTTAGGTATCACTTACAGCGCGGTGTGCGCAGTACTTTGAGCCACTACTTGCCTTCCCTTGCGTACTTATCATCGAGATACTAAACTCATAAACGCTTCGAATTAATCGATTCTCACACAAAAATCCTCAAATTTTTAACCTAATTTGGCCCTCCAGGATATACCCAACTAGAGAGGGTGCAAAGATTCTTGAGTTCATATACAGCAGCAAAAGAAGGAAAACCCAGGGAGGAGTAACCATAGGCATGGCCACTGCACACGTGTACGCCAGCGAGGATTTCAAGACCAAGCAAGCTCAGACAAAATGCTTCACTTGCAGCCCACAACAAGTCATATCTAGTGGAGACTACAACCAATCAACTTACTGCCACCTCCTCCTCGGGCTACACTTGTTCGATCAAATAGAGGCCATATCATCAGCCTTTTCTTACAGCATAGTACAATCCTTTAGGTTCTTCGAGGACTCGTGGAGGGATATATGTTCGGACATAAGCCAAGGTGGTCTCAACCCTGAGATAGTAACCATCCCTGAGGTGAGGAAAGCGGTTCTTGAGATCGTGGGCCAAAGGGGCTCTAACCCAGGGTTAGCCGAAAGGGTTCGTTCCAAATGCCAAGAGCTCGAGAAGAATGGCTGGTTTGGGCTGGTTCCTACTCTGTGGCCCAAGGCTAAGTATGTCCACTCTATAATGACGGGCTCCATGGAGCTTTACTTGGGTAAGCTGAGGCACTACGTTGGGTATGAATTGCCACTTGTGAGTGGCGATTATGGGTCGAGTGAGAGTTGGATAGGTGTGAACGTCGAACCTTATTTGGAGCCTGAGAAGGTGACCTATGCTGTTATACCTACGTTTGCTTACTTTGAGTTCATACCACTAATTCGTAGGAAGTGTAGCGTGGATTATCATGAGTTTGAGGGTTTTAACAACGATAGTTTTGAAGAAGATGAGCCAGTGAAGCTTTCGGAGGTAAAAATTGGGCAGGAATACGAAGTTGTGCTGACCACGTTTACAGGTAATTTTTATGACTAATTGAAGTTCTTGATTTGAAATATTCGTTGCTTTATATTCAAAATGAATAGATTGAAATAAGAGTAACGTAAGGCTAAATGCATAGAATTTCCGACACAAGTATTTGTGGTACCGTATGCACATGTAGTCAAGTATGTGTGTCGATAACGAGTGCCTAGATTAGTTAATTGATCGATCATGTGGTGAAATTATGTTATAGATTTTAAATACTGCATGGCAGCAGACCCTGTTGTACTATACTGTCAGATTATTAGTGTAAATAACTGCGCGGTAAGAAACGTGACTAAATTGAAAAAGTAACTTGGCAAATAACATTCATTTTTTTAGGGTATATTTGAATTTAGGCCCTGTTAAAAGTTCAATTTAAGATGCAGACCCTGTCAGAGAAAACTTTAGTTTAAAGAACTCAATTTCTGTAAAATTTAAAGATAAGGACCTAACTAAAAAAGTGGTATAAATCAGATCCTTAAAATTAAATTTTTCATGACAGGTCTGAATCTTAAATAAAAATTCTGACGGGCTTAGAAATGAAAAAGTCCCTTTCTTTAGGGTAAATTCCTTATCAGGCCCTGTCAGAAACTAAACTTCCTTATCAGTACCCCTGACAAAATTTCTTCCTTATCAGTACCCATCTGCAAAAAGTTGTGTGTTTAATACCCCCAAACAGTAAACGGACTAAATTACCCTTTTCTGAAATTAAACTAGACATCATACCAACTGTTTTGATTATTATACCAACTGTTATTCTAATTATAGCAACTGTTATCATTATTATACCAATTGATATAGTGTACAATTCTGTTGGTATAATTACGACAACAGTTGGTATAATTTCAACAATTTCTGGTACAATAGTAAAATCAGTTGGTATAACACAAATTTCACTGTATAAAATTAAAATAACTGGTATAATAACGAAAATAGATGGTATAATTTCTACAATTTGTGGTATAATTTCAAAATCAGTTGGTATAATGTCCAATTTTCCCTGTATAAAATTATAATAACGTTATTTACTGGTACGATAACCAAAACAGATGGTATAATTTTATATTCTGGTATAATTTCGAAATAAGTTGGTATAAATGTCCAATTTGAAGTGTGAGACTGGGGTATTTTCGACTTTTAACCCTGAAAAGACCTTTTTAGGTACTGAACAAGAAGAAATTTTCAAATGGGTACTTATAAAGAAGAAATAATTCGAGAGGTATTTAATAGGAATTTGAAAACTCAAAAGGTACTGATAAGGAATTAACCCTTTTTTCTAAGTACGTATAGGATTCTATTCTACTACGTTCATATGTGACTGTCCACAGGAATTTATATGTCCTAACGTTACGTTTCTTTATGGGCAAATTTTGTGTCAGGCCCTAGTATAGTTTAAAATTAGGAATCAGGCCCTGCCAGGTTTTTCTTTAGTTTAAAGGACCTATTTTTTTGAAAAATTAAGTGAAAAGGACCAAAAACTGTGATTTGACGAAATTACCCTTAGTAAAAGTGATTTCTGAATGGTATTTGACGTCAGTTTTATGTTACACAGTTATACTGATTTGTTACCGAAGCAACCGCAAGTGTTACTATAACGTTATAAAATGTTACTTATCGACAGTAAAATGTTATTAACAGACATATTTATTACATCGAACTATCGAACCCCATTTTTCACACAGATCGAGCACAGTCTTGTTAACACCTTATTTTGTCTTCCATCATGCTGTATTACACCATAAACCTCAAAACCGTAAACCCTAAACTCGACGCGACGATCATTAGCGTTCTCCTATAAAAGATCGAAGCGTTCTCCTATAAAAGATCGAATCATTAGCGTTTCGATCTTATTACACGTTTCGAGATTGAAAATTGGTAACCCATTATAGGAGGATTGCTCCCTATAATGATGAATTTTCTGTCTAGGGAAACAGGAGGGAGATGGTCGGGTGGAGGGTTCAAGAACACTTATAACTGTTACACAATTATACTGATTTGTTACCGTAAAAATCGTAAGTGTTATTTTAACGTCATAAGACGTTACTTATCGGCAGTAAAGTGTTATTAACAGACATATTTATTACATCGGACTATCGAGCCGTATTTTCCCACTGATCGAGCAATTGCTCCCTATAATGGTGAATTTTCTGTCTAGGAAAATAAGGGAGATGGTCGGGTGGAGGGTTGAAGAACAATTATAACAGTTTTGCGCTGAAAAAAACACTTCCTTTCATTTGGATAACAACAGTCTAGTATTGAGTACCATACGACGTCAATTTAGTAACAAACGAAGTCACAGAAGTACCACATCATTCAAAAATAATACCGATTTCTGCAGTAACACATTAACAAATGATGTTGCAGGAAGCGGTATTATTTTGAATATTGTGTTACTTCTGCGATGTTATTTGTTACTAAATAGACGAAATTTGGTACTCAATACAAGACTGTTGTTATCCAAGTAAAAGGAAGTGTTCTTTTTCAGCGCCGAACTGTTATAATTGATTGGAACGGATTATTTAGGTATACAGCGTAATTTTGGCATATGTCAAGGTTAAATATGTCTTTTTGCGTCATTTTAGGGCCTGACAGCTTAGTTTTACGAAAAGCAGGTCCTTAATACTAAAGCCCACTTCAATAGGGCCTGAACCCAAAATCAAACATTCTGATAGGGTCTGACCTTTAATTAACCTTTCTTTATCTCTCTATTTCTCTAGTCTGTCATTGGCACATCATTGGTCCAAAATATGGGAATGGACCAGTCTTTTCAATTTACCGCGGACCCAACACAATTAATGTTGACTTTAAAATAAAAATAAAAACCAAACGTTATCTTATCTGCATGATGTTGACAGCTACTGTATCCTAGGCTAGGGATGCTAGAGATTCTCTCTCTCTATATATATTTCTATCTCTATCTCTCTGTGGCCTGTCTCGAGAGGGCTCCAATCTTTTGAATGAACACGGCCCTCTCTGTCTATTACAACACTACATGACAAAAACCAAACGTTTACGTAGCATATGTATGTCAAGTCTGTCTGTCTTCGGGCCAAAGCGTACTAATAAATCACGTGGTTGTTTATAAAAGTGAGTACATTAGTACATAAACTCTCTATTTATAAGTATCTTAGATGTATGTATATATTGTTTTGATCCATGCAGGCCTATATAGATATAGACTGGGAGACGTAGTTGAAGTGGCTAGTTTCCACAAGAAAACCCCAAAGCTGAACTTCATATGCAGAAGGAAGCTAATTCTGACCATAAACATAGACAAGAACACCGAGAAAGACCTTTTGAACGTTGTCCAAAGGTGCTCTCAACCACTGAAACGATCTAAAGCTGAGTTGGTAGACTTCACAAGCCATGCCAGCTTAACTAACACGCCTGGGCACTATGTAATATATTGGGAGATTAAAAATGGAGAGACAAACGATGGCATCGATGCCTTGTTGAAAGAATGCTGCGCTGAAATGGATGCTTCTTTCGTCGATTACGGGTACGTTACTGCTAGAAAGAATGGGTCAATTGGGCCTTTGGAGCTCTGCGTTGTCGAGGAGGGAACTTTTACGAAGATTTTAGAGCATTTTATTGAGAATGTCGGGGCGGGTTTGAGCCAGTTTAAGACGCCGAGGTGCACGAACAACCCAGTCTTGCTTAGGATTCTTGATGAGTGTACTGTGAAGAGATTCTTTAGCACTGCTTATGAAGCGTAAGCTTAAGAAAACATATTTCTTACCAGGGAGGGCACTCATTGATTTGTTTGTTTGTTTTATTTAATCGTCTTATTTAGTTTTGTTTGGACCAATTGATGATGATGTTGAATCATGCCATTTTTCTTGATTATCTATGTGGCTGTTTTATACGTATGATGGTTAATTTAAGATTCGATCACACTAATTTGTCGGCAAATCCTCAGGTTTGTATGAATGGTCCGTCTAGATAAAAAATAAACCATTATAAATGGTCAATGAAAGATTAACCATTTATAGTGGTTAATTACTTGCTTGCAAAAGATCCCTTGAAATGGGGGAATTTTGATAAAGAGGAACGATTCATAACATTTTTAAAAAAGGGAACGTGGTTCAAAATGACCAAAATACCCTTACTAGAAAACTGGTTAAAAAGAAGAGATTTATTAACTGGAAAACTAACCGATAAAGTTATTCGAGTGAAATATCAACTCGAATACGTTATTCGAATAACAACTTCAAAGCATATGACTACTCGAATAAGATGCGTGACTCATTTTTTGCTTTATTCGAATAAATTTAACGAATTCAACTTTCGAGTTCTCTATCGAATAATGTACTCGAATAATAAACTCGAATAATATTAATTTTATAAAAGGCGAAAGGTGAACACAGAATAACATTCGAACCCTTAACTCTTAAACGAACGGCTATTCGAAGTTCTTCTCCCACTCGGAAAATCGAAAACGCAAACCAGACGATCATCAATGACGAAAACTAAAACCAAAGCGCCGTCTGTGCCTCAACGCAACCGTGTGGATGAGCAAATCGAAGACGGTCGAGTCACGGTGAGTTTTCGGTTTAATGGGTTTTGGGGGTTTTGACTTCGTATAGTTAAATCATTCGATTTTAATGTTAAATCGTTGGGTAAACGTCGTAATTGATCGGATTTTTTGTGTAATTCGTGATTTGAGATTATTCTAGTTTTTATTCGAGTAAATTTTGTTAGAATAACATTTATCCTTATTCGAGTCTCGTTTTACTCGAATAGTTACTCGAATAACAGAGAATTTTGGTGGTTTTTTTTGCATTTTCAGATCTATTTTCCGACGAAGCTGCCGACGGAAAATTTCTACCATGCCACCCTTACAGTGAACGCAAAGTACATGTTAGTATCAGAACGCATTCGTACCTTTTTGAACGAAGATGAATTGGAGGAGATGGTCAACAGGACTCAGTTCGGGAATCTCATAAAGGTGGCCCGTAACCACTACAACTCGAATATGATTTTGTGGTTTTTGATGAGCCGACAAGTGGAGTATATGCCTGAGTCGCAGGAGTTTTGGATGGTCGTTCGTGGGCGACCATTACGATTTTCGTTGGTCGAGAATTGCCTAATTACGGGGCTCGATTGTGGCGCTGCCGATCCGGTGATACCGTCATCGAACGGGTTTACAACGAGGCATTGGCCTGGTATGATTATCCTATTCTTTTTTTTTATCATTTTGAATCTTTTTTACAAATGATTTCAAAAACTAACGTTTGTTTTATGGCTCGTAGACAAGCCCGTTATATATTTTCACGATTTGGATGTAAGAATGAATGAAATGATGCGTAACGATGCCGCCGCCGGTGGAGGTTCGGGCGTGAATATCGAGAAATTGAAGATGGCGGCGCTTTATTTTGCAGTCGGGGTACTAGGGAAGTGCCGTGTGAAGAAGGATTTGATCTTTACGAGCGAGTGGCTCTCTCTGGTGGAGGATTTTGATCGCTTCAACGAATATCCTTGGGGAAGGATAGCTTTCGAGGAGGTCGTTTATGGTCTGAACAAAGACCTGTTGGAGAAGCACATTGACATGACTTCGAAGGGAAAAATCATTACAACCTTCGATATTAGCGGCTTCGTCCAACCGCTTCAGGTAAGTAATTGCTTTATTTAAGCCATATTATATTTTTTTTAACTTATATTTACTCTCTTTTATCAGGTTCTGGCGTACGAGTGTTGGCCGAGCGTCGGGGGCGAATTCACTGTGAGGAGAACCGGTGATTGACTCCCGATACCCCGAATATGCCATTGGAAGACCAGATTTTTCGCCAAGAGTTCTGCTCCGTCGTGGGAAGCGGTCGAGCGTGCATTTAATGCCGTGCAGATCGATGTAAGTATATATGTTTATTTATAACATGGAACTTTAGAGTTGTTCATCGCTAATTAGAATGAGATGTTTTAACTTGTACAAATACACAGGATGTGCGGTGTTGGCTTACACCAACCGATGTTGAAGTCAATTCAAGGCACTTTCGCACGGTCGCCGGCTTTTATGGCAGCGGGATGACGCCGTAGCCCAAAGGATAGTGGAGCATCTGCTAAATGGGATGGCGGTCTACTGCAGTGACCATCGGCTTGCTCCATCTCCTCCTCCGCGGTCTCCTCCTCCGCTGTCTTCTCCTCCGCGGTCTTCTCCTCCTCTTCCGCAGTCTCCTCCTCCTGCTTCTTCTAGCTCAGTAGTCGCCCATATCGATAGAAGAATGGACAGGCTGGAGGCTGAGGTTAGGGATATCCGAACGGAGATTAGGGAGCTACGTTCGATCGTGCTCGAGGGTATGTCTTACTTGATGTTTATTTTATAAAATTATATTGATATTACGTAATACTTAATACTCCCGTTTTGTAGTCATCGAGACCCTGAGGCCGACAACGGTACGGGATATTGCGAGGTCCTATGATCGGGACACGCCTCCTTCGCCACGGTTCGGGAGGACGCCGAACGAACCCGACACGACGAATGTGCCGGAGATGGGGAGGGCCGAGGGCCACCAGGTGGTTGAGACGACGGAGACGGGGGTCGTGGCCGGTGGGATGGGGATGGGGATCGCGGCCGAGACGACGGGGGTCGTGGCCGGTGGGACGGGGATGGGGATCGCTGCCGAGACGACGGGGGTCGTGGCCGGTGGGACGGGGAGGGGGATCGCGGCCGAGACGACTGGGACGGGGGTCGCGGCCGAGGGCCACCAGGTGGTTGAGACGACGGATATGGGGGTCGTGGCCGGTGGGACGAGGATGGAGGACGACGCCGCTTCGACCACGACGGAGAACGTGGCCGGGCCGAAACGGTACAAACGGTTAAGACCCCGGACCGCCGTGCTCGCTACAAAATGGGATCAGCCTGATCGCGAGAAGAAGAAGGCGAAGGTCCTGACGAGTCCGTATATGCCGTTGCCGGACTTGACCCCTCCAGGTACAAAACCTCGCCTGAACAACTTAGAGCAATTCATTGAGTCGAGGATTAAAAATTGGGAGGCGGTAAGGGTGGAGTTGGAAAGAATGGGCCCAACTGATGAACGGGCAGGCATCCTACAGTCTTATGAGATGAAATTCTTCAAAGACTTGTCTACTCAAAGAGTTTGGCTCTCGGATGAGGTATGTTCTTTTAGCTCAATACGTTCTACCTAATTAATTATTTTGCTTAATAACATATTATGCTATTATTGCAGCACGTCAACGAGGTATTCCACGGTTTTATAGCGATGCAAGACCGCTTTGGGCTTCCCGTGGAGAGAGTGGCCTTCATGAGTACCAATTTTCCACAATTGGTACTGTTTGAGTCCACCAAACCTCGCCCGTGGGATATGTCGTCGTTCGAACAACATGCTACGGGACAATACAATCACCCGCACAAGCCGTCACTCCACTGGAGCGAAGCGGAGGCTGCCGTCATACCGTTGGGGTACAATGCTCATTGGGTGCTTCTGGTCGCACGGTTCAAGGAGAGAACCGTTCAGATTTTGGACTGCGACCGGGGTGCTAACAAGGACATGAGGTTCATAAAGCCATACGTCGAACCCCTCTGCGAGTTGATACCTCTGATGCTTCAGCACGTCGGTGTAAATGACAATCTTGCAAACTTTACATATGCGCGGTGCGGCAAGTTCCCTCAGGGGAAGATCAGGTAAGTATCATTTGTCTTACTTTTTTCTTTGCAAAGTTCATTGTCTAGATTTTGAAATTGTTCTATTTTTTCGGACAGCGGGGATTGTGGTGTATACATGCTCCGGGTGGCTATGTCGATGATGTTCGGTAAGAGAGATGATCTCTCCAAACTGAACGACGAAAAAATTCGCTTATTTAGATTGTTTTTGGTTGTTAGTATTTGGTTTAACAACTGGAATGTTTGAACAGTTTTTGGAATATTTTGGAATTGTTGAACTGTTTTTGTATGGATTATTCAGTTTTTGAATGGATTGTTGAGTATTTGTATGGATTTTTGGGTTGTTCAGTTTGGTTTCTGGTTAGTTCAGTTTCACAGTTATTTTTTTTCATTACTTTCTGTTATTCGAGTAAATCTAACACTCGAATAATTGTTCCTTATGCGAGTAACTTATTCGATTTTATTCGAGCAAACTTCTAACTCGAATAATATAGAAACAACGTAAACATCTAAGTGTTATTTCAACGTTCTCTGTTATACGAGTTACATTATTAATTCGTATTACAATATCATATTCGAATAACGTATACGATTTTATTCGAGTTCATCATGCCACTCGAATAATGTATACGTATGGATATACGAATTACTACACATTATTCGAAGCCTCTATTCCATTTTATTCGAGCTAACTCGTAATTCGATTAAAATAAAACAACCAAAATTTTCTTATTATTGTAATCATGAAAAAGCTAAATGTGTTTCTTAAGTAATATAGTTTTTGCAGATTCATGAAAGTAAATAATATTAAAAATGAAAAAAAAATCATCTTTACCAAATGTTTATATGAATGACACATTGATAACAATTCTATATTAAAGTATAATGTACCAACGTATTCCATTATATGTCATGGAAGATTTTTGTCGAAAATTGTTTATCTTCATCAAGCGACTTATTAACATCATCAAGGCCCTAAAACATCAAAATATTGATATTTCTTCATCTGCGTATTGAGATAATTAAAATTCTTTTATACAAAAAAAAACCTCGAATAAGTTCGAATAAAAGTATTTAATTCGGATAATGTTTTCGAATAAAGTTGTCAGCTCGAATAAGTTCTAGTTGAAGTTAAAATATAATCTACTTATCCGAGTAATGCCTCCAATCGAAAAAAAAGTTTCTATACGAGTTCGCTGTTCGAGTTTATTCGAGTGTTTTGGCAACTCGAATATTTGCATTTTATCTTCTTCCGATATTTAACTTTACTTATCCGAGTTTTGTATTCGACTTTATTCGAGGTCAAACTTTACTCGAAAAATAGTGAATAGTAAGCAATTATTTAGCCAAATATGAATATTTCCCAACGACACAATCTGGAAGTATCCCTAACAACATACTAAAACGTCATACATCAAAATATAATTAGCGTCTACCACCAAACTCACCGACGGATGGAAACCTTCTTTCTTTTCTCCGACCACGCCGTGCTACGGACCGAGGTGGCAGCACCAATTGATCCACGCTATCCCATTCGGCTTGATCCGGAACCGGCGAAACTCGTCCATGATAAGCAAACTGCCACGTTAGGACAGAATAATAAGCCGAACACAACGGGTAGAAAGACGTGTTCGCTCGTAGACTCGCTGCGATTGCATGCGAACAAGGAATCTTATCGATGTCGAATTGGCGGCACGTACATGTCTTCGATTGCAAGTTAACGACGGCACGACTCCCTGAAGATCGGACATCATACTCTTGCGGAGCGATTTCGCTAACTTCATACCCTTGACTTAGCGTATACCTTTCACGGATTATTGTCTCCACCGTCGGGGTAAACTGTGTGGTGGCTTGAATAGACTGCTGTCTGTATCTAGCAAACCAATCAGTCGTCATCCTCTGTATCGATTCCAGAAGCGCAATGATCGGGAACTTTCTTTCTTCACGGAGTCTTGCATTGATCGATTCCCCTCCGTTCGTAGTCATGATGTTATAGCGAGTTGTCGGAGAATAAGCTCGACTCCATCGTTCCTTAGTAGCATTTGCTTCCAAATATGCATGGGCCGCAGGAAACATTTTCTCAAAATCCCTATATTGCGAATCAAAGTCGCTTTGCTTGTATAATTTAGCAATCCGTATGAATGTCTCAGTCGCACCCTGTTTCTTACACCGGCCTTTCATATTTTGCGATAGATGCCAAATACAATGACCGTGGTGTGCATGACTGTAGACATTTGCAACGGCGGCTTTGATTGAAGGAGCTCTATCGGATACGATAACAAGATCATCCTCATTGGGTACGACCGCCAAGAGCTCGTTCAGAAACCACGTCCAAGCGTCTATCGACTCCACATCGTCAATTATACCCCAAGCTAAAGGAAATTGATGTTTGTCGCCATCCTCTGCTGATGCAATGAGTAACGTACCGTTATACTTTCCTTTCAACCAAGTACCGTCGATGCAAACAACCTTCCTCATATGACGGTATCCCGCAATACAAGCACCAAGGGATAGGAATACGTGTTTAAATCTCCGCTCATCGTCTAGATATAGACTCGCTATGGTTCCCGGATTCAACCTTCTCAACGTCGACAGGTATGACGGAACCAACTTGTAACTCTCATCGGGGTCACCTTTCATTGCATTTTGTGCTAAAATGCCTCCTTTCCATGCTTTGAAGTATGAAACTTCGATCCCACGATTTCTCATCATTGTTTGAATTAGTTTAGGGGCCGGTGTACTTGTAGAACCCTGAAAAGATTCGAGAAGCATATCACTCACGGAGGTTGATGATGCTTGAGTGAGTCTTGCATTCCGATTTGCAAGGTCGCACGTATGTGTGTTGCAATATGTACGAACCGAGAATACGGCTGTATCCTTATTCCTTGCCGTCCATATCCTCCAAGTACATCCCACCTCTTTGCATCTCACGCCGTAGTACGATCGAGAAGATTTTATAATCTTGACCTCGAAGCATGCATCTATAGCAAGTCTTTGGATCCTCTTCTTGACAGCCCTCTTATCCTCAAATTCATCACCGACTTTGATGGTAGAACCGTCGGTAAAAGAATAACGATCACTAGGAATAATTACATTTTCCTCCTCCTCCTCCTCATCATCCCTGTCTGCATCTTCTTCGTTTACGCCATCAAAATTGATGTGCATGTTCTGCCAACAATATTCTCGTCAGAGTTGACGTGCACGTTCGCCTCATTGTGACCTTCACCCCCATAATTCACATCTTCGTCTCCACCAAAGTCGATGATACGGTCAAAATAATCATCGTTGTAACCACCTCTACCGCTACGAACCTCAATTGGAACAGGACCAACTTCATCATCCGCAAGAGCTTGACGGGCAAGGGTCGCAGGGAGTCCAATTTCCACACGGAGAATTGGTCCATCCATTGGACACCCTAAGTAGATATAACCCTTCAATTCTCGATCATTCTTTATATATAATGGAGCACAACCTTCCATACCTCTCATATATAGTTGATAACTAAACTTTAACTCCGGCCTCCCGCTTAAGCTAATAGACTCATATATTTCGTTTCGCAGATCCTCCAGCAAACAACAGTCAACATCGAACCCAATGGGCTTTATATTTGTTCCCATGCTTGGAACCCAACTATATCTATTATCATTCCCAACTATCCATTCTCCATCGTAATCAATCATGATGCTGGTCGGCATAACCTGTATATAAATAAATAAATAAATCATAAAAATAAACTATAATTACAAATGAATTATTCGAATAAATCTAATATTCGAAAAGTTAAACATATTCGTGTACCATATTCGAATACGAGAAAAACCGAATAAAGTTCGAATTACTCTTAATACTTCAAAAACTTTATTCGAGTACAATAATTATTCGAATAAAGTTCGATTAGGCATCGTCTTTTACGAACTAAGATAAATCGAAAATTTATTCGTATAAAATTTGTTAACGAAATAACATTATCCGAGTAACGTATTCGATATATTCGAATACGGTGTCCGAATTGAGTATAACTTAAGGAACGTATTCTAATTCTTTTTTTTCGAACCAAAAAAAATTCGAATAATTATTCGAATAACCGGAAAAACGAAATTTTCCTTCAAATTCGCACAGATCTACCATGGAAATGCTACCCATAACTACCCATTGCTGCGAAAATCTAATACCCGGTGCTCGAAATGTAAAATGTCGTTAACATGAACGAAACTTGCAATGCCCGATAATGTAAAATGCGATACATGAATTTTGCCCCATTACTTACTGTATATGAGCTGAAGAACGAAATTGAGATTCTTGGAGCTTGGGTGTTTCGATTTCGGTGGATGCTTCGACTCGTTTTTGCTTCGGTTTCGTTTACGGTGGTTGGTCGCGTTTATACAGGTCGTTATTATATGTATTTTATTTATTATATATATGTTTTCTATTTATTTTGGTATTAATTAGGTTTAGCTAATTAATTCAAACGTGTTCCTCTTTTTTCAATTGACCAAGTCTCCTTCTTATTTTTTTAAAATGAAACATAAATAGTCCTATTTATCAAAATGATCCCTTGAAATGACACTTCTAGGAAATATGCACATTGTTATATATCATCGTAAGGCAAGATTATAAATGGATTAATTATGATTCAGGCCCTACTTTCTCTTTTCATTGAGGTTCAGGTCCTATTCAAGTTTACTTTAGTGACAAGGACCTACATTTTGAAAACATTAGAGAAAAAGACCTATTTCATGCGATAAGACGCATTTACCCTTTATAATCTACCGAAATTACTCTATTGTGCCATTATCTTCTACAAGCAACGAAACCAAAATCTCTTCTACCATGTATTTTCATGGTTCGCACGAAGTAAACCTCTCGCAAATCGCCTGGAGGAAGCAGCTTGCCAGCAAGGCCATGAGGAAGTCGGCTCCGGCAACCGGCGGTTTCAAGAAGCAGCACAGATTCTATCCCGACACCGTCGCGCTCGTGAGATCCGCAACAGAGAAATCAATATTAATTTGTAAATGGATTTAACCAAGGCAACTATCGATATTATTACATGTGATAAACCCAAATCAAAGATATTGCTAAGATTGCAGTTGTTATGACCGGATATGTTGAAATTATCGTCAATTTGATATGAATGTTGATAAGTTTCGCAAAAACAACAAATGTCTCAAGAATAATAACAAATGTTGACCCAGAAATAACACATCAGTGAAAGGTAATAACGCATTGTCTGTCACAAATAACACATTCTGTATACAACCAATGGATCGGGAGAAAATGAACGAAAATCACAAACGACAGTAAAAACAGATGAAAACTGCATAAATCACGTCGTTATGACTCAATAATGTAAAATAGACCTCAATTTCTCATGGGTACCTCGAATATATACTGATTAGTTGCAAGAACGGATATTGTATTTTCCCCAAGTCGTGTAAAAAAGAAATACTTATAATATAGCAAAAATAACAAATGTCATGGTTAATCACAAATGTTAACTTAGAAGTAACACGTCGCTGAAAGGTAATAACACTTTTGTAAATAACACATTCTGTATACAACCAATGGATCGGGAGAAAAAGAACGAAAATCACAAACGACACTAAAAAACAAATGAAAACTGCATAAATCACGTCGTTATTGACTCAATAATGTAACATAGACCTCAATTTCTCATGGGTACCTCGAATTTGTACAGATTACGTGCAAGAAACGAATATTATATTTTTCCTAAATCGTGTACAAAAGAAATACTTATAACATAGCAAAAAAACAAATGTCTTATGGTTAATAACAAGTGTTGACTTAGAAGTAACACGTCGCTGAAAGGTAATAACGCCTTGTTTGTCCTAAATAACACATTTTGCATACAACTAATGGATCGGGGCAAAAAGAACGAAAATCACAAACGACACTAAAAAAACAGATGAAAACTGCATAAATCTCATCGTTATTGACTCAATAAGGTAAAATAGACCTCAGTTTCTCATGGGTACGTCGAATTTATACCGATTACTTGCAATTTATGTCGAAATCTAGATTCGATTTATTATATTCTCATTACGCTAAAAACCGCATAAATGTCGGTGTTATTGGCCCAATCGACTAAAAATCACGATGTTAATGTTGAACCGTGGTGTAAATAAAGTCAATTTGATCGTGCATCTTAATAGTAAACAATTATTAGTGTAAAAGTCAATTTAATGCCAGTGTTAAAGTTTGTGTTTTATTAGTGAAAACTATGATTAAGCAAACAAAAACTTACGTTATAACACAAAAATAATAACTGATAACATATGAACATATTGTCATGACGGATTGATCTATGCTGATAACACATAGTTCGGAATTTTCTAGAAGCTTCGCGATGCATCTGGATGGTTCTGTGTGGTCAGTGAATACCACCATGATTGACCCGTTATGTATTAACACAAAATAGTGGACTGATAACGGATTGTTGTCAATAACACTTCACCAATTCGATAAATTTCGATCGTTGATGCACTTATTCCAGAAGGTGTAAGATTTTCATAAAGGAAAATATATAATTTGATGAATTTAAACCAAAGAACTTCACTGACAAATCAAATTTTATTGACGTTGAGGTTAATGGTCCAGTGTGTGGTTGTTTGTCATGTAACCAAGGTCTCGTTCGTTGCAAACATAGAGTATACTTCATAATGTGAAATGTAACGTTAAAAATTATATCACGAAATAGCTCTAAGTTCGACATCACAAGCAACATTTATAAAAATAACCCTAAACCCAAAATCCGAACCCCAAAACCCCAAATCTCGAACCCCCAAACCCCGAACCCCTAACCCAAACCCTAATTTAAAACTATAAACACTAAATATGGAAACCCTATTCTGAAAACTCAAATTGGTAACGCTTTACTTCATAACTGTAACACATTATTTTATGGACCCTTTAAGCAAAAAATTGATATTCCAGCTAATAGTCCCCTGAAATTCCCTCCCAACAGTACGCTGAAAAATTAAGATTCCCGCCTAAACTATAAACACAAGTGTTCCTTCTAATAACAGATACAAACTTACGGGTATCACTTTATGCTTTTTCAGAAAATAATTGCGATGCCTGCCCAAAACACTGCAACCCGCTAACACATAGATTGAAGGACCCCACAAAATTCAAAGTTTATGACCTAATATGTTGAAATTATTCTTAATTTGATCGTGGGTATGATTTGTATATCTAATTTGCAGCTTTAATCGTCAGAAATAACGAATATAAAAAAAATAGCAAATGCCTTATAGATAATAACAAATGTTGACTTAGAAGTAAACATCACTGAAAGGTAATAACACCTTGTTTGTCGTAGATAACACATTCTATAAACAAGTAACGGATCGAAAGGAATAAAACGAAAATCACAAACGACACTAAAAAACAGATGAAAACTGCATAAATCTCCCGTTATTGACTCATAAGGTTAAATATACCTCAATTTCTCATGGGTACCTCCAATTTATACCGATTAGTTGCAAGAAAACGGATATTATATTTTTCTAAATCGTGTAAAAAAGAAATACTTATAACATAGCAAAAAATAACAAATGTCTTATGGTGAATAACAAATATTGACTTAGAAGTAACACGTCGCTGAAAGGTAATAACGCATTATCTGTATTAAATAACACATTCTGTATGCAAGCAATGGATCGGGAGGAATATAACGAAAATCACAAACGACACTAAAAACGGATGAAAACTGCATAAATCTCAGCGTTATTAACTCAATAAGGTAAAATAGACCTCAATATCTCATGAGTACCTCGAATTTATACCGATTAGTTGCAAGAAACGGATATTATATTTTCCCTAAATCGTGTAGAAAAGAAATACTTATAACATAGCAAAAACTAACAAATGTCTTATGGTTAATAACAAATGTTGACTTAGTAGTAACACGTCGCTGAAAGGTAATAACGCATTATCTGTCGTAAATAACGCATTCTGTATACAAGCAATGGATATGAGGGAATATAACGAAAATCACAAACGACACTAAAAACGGATGAAAAGTGCATAAATCTCGGCGTTATTAACTCAATAAGGTAAAATACACCTCAATTTCTCATGGGTACCTCGAATTTATACCGATTAGTTGCAAGAAACGGATATTATATTTTCCCTAAATCGTGTAGAAAAGAAATACTTATAACATAGCAAAAACTAACAAATGTTGGTTAATAACAAATGTTGACTTAGTAGTAACACGTCTGTAATACCCGTAAAAAATTTAATACGGGATTATTTCACTTATGTTCGAAATTTCGAAATTTATTTTCGAACAAGATCCAGTTTCTTCTTGAATTGGGACAAGAATTTAGAATTTGGCCCAAATTTTTTTAAATGGGCCGAAAATAATTATGGGTCAAATGAAGAATAATGGTCCGAGTGTGAGAGATAGGTTAGAGGTTAGAAATTTTGGCCCAATAATATAAAATAACTAATAATAATTATAATAATAATAATAAAATATTAAAAGGGGGGACCGAAAATAAAATAAAATAATAATAATAATTAAATTAAAATGGCCTTATCATCACCTAAACAACACACCAAAACCTAATCACCTAAAAACAAAACATAATCACCTAATGTAAAATAAAAACCAACTAAATACCTAAAATCAAAACCTAATCACCTAATACTCTATGAGGACATCTATAAATAGAGGAAGAGAGGAAGAGTTAGGAAGAGAAAGAAAAGATAATAATAATAATAATAAACCGCGAACACGTGGAGGAGCTCGGGATCAAAATTCTTGGATCGGGATCACGCAAAATGACCCGTAACGTAGCTCTCTACGGACGTAAGGTAGGTGAAGATCACCTACACGCGTAAACATTTTTTTAACTCGTGATTTCTACGTGTTGCATAGTAACGTGATCGTATGAAATTTGTGATTTACATGCTAATATATGCTCGAACGTGATCTCATGCTTGCTATATGAATACTTGTGTGTCGTCACCATTTTATGCCGTTCAATTATCATGCTGCTTGCGTTTAGGTCATAAAATGTTCGGGGTTTAGATAGGAAGATTGGAAATTAGGAGATTTAGGAGTAAATTCGGGTATTAGTATAAATTAGGGTATTCTAGGGTTTCTTTTAAATTCAAAGGTCTAAAATAAATATACTAAAACTAGGTTGGGGTCATTTGTGTAATTCTCAGAGGTTTAGGGTATTAAATAAATATTTTAAATCTCAGTTAGGGTCACGTTATAATTTTCAGAAGTTTTCGAGGTGTTAAATAAATAGTTTAAAGTCGACTGGGACATTGGAGAAATTTTCTGAATTTCCGCGGTGTTAAATAAATATTTTTAAAGTCGATTGGGGCCTTAGAACAATTTTAAGAATTTCCGAGGTGCTTAATAAATATTTTTAAAATCGGTTGGGGCCTTTGTGCAATTTTCAAAATCTCCAAGGAGCTAAATAAATGTAAAAAAACTCAAATAGGGTTTTTGTGCAATTTACAGAATCTCCGAGGGGTTGGATAAACATTAAAAAATATTTGGCTGGGGTTAACAGTTAATTTACTTAAATTTGGGGATAAATCTGAATTTTCTAAAAATTTTAGGACAGGTTTGTAAATTTTAAAAATCCGGGCAGATTTGTAATTTCTGAAAATTTTTGTGACTTAAACTGAAATTTTAAAATCCGGGGCAGATTTGTAAAATTTGAGGAAATTTATGGGTGTTAAATAAATTTTGAGAATAATTTTCAAAGATTTTCGGATTTTAAGTTAAATTTTTCAAATTTCGTCCTTAAAAGTAAAATTATGAGATTGTGGGGTTTTAAGAAAAATTCGAAAAAAATATTTCTAAATTAGGAATTAAGTATTATTTCAAAAATTTGGGACTTAAAAGTGAAAATAATTAAATTTTGAACCCTTAGTGAAATTCGAAGGGAGAGTTCGATGAGTAAGGTTTCGGGCCGAGAAATTCGGAACGCGGGCTTTGGGCCCGATTATTTAGAGTACGATAGTTTTCGAATTGGACCGAGCTGATACCTCGGGCCGATACGTGATATAGATATTTGCATTTTTATGTGTTGCATTTTACTTGCACGACATTTGCATACACGTGTTACTAGGGAAAAGGATCGTGCAAAGTCACGGTAATATTTACACTGATTTTGAGTTGGGTAGTTTATGACCGAGTGATGGTCGTCGAATTGTATGAATAGTGAGGTTAGGACTAAGGCGCACTATATAATTGAGATGTGGGGAGTGGGCCTCCCGAGCTACTGACCCTTGTGGGGAGTGGGTCCTCCCGACCTACTGACCCCTGCGCGCGTGTTGCCTTTAGTCCTAAGCCTCGGGCCCTGATGTGATGTGATGAGATGAGTTGAGATGAGATATGAGAAAAGAGTCGAGAGTGCATTTTGTGAGATGTGTCGGGATGGGAGTCGAGTGAGAACATTTGCATTCTTGCATATTTTCATCTATTGGGCAAAAGCTCAGGGTTTACGTGCGTAGGTATGAACGAGTCGGACGTTGAGAAACGTCACGACTAAGCGGCTGATGGCGGTGACTCCACGGACTTTTGAGGGCGGCGCAGTACATAGGACGCGACCTGTGAAACGAGTTTATGTTCCGTGTTTTTAAATTTGGGCTAGGACTTCTTGGGCTTCGGCCCAATGAATAGAAATGTGTTCGGTTTTGGACCTATGAATTTAGACATTTAACATATTTGTATTATTATGTTTTAAAAGTTTTAATTAAATGGGCTTTCCGCTGCTTACGCTGCGAAAATCCGCCAAAATACGTATCTAGGAAGCTGAGTCGTTACAGGTGGTATCAGAGCGTTAGGTTATAGGTTCTGTAGACTATCCATGTACTGTCGCTCAAAAGCTTGGAGGGTCAGCCTACGTCTGTAAGTTTAATACGTAATTATGTGATTTATGATTTTCGGTTATATGTTTTACGTGAATATTTGGGTGATTTTATGTGCTCCTTGATGTGTTCGAAAGTTAGAGATTTCGTACTTTTACACTTAGATTGGTAGGAGAATCTCGGTCAAATTAAGGTAGGGAGAGAATGATAAAAAAAATTCGGACTTTTGATAGAATTTGGGGTTGCTTAAAAATTTGGGTAAAAATTCGGGTCAATTTGGAATTCAGCAAAATTTAAATTTGGGCCTTTTCAAAACTTGGGCTTTGTTAATTTGGGCCTGACCGAATTGGATCAAGCTGAAATTCGGAAAGTTAAAATAAATAAACGGCGTAATAAAAGAGAATCGACCGATATAAATTTTTTAAAAATCGGAGTTTGTATACAATTTTAAAAATGAGAAGAGGACGTAGAGAAACATGGGTTAATTGTAGAAATTTAGGAAGCGAGACGAGAACATAGAGAAAACATGATAGAGTCGATGCATAACGATTACATACTGAAAATCATATTACAATCCGAATACATAAAAAAAAACTTTAGAAGTTAAAACATCAACGACGTTCGGGAAGTTCTGCCGGCGTCTTCTTCCAATATGCCAGAAAAAGGCGCGGCTTCCCATGACATAACCTTTCACAAATTAAACGCAACTGCAGTGAGTGGCAACCCACATCACAAAAATGGCGATTGCAGCGAAGAGCAATCCCAAAAGAAGGAATAACTCAAATTTAAGCTTTTCTAGATTTTCCCTCCAAAAAGGTTCCTGAGGAACATCCTCACGATCTGCATTTCCTCCAAGATTATACATTGCAAAAAATTAAATGATGTGGTTGGAGAGAATTGTGTCGTGGTGCATAGCGTGCATCAAGTACCTATATATAGGTGTGAGTGAAGCGAAGGATAAGCAGCATTAATTTCGAGTTTCCTTCGAACGCCGTATAAAGATAAACTTCATAAATTTCGGATCAGATTTTTTCTTCGAAACGCCGTAATCTTGATTTGAGAGATCACGCACAGGAAGAAAATCACATTGGACTTTTATCACAAAAATTCAATCCAAAATCTCGAAGAAAGATGTTGATGTCCATTGCGACAAAGAAATTGTGCTCACGTTTAAATCAATGTCGTATTTACATGCACTGCGTAGACTCTGTCGCATCAATGAAATTAGTACGGCGAACTAACGCACAAACACAGCTGAACTTCATCCTATGTCCACGGATCAACCGAGCTTCCTTTCTTATTGATCACAACACGGAAGTTACAGATCTTTATCTCTTCTACAACTCTTGTGTTTTCACCTCACGATGATTTTCACTCTAAAAGAAGTTACATGCTCGAGAAAGTAAACTAGAAATCCGACATTAATAAGATAGAAATCATGTTTTAAGCGTGATTCGCGATCTATCTTCACCGTCCATTTTATCCGATCGAACTCCACAAGTCACCACGTGGTTTGCATTTCTGCGTGTTAGAGCAAGAATCGCATGCAACTCTGTAAGTGAAATAGCACCTTCACTATCATCCGTCCGATTTTTGATCCAACGCTCACGATTCACCATCCGATTCTTTCACTTCTTAAACATCTCAGTCGTCGATCTTTTCACGCGATATCCTAGGAACATAATTAAATCTTCAGCCTTCAAATTCTGACCATTAGATCGCGCGCTATCTTGGATCCAACAGCAGCTGCTCATCGTGACAATAACGGTGAAGAAAGCCAGACTTTAACTTATGGAGAACATTCCATTTAAGTGGACGAAAGCATGTGAAGAAAATTTCCAGGAGTTGAAGAAACGACTGACAACAGTTCTTGTTCTTAAAATGCCTTTGGTATCGAAAGATTTTCGGTATACAGTGATGCCTTAAAAAAATGGCTTGAGTGCGTGTTGATGCATAACGGGAAGGTAATTACGTATGCCTCCCGACAGTTCAAAATCCTACGAGAAAAATTGCCCCACACACGATTTGGAACTCACAACCGTGTTGTTTGCCCTGAAAATCTAGCGACATTATCTACACGGAGAACGATACGAGATTTTAACAGACCATAAAAGCCCAAAGTACTTCTTCCCGCATAAGGTGTTAAACATGAGGCAATGACGATGGTTCGAGTTAGCAAAAGACTACGATTGTGTGATAAATTATCACCCAGGAAAAGCGAAAGTAGTCGCAGAAGCTTTGAGCCGTAAATCAGTTAATACAAACCCGTGCCCACCCGGAGTGAAAATAATCAATTTCGGGAAGATCGAAATAAAACTAGCAGCGATAACGTTGAAGCCAACACTGTTAGATCGAATTCTTGAGGCAAAAAAAACCGTAAAGGGTCATGATGCAATCTGGGTGATCGTCGACAGATTGACTAAATCAGCCCATTTCCTGCAAATCAATCAAACTTGTTCCATGGAGAAGTATGCAGAGCTGTACATAAAAGAAATTGTGAGATTCCGTGTGATCCCAATTTCAATCGTCTCAGATCGGGATTCGAGGTTTCTGTCCCAATTCTGGGTGAGATTACAAAAGGCCATGAGGACGAAATTGTCCTTCAACACGGCATATCACCTTCAGACGTACGAACAACCTGAGAGAACAATACAGACGCTCGAAGATATGTTGAGAACGTGCGATCTGGATTTCCAGGCAGAACAAATACCTTCCACTAATAGAGCTTTTCTATAACAACAGCTATCAAGCCACAATAGGGATGGCGCCATATGAAGCCTTATACGGGCGAAAATGCCGATCCCCGGTACATTGGGACGAAATTGGCGAACGAGCGCTTTTGGGCCCCGATATGATACGAGAGATGACAGTGGCGATTACGAAGATTCGAGGACGAATGCAAACTGCCCAAAGTCAGAGCTGTGCTGATCAACGACGAAGGCCGTTGGAATTCGCGGAAGAAGATTGGGTATTCTTGAAGATATCCCCGATGAGAGGCGTGAAGAGATTCGGGAAGAAGGGCTTGAGTCCGAGATACATTGGCCCTTTTAAAATACTCAAGAGAGTATGGGAAGTTGCGTACCAATCACGTGCAAACGCCAATCACGTGCTGGAAAATGAATCTCTTCTCCAATAGCTCAAACCGGATCTGAGCTACGAAGAAGAACCGGTAGAGATTCTAATGCACGAAGTAAAACGACTTCGGAACAAGAACATTCCGCTAGTCAAGGTGTTGTGGCGAAACCAGGCGATGGAAGAAGCCACATGGGAGCGAGAGGACGACACGAAAAATCGTTATCCCGAATTATTTCTTTCGATGTAATTTCGGGGATGAAATTCTTGTAAGGGGTAAGGATGTAATACCCGTAAAAAATTTAATACTGGATTATTTCACTTATGTTCGAAATTTCGAAATTTATTTTCGAACAAGATCCAGTTTCTTCTTGAATTGGGACAAGAATTTAGAATTTGGCCCAAATTTTTTTAAATGGGCCGAAAATAATTATGGGTCAAATGAAGAATAATGGTCCGAGTGTAAGAGATAGGTTAGAGGTTAGGAATTTTGGCCCAATAATATAAAATAACTAATAATAATAATTATAATAATAATAATAAAATATTAAAAGGGAGGACCGAAAATAAAATAAAATAATAATAATAATTAAATTAAAATGGCCTTATCATCACCTAAACAACACACCAAAACCTAATCACCTAAAAACAAAACATAATCACCTAATGTAAAATAAAAACCAACTAAATACCTAAAATCAAAACCTAATCACATAATACTCTATGAGGACATCTATAAATAGTGGAAGAGAGGAAGAGTTAGGAAGAGAAAGAAAAGATAATAATAATAATAATAAACCCGCGAACACGTGGAGGAGCTCGGGATCAAAATTCTTGGATCGGGATCACGCAAAATGACCCGTAACGTAGCTCTCTACGGACGTAAGGTAGGTGAAGATCACCTACACGCGTAAACATTTTTTTAACTCGTGATTTCTACGTGTTGCATAGTAACGTGATCGTATGAAATTTGTGATTTACATGCTAATATATGCTCGAACGTGATCTCATGCTTGCTATATGAATACTTGTGTGTCGTCACCATTTTATGCCGTTCAATTATCATGCTGCTTGCGTTTAGATCATAAAATGTTCGGGGTTTAGATAGGAAGATTGGAAATTAGGAGATTTAGGAGTAAATTCGGGTATTAGTATAAATTAGGGTATTCTAGGATTTCTTTTAAATTCAAAGGTCTAAAATAAATATACTAAAACTAGGTTGGGGTCATTTGTGTAATTCTCAGAGGTTTAGGGTATTAAATAAATATTTTAAATCTCAGTTAGGGTCACGTTATAATTTTCAGAAGTTTTCGAGGTGTTAAATAAATAGTTTAAAGTCGACTGGGACATTGGAGAAATTTTCTGAATTTCCGAGGTGTTAAATAAATATTTTTAAAGTCGATTGGGGCCTTAGAACAATTTTAAGAATTTCCGAGGTGCTTAATAAATATTTTTAAAATCGGTTGGGGCCTTTGTGTAATTTTCGAAATCTCCAAGGAGTTTAATAAATGTAAAAAAACTCAAATAGGGTTTTTGTGCAATTTACAGAATCTCCGAGGGGTTAGATAAACATTAAAAAATATTCGGCTGGGGTTAACTGTAAATTTACGTAAATTTGGGGATAAATCTGAATTTTCTAAAAAGTTTAGGACAGGTCTGTAAATTTTAAAAATCCGGGCAGATTTGTAATTTCTGAAAATTTTTGTGACTTAAACTGAAATTTTAAAATCCGGGGCAGATTTGTAAAATTTGAGGAAATTTATGGGTGTTAAATAAATTTTGAGAATAATTTTCAAAGATTTTCGGATTTTAAGTTAAATTTTTCAAATTTCGTCCTTAAAAGTAAAATTATGAGATTGTGGGGTTTTAAGAAAAATTCGAAAAAAATATTTCTAAATTAGGAATTTAAGTATTATTTCAAAAATTTGGGACTTAAAAGTGAAAATAATTAAATTTTGAACCCTTAGTGAAATTCGGAGGGAGAGTTCGATGAGTAAGGTTTCGGGCCGAGAAATTCGGAACGCGAGCTTTGGGCCCGATTATTTAGAGTACGATAGTTTTCGAATTGGACCGAGCTGATACCTCGGGCCGATACGTGATATAGATATTTGCATTTTTATGTGTTGCATTTTACTTGCACGACATTTGCATACACGTGTTACGAGGGGAAAGGATCGTGCAAAGTCACGGTAATATTTATACTGATTTTGAGTTGGGTAGTTTATGACCGAGTGATGGTCGTCGAATTGTATGAATAGTGAGGTTAGGACTAAGGCGCACTATATAATTGAGATGTGGGGAGTGGGCCTCCCGAGCTACTGACCCTTGTGGGGAGTGGGGCCTCCCGAGCTACTGACCCCTGCGCGCGTGTTGCCTTTAGTCCTAAGCCTCGGGCCCTGATGTGATGTGATGAGATGAGTTAAGATGAGATATGAGAAAAGAGTCGAGAGTGCATTTTGTGAGATGTGTCGGGATGGGAGTCGAGTGAGAACATTTGCATTCTTGCATATTTTCATCTACTGGGCAAAAGCTCAGGGTTTACGTGTGTAGGTATGAACGAGTCGGACGTTGAGAAACGTCACGACTAAGCGGCTGATGGCGGTGACTCCACGGACTTTTGAGGGCGGCGCAGTACATGGGACGCGACCCGTGAAACGAGTTTATGTTCCGTGTTTTTAAATTTGGGCTAGGACTTCTTGGGCGGCCCAATGAATAGAAATGTGTTTGGTTTTGGACCTATGGATTTAGACATTTAACATATTTGTATTATTATGTTTTAAAAGTTTTAATTAAATGGGCTTTCCGCTGCTTACTGTAACGACCAGACTTCCTAGATACGTATTTGGCGGATTTTCGCAGCGTAAGCAGCGGAAAACCCATTTAATTAAAACTTTTAAAATATAATAATACAAATACATTCGATGTCTAAATCCATAAGTCCAAACACAAACACATTTTGATTCATTTGGCCGAAGCCCAATAAGTCCAAGCCCAAATTTAAAAACACGAAACATAAACTCGTTCCACAGGTCGCGTCCCATGTACTGCGCCGCCCTCAAAAGTCCGTGGAGTCACCGCCATCAGCCGTCTTACCTACACACGTAAACCCTGAGCTTTTGCCCAGTAGATGAAAATATGCATGAATGCAAATGCTCTCGCATCCCAATCTCGACTTATCTCACAAATATACACGCTCGACTCTTTTCTCATATCTCATATCTCATATCTCATATCCTCACATCAAATTCAGGGCCCGAGGCTTAGGTACTAAAGGCAACACGCGCGCAGGGGTCCGTAGCTCGGGAGGCCCCACTCCCCACAAGGGTCAGTAGCTCGGGAGGCCCACTCCCCACATCTCAATCATATAGTGCGCCTTAGTCCTAACCTCAACTCATACCATTCGACAACCATCAATCGGTCATAAACTACCCCACTGAACATCACTATACAATATTACCGTGACTCCCCACAGTTCTCTCTTTTCGTACATGTGTATGCAAATGTCGTGCAAATAGTATGCAACATATAAAATGCATCATATTAAACAACAACATATCGGCCCAATCTAAAAAAAACTATCATACACCAAATAATTCGAGACCAAAATCCGCGTTTTGATTTAATCGACCCGAAACCTTAACCACAGAAACTCTCCCGAAATTCACTAATAGTTCCCAAAATTTAATCCTTTTTACTTTAAGACCCTAATTTCACAATTGGTCCCTAATTTAATATATTTTAAAATTCTAACGTCCAATTTTCAAAATATCACTTAAATTTCTAATTTACAAATATCTTTATGAATTTTGCACTTAAAATCCCAAAATCTCATAATTTACTTTTTAGGACCAAAAATTTTACTAAGTTTCAGATCTGCCCCGAAAGCTTTAAAAATTTCAGATTAGCCCCGAAAGCTATATATTTCTTTAAAAATCTCCCCGTTCGGAGTTTTACATTCTCAGCCCCTAGATTCTTAAACTTTTCATTCTAGTCCCCTAATTTTTGAAAATTAGACAAAGGGCCCCAATCATTTATGCCGAATTTCAAATCTGCCCCAAAAGCTTTATATTTCTTTAAAAATCTCCCTTGTTCGGATTTTACATTCTCAGCCCCCAGATTTTTGAAACTTTTCAATCTAGTCTCCAAATTAAAAAACAAAAACTATTTTATACGGCTGTTTTGCGACAGTTTAGTATCTCTCAATGATCACAGGGTAAACGACGTCCGATGGACCTGAAATTTTAAACATAGATAAATAACTTGCAAATCTTGATTCTGTCCAAAGGGATTTTTAATCCGAATTCTAGATCGTGAGATATAAATTTTTGAACCTCTTGGCCGAAATGGATAAAGAAAACCCTAGAAAACACTAATCTTCCCCAAGTTTTGTTCTATCCTCTTAATCACAAGTCCTCTAACTCTATTCTTATGTTTCATAGACCTAAACTTCATAAAGATTAAGGTATTAAGCTGGCCGAATTTTAGCATGTAAGCATCATCGCGAAAATCATACAAGAAATTCACGTTTAGCACGTAAACACGTATAAGTTCGAAAGAGATCATGCGATCACGAAAAATTCACGGATTCAAAACTTGTTTACGTGTGTAGGTGATCTTCACCTACCTTAATCCGTAGAGAGCTACGTAACAGGTTGTGTAGTATGATCCCGACCCGAGAGCTTCGATCCCGAGCTTCCGGAGAATTTTCTCCTCCTCCTCCTTCTCCTTTCTTTCTTTCTTCTTCTTCTTTTTTTTTTTTCTTCTTCTTTCTCCCTTTCTTCCTCTATCTCTCGGCCTCTCTCCCTTCTTTCTTTCCTTTCACCTTATTTATTTATTTTGCCCTCCATGTGTATTAGTTGTTGAATGGTACTTGTTTATTTCAAAGATACCCTACCCTCACATGCATGGAGGAGGAATATTGAGGATGCCATGTGGGTTCCTTGTCATCATGAAGGAAACTTCCCACCCACCTTCAATTATTTTTGTCCTCCCTTTCATTTTTTTTTTTTTTATATTTGAGCTTTAGTTTCTCATTTTTCGGCCCCTTTTAAATTCCTCGGGTCCAATCGTAAATTCTTGGCTCGACACGGAAAGAAATCGGTGTATGTTCGAAATCGACTTCACACATTCCGAATATTATTGAAATAATCCCGTATTAAATTTTTACGGGTATTACGTTCTCCCCCCCTTACAAGAATTTCGTCCCCGAAATCACCTCTAAAGAAATAATTCGGGATAACGATTCTTCATATCATCTTCTCGCTCCCACGTGGCTTCTTCAACCGCTTGGCTTCGCCACAGTACTTTGACTAACGGAATATTTTTATTCCGAAGTCGCTTCACTTCGCGCACTAAGATTTCAACTGGCTCCTCTTCGTAGCTCAGGTCCGGCTTGAGTTGCTGGTGAAGTGATTCGCTTCCTAGTACATGATTCGGGTTCGTAACGTATTTACGTAAGGTTGATACGTGAAATACGTCGTGGACTTGGGCTAACGAGGCTGGTAACTCCAGTTGATATGCAACTTCCCCGACTCTCTTAAGAATTTGGAAAGGACCAATGTACCTCGGACTGAGCTTGCCCTTCTTTCCGAATCTTTTCACGCCTCTCATAGGAGATATCTTCAAGAACACCCGATTGCCTTCCAAGAACTCTAGTGGCCTTCGTCGTTGATCAGCATAGCTCTTCTGACGACTTTGGGCTGTCTGCATTCTTTCTCGGATTTTGGTGACCGCCTCCGTCATTTCTCGTATCATATCGGGACCTAAGAGTGCTCGCTCACCGATCTCGTCCCAGTGGATCGGGGATCGGCATTTGCGCCCGTATAAAGCTTCGTACGGTGCCATCCCGATTGAAGAATGATAATTGTTGTTATACGAGAATTCTATCAGAGGAAGAAATTTGCTCCAGCTCCCTTTGAAGTCTAAGACACAAGCTCGGAGCATATCTTCGAGGGTCTGAATAGTTCGTTCTGATTGCCCGTCAGTTTGGGGATGATAAGCAGTGCTGAACGAAAGCTTCGTCCCCATTGATTTCTGTAAGCTCATCCAGAACTTGGACAGAAATTTCGAATCTCGATCCGAGACGATGGACGAAGGAATCCCGTGAAGTCGAACTATTTCTTGAATATACAATTTAGCATGTTGCTCCAAAGAGAAAGTTGAACAAATAGGTAGAAAATGAGCGGACTTAGTTAATCGATCTACAATTACCCAAATGGCGTCGTGGCCTTTCGCAGTTTTCGGCAAGCCGACGACAAAGTCCATGGTAATATGATCCCATTTCCACTCGGGAATAGACAAGGATTGCAGCATCCCAGCCGGCCTCTGATGTTCTGCCTTGACTTGTTGGCAAGTGAGACACTGGCTCACGAACGTCGCAATGTCTCCCTTCATTCCCGGCCACCAGTACGTCTCACGTAAATCTCGATACATCTTCGTAGCTCCGGGGTGTACCGAGTATGTAGTGGCGTGCGCCTCCGTCATTATGGTTTTCCGGAGTTCTGCATTATCGGGCACGTACAGACGATTGTTATAGAATAAATTCCCGTCTCCTTGTAATTTGAATTCTGATGAAGTCGTGATTGTTTTCTCGCTTGTCAATTTCAGATACAGCTCGTCTTGCTCCTGAGCTTTCTTGATCTGCTCCGGCAACGTAGGGTGAAGAGTTAACGCCGCCATTCTAGCCTCGATCTCGCCAAAATTTATTACTTCTACTTCGAGGTTGTGGAGTTCCGTGTTCACCGCCTTTCGACTCAATGCGTCGGCGACTACGTTTGCTTTGCCGGGGTGATAGTTGATCACGCAATCGTAGTCTTTAACGAGCTCCAACCAACGTCGTTGCCTCATATTCAACTCCTTCTGGGTAAAGAAGTATTTCAGGCTCTTATGGTCGGTGTAGATCTCGCACCGTTCCCCGTAGAGATAATGACGCCAGATTTTTAGGGCGAACACAACTGCTGCGAGTTCGAGATCGTGCGTGGGGTAATTCTTCTCATAAGGTTTCAACTGTCGGGAGGCATACGCAATTACCTTCCCGTTCTGCATCAGCACGCACCCCAAGCCAATCTTTGAGGCATCACTGTACACCGAGAAGCTTTCGGTACCGGAGGGAATCGTAAGAACTGGAGCCGTTGTCAATCGTTTTTTCAACTCCTGGAAGCTTTGCTCGCATGCTTCCGTCCACTTGAATGGGACATTCTTCTTCGTCAGGTTCGTGAGTGTCGAGGCAATGCTGGAAAAGTCCTTAATGAACTTTCGGTAGTATCCAGCAAGCCCGAGAAAACTCCTGACCTCCGTGGGAGTGGTTGGTCGTGGCCAATCGCTTACGGCTTCGATCTTGCTGGGGTCCACAGAAATCCCTTTTCCGGAGACAATGTGTCCCAGAAAGGCCACTTGCGTGAGCCAAAATTCACATTTCTTGAATTTGGCATAGAGTTGTTTTTCCCGAAGAATTCCGAGAACCGTTCGTAAATGAGCGTCGTGTTCCTCCTTCGTTTTAGAATAAACGAGGATATCATCTATAAAGATGATTACGAAGTGGTCGAGGAAATCTTTGAAGACCCGGTGCATTAGGTCCATAAATACTGCTGGAGCGTTCGTCAACCCGAAAGGCATAACCAAAAATTCATAGTGGCCATACCTCGTATTGAACGCCGTTTTTGAAACGTCGGCTTCCCGAACCTTCAGCTGATGGTACCCCGATCTTAAATCAATTTTGGAAAATATAGACGCTCCTTGTAGCTGATCGAACAGATCGTCAATTCGGGGCAGCGGGTATTTGTTTTTGATCGTCAGTTTATTCAGCTCTCGGTAGTCGATACAAAGTCTCATCGACCCGTCCTTCTTACGAACGAACAGGACCGGTGCTCCCCAAGGCGAGAAACTGGGCTGAATAAATCCTTTCTGCAATAGCTCATCAAGTTGCTCTTTTAACTCTCGTAGTTCGCTTGGTGCTAAACGGTACGGAGTCTTAGAGAACGGTGCTGCTCCTGGAGTTAGTTCGATCGCGAATTGGAGTTCTCGATTAGGAGGTAGTCCCGGGAGATCGTCCGGAAATACGTCGGGAAATTCATTTGCAACGGGTACGTCTTTTAATTTCGGTTGAGGCGATTCGTCGGTCTTTATTGCAAATAGGAGAAAAGACTCACATCCCGAATTCAGAAGTCGTTGGGCTTTTAAGGCAGAAATTTGATGGATTTTGCTCCTCTCCTTCGCTCCCACAAACGTGAACATTTCATCTTCAGGAATTTGGAACGCCACCATCTTCTTCCGGCAATCGATTATGGCCCCGTATTTCGAGAGCCAATCCATTCCGAAGATAACGTCGTAGTCGTTCATCGGGATCACAATTAGATCTACACTCAAACTCCTTCCTTCGATCGTCACGGGACATTTCTCCAACACTAGATTAGTTCGAGTTGGATCCCCGTGTGGTAGGGTTACTACATAGTTGTAATCAGATAAGGTAGGAGAGATGCCTACCTTGGTCACATATTTGGCCGACACAAACGAGTGCGTGGCTCCAGAATCAAACAACACGGAAGTAGGCACGTCGTAAATTTGTAACGTACCGGTCACCACTGTAGGATTTGCCTCTGCCTCTTCATTGGTAAATGTGAACACCCGTGCTGGAATCGGTGGTGGTCGTGCCTCCACCTCTTCATTAGACAATGCAAACACTCGAGCTGGAGCTGGTGGTGGTAGCGCCTCCGCCCTTTCATTGGTCATTGCAAATGCTCGAGTCGGAACCGGTGGCGGTCGTGCAGGCGTCTGAGTCGGGTTCCTGGGTTGATCGCAGGCTCGTGCGTAATGTCCCTGTTTCCCGCAGAGATAGCAGACGACGTTGGGGTTGTATCCAACTCCAAAGCAGACACCGACGTGATTACGCCCACATTGTTGACACGGTGGTGAGTTGTATGAAGATCGGTTCGGAACGCTGGGTGGTCCCTGGTTCGGCCTCGGTCGCCAGTTAGATGGTCCCGAGCGACCTCCTTGATTAGGGCCTTTCCCGAAGAATGGTCTCTTTCGGTCACCTCCACCTCCCTGCTGACTCTCCGTTCTCTTCCTTGCTTCTTGCGCCGCCACGATCTGAGCCTCTGCTTGCTCCGCGATGATGGCTCGTTCGGCCACTTGTGTGAAGTGCACACCAGGGATACCCGACATGCTTACGTCACGGTAAATCTCGGGTCTGAGGCCCACCATGAAACGAGCCACCTTTAATGCATCAGTAGCTACCATGTGTGGAGCGAAGCGAGATAGCTCTTCGAATTTACGGACGTATTCCGGCACCGTCATCCTTCCTTGTCGGAGGTTGATGAATTCGTTCATTCGTTGTGCTTGCTCGTGGGCTGAGAAGTATTTTTCGAAGAACAGTTCTTTGAATCTATCCCATGGCATCGTAGCTGGATCGTTAAGGATTTTGATGGTATCCCACCAAAATCGCGCACTTCCTCGTAACATCGAAACGGCACAGAGAACTTGTTCGTTCCCTGGCACCCGACCGTATACGAACATATCTTCAATTGTTCGGATCCAGTCTTCTGCCATCGAAGGATCGGTAGCTTGCTCGAAAGTCGGGGGATTCAGTTTACGAAACCTTTCCCCGATGATTTCCACACGGTCAGGATGTGGAGAGGATCGGTGCTCAGATGAGCTCCGGAAATTGATTAGATCGTGGATTTGAGCAGCCTGTTGCTGGATCAGCTCAGTCAAACAGCGGATGGTATCGTTCTCGCGTGTGTTGTTCTCACGAGTCGGGGATTCAGATCCATCCCGACGACTGGGCTCTCCATCATTCCCATTTCCCGATCGTGTCCTCATTTTCTAAGAGTCTACAAGTTCACATAACATAGAAAAGCACACACAGAAAAAAAACACATAAGCATTTACATGTATTCACGTAATAGTATAAAACTTACATACGTAGGCTGATCCTCCCGGCTTTTGAGCGGCAGTACATGGACGGTCTACAGAACCTAAAGCCTGGCTCTCATACCACCTGTAACGACCCGACTTCCTAGATACGTATTTTGGCGGATTTTCGCAGCGTAAGCAGCGGAAAACCCATTTAATTAAAACTTTTAAAATATAATAATACAAATACATTCGATGTCTAAATCCATAAGTCCAAACACAAACACATTTTGATTCATTTGGCCGAAGCCCAATAAGTCCAAGCCCAAATTTAAAAACACGAAACATAAACTCGTTCCACAGGTCGCGTCCCATGTACTGCGCCGCCCTCAAAAGTCCGTGGAGTCACCGCCATCAGCCGTCTTACCTACACACGTAAACCCTGAGCTTTTACCCAGTAGATGAAAATATGCATGAATGCAAATGCTCTCGCATCCCAATCTCGACTTATCTCACAAATATACACGCTCGACTCTTTTCTCATATCTCATATCTCATATCTCATATCATCACATCACATTCAGGGCCCGAGGCTTAGGTACTAAAGGCAACACGCGCGCAGGGGTCCGTAGCTCGGGAGGCCCCACTCCCCACAAGGGTCAGTAGCTCGGGAGGCCCACTCCCCACATCTCAATCATATAGTGCGCCTTAGTCCTAACCTCAACTCATACCATTCGACAACCATCAATCGGTCATAAACTACCCCACTGAACATCACTATGCAATATTACCGTGACTCCCCACAGTTGTCTCTTTTCGTACATGTGTATGCAAATGTCGTGCAAATAGTATGCAACATATAAAATGCATCATATTAAACAACATATCGGCCCAATCTAAAAAAAACTATCATACACCAAATAATTCGAGACCAAAATCCGCGTTTCGATTTAATCGACCCGAAACCTTAACCACAGAAACTCTCCCGAAATTCACTAATAGTTCCCAAAATTTAATCCTTTTTACTTTAAGACCCTAATTTCACAATTGGTCCCTAATTTAATATATTTTAAAATTCTAACGTCCAATTTTTAAAATATCACTTAAATTTCTAATTTACAAATATCTTTATGAATTTTGCACTTAAAATCCCAAAATCTCATAATTTACTTTTTAGGACCAAAAATTTTACTAAGTTTCAGATCTGCCCCGAAAGCTTTAAAAATTTCAGATTAGCCCCGAAAGCTATATATTTCTTTAAAAATCTCCCCGTTCGGAGTTTTACATTCTCAGCCCCTAGATTCTTAAACTTTTCATTCTAGTCCCCTAATTTTTGAAAATTAGACAAAGGGCCCCAATCATTTATGCCGAATTTCAAATCTGCCCCAAAAGCTTTATATTTCTTTAAAAATCTCCCTTGTTCGGATTTTACATTCTCAGCCCCAGATTTTTGAAACTTTTCAATCTAGTCTCCAAATTAAAAAAACAAAAACTATTTTATACGGCTGTTTTGCGACAGTTTAGTATCTCTCAATGATCACAGGGTAAACGACGTCCGATGGACCTGAAATTTTAAACATAGATAAATAACTTGCAAATCTTGATTCTGTCCAAAGGGATTTTTAATCCGAATTCTAGATCGTGAGATATAAATTTTTGAACCTCTTGGCCGAAATGGATAAAGAAAACCCTAGAAAACACTAATCCTCCCCAAGTTTTGTTCTATCCTCTTAATCACAAGTCCTCTAACTCTATTCTTATGTTTCATAGACCTAAACTTCATAAAGATTAAGGTATTAAGCTGGCCGAATTTTAGCATGTAAGCATCATCGCGAAAATCATACAAGAAATTCACGTTTAGCACGTAAACACGTATAAGTTCGAAAGAGATCATGCGATCACGAAAAATTCACGGATTCAAAACTTGTTTACGTGTGTAGGTGATCTTCACCTACCTTAATCCGTAGAGAGCTACGTAACAGGTTGTGTAGTATGATCCCGACCCGAGAGCTTCGATCCCGAGCTTCCGGAGAATTTTCTCCTCCTCCTCCTTCTCCTTTCTTTCTTTCTTCTTCTTCTTTTTTTTTTTCTTCTTCTTTCTCCCTTTCTTCCTCTATCTCTCGGCCTCTCTCCCTTCTTTCTTTCCTTTCACCTTATTTATTTATTTTGCCCTCCATGTGTATTAGTTGTTGAATGGTACTTGTTTATTTCAAAGATACCCTACCCTCACATGCATGGAGGAGGAATATTGAGGATGCCATGTGGGTTCCTTGTCATCATGAAGGAAACTTCCCACCCACCTTCAATTATTTTTGTCCTCCCTTTCATTTTTTTTTTTTTTTATATTTGAGCTTTAGTTTCTCATTTTTTGGCCCCTTTTAAATTCCTCGGGTCCAATCGTAAATTCTTGGCTCGACACGGAAAGAAATCGGTGTATGTTCGAAATCGACTTCACACATTCCGAATATTATTGAAATAATCCCGTATTAAATTTTTACGGGTATTACACTTACGCTGCGAAAATCCGCCAAAATACGTATCTAGGAAGCTAAGTCGTTACAACGTCGCTGAAAGGTAATAACGCATTATCTGTCGTAAATAACGCATTCTGTATACAAGCAATGGATATGAGGGAATATAACGAAAATCACAAACGACACTAAAAACGGATGAAAAGTGCATAAATCTCGGCGTTATTAACTCAATAAGGTAAAATAGACCTCGATTTCTCACGGGTACCTCGAATTTATACCGATTACTTGCAATTTATGTCGAATTCTATATTCGATTTACAATCATGTTCTCGAATTTGCACCCTAATTAGACAAGCAAAATCTACCTCGTGCGTCGTCAATATCATAATGAATCCAACATGACATGTCGAAATCGGTTGGATGGGGCAGTCGAATTATTTTGTGCCGAATCAGTGCAAGAAAAATGAGTTTGATATTAAATAAAAAAATGTTCTGTAACATTTTGCAAAAGAAACGTAACACAATATCATTGGAGAGTAACGTTTCGTTGTTACACAGTAACAATATGCTGTAACTTAGTAATATAAAATGAAGTAAAAGTACCGCTCCACCTCCATATAAGACCACGAGCAACACGTATAGACTTTCGCTGGAAAAAATAAAAAATAATTTTTTTAGTAAGGGTATTTTCGTCAAATAACATTTTTTTGTCCTATACTCGAAATTTTACAGAAAATACGTCCTCTAAACTAACTCCATTACTGACAGGGCCTGGACAGAAAGTTAAAAGATTATCAGTGCCTGACATGAAATTCTCCCATTATAAATTTGGGGTTCCTAAGTAAATCGTTGGTTACGCTATATGACAATGACAAGAAACAGGTCCTAATGTCGTACATTGGAAGAAATTTATTTCTCTGATCCTTTTCGATAAGTAGGAATCCGACGTCATTTTATTCCAAGTCAAACTACAAAGAGATGGAGAAATATTTCAAGTTCGCATCTTAGTTTGGATTTCTTGCTTATTTATCGAACAAAAAAAATGATCGAATACCAAAATTTATGTAGACATATGACTTTAGTGGCCCATTCATACTTGTCAAATATAAACTATAGTGACCAAGAAGAAAATCAGTATAAATAGTGATTCACACATCTAATCTAGGTGTATCTACAAAATATCCAAAAGTATTAAAAAAATTACAAGTTCAGTCCCCTGACAGATAAATTTTAGATATAAGCACCTACTAGAAGCAAGTTTTTACACATTGCTACCCAGTTGGTTTAATACTATTTTACAGTCGTCTATGTATCTTTTTACAAATATATCATGTACCATATTACGTGTTAATGTGGTACTTAATTCCTAAATATGTTGTGTGGTACCTAAATTTCTTATATGATGTATATTCAGGCAATCGAGTACCTATGTGTAAAAATTTTATTCTACTATGTACATACTATAAAAAATACTGACAAGGGAATGATGTGATACTTTATACTTTTGGGTAACCTTCCCTATAATTCACCTACACTGCGATTTACTTTATTCAATTAAAAGGAGCCTAGTTCTTATTTTAATACATACTAGTACTCTTACATACTTGTTGACCGTGTTTTAAATCTGCTTAAGTGACAAATGTAAGATAATATAAGCCGACGTGGCACCAAAAAACCATACTTTCTTCTATCTTTTTGTTTACTCTTCGATTTATTTTAAAATAAACCGGTTCGGATATGGATAGCGGTTGTCTAAAATCCGGATATCCGGTATCCAATTTTATATTTAAAAAATAAAATAAGAAAAAAATAGCCCAAAAAGAAAAATGAAGCCTCAAAGTAGAATATTTAAATTTATTATTTTATTATTGCAAAAGCACTTTGTTAGAGATTGAAATAAGAAAAACATAAACAGATCGAGATGCAAGTTAAAATTACTGTGAATTTGTGGTATTGTGTTAATTATTTATTATGTAATTTTGGATTATAATTCACATATTGTGTAAATTACTATGTGTAGAAATTCTTATATGAAAAAATATATATATATTTTTATATTGATAAGAAATAAACAAAAAAAGATTTCAAAGAAAATAATAAAAATATAAGAAAATAAATTTAAAAACCGGATGTGGATATCCGGTTTAAATATCGAATATCGGATATCCGTTTAAAATCGGATCGGATACGGATATCATTTTTTGATATCCAAAAATGACATCCGTATCCGATCCGATTTTAAACGGATATTAAAAAATCCGGATATCCGGTTTTGCTCACCCCTTTTAGCCATGAAGGGCTTTGCTGTAAAAGTCATGAGCAAATATTAAAATGTATATATAACTTGCCTTGTCGATTAATGAATTCATTGTCCACGTTATACACGACTTCATAAACTTTACAAAAAACTTGTACTGCTTGCAAACCCAAATGCTTGTGCATATATAAATATAAATATTAAGTTTATCTGATTTAAAATAGCTAATTTGTAAAAATTATAAAATTAAAATCAAGATAGTTGATGAATTATTTTAATTTTAATTTGTTTATTGAAGGACACATGAAGATTAATCAATGGACTGTTTAGAGGTTGGTTAATTTTTCATATTTTATTTTTTTTTAATTTGTCAAAAAAATATGGTTACAAATTGACAGACCAAATCAATTAACTATATGATAGTTTTTAAGAGGCTTAGAATATAATAGAATAGATGTTATATCATGTTGCTGGATCATGAACCTTTTCTTATTCTTCCTTTCCTATATAATGGTTGAAGAATTTTATGTTAAATTTTTTTTATATTAATTAGACTAAAATTTCAGATTTTAATAGGTTATTTCAAGAAAAAAGTTAAATAAATAAAAATGGGCGGGATTAGATATTGAATATATGGCAGACATTTGTTTCTTTTTATTCAACGAAAATATAATTGAAAATTTATGCACGGACTTCTCTACGCAAACTTTCTTAGATGATAAAACAGCATTTGGATTACCAGAATTTGAAGGAGCGCCAATTGAAATTTCTCCAGACACACCTTTCACTGATTTCTCAATGTTGAGCGGGATGTTGGATAACATTTAAGCCGACATCGATTTCTTCGCAGAAGTCTCTCCGTTCAATTTCCATTAGTAAAGCTTAATATGATCAGGCTGCATACAATGGTTACATTTAAATTTTCTATCCTTAGAATTACTGGCAGCATGCTTAGTACCCTTCTTAACGACTGAATTCTCACTATTTCGTTCGTAACATGCTCGGCATTTTCCTTAACAAAAACTATCTTAGGTCTATCATTAATAACAGAATCAGAAGTATTCGTGGGCTGAGAGTTAAATCCTAAACCTTGCTTATCAAAAGTACCTAACGATATTACCTCATCAAGGGTCGATTTATCCTTGTTCATCTTCGCAAAATGTTTCATCGGCCTCGCTCGCTTTTGAAGCTTGTCGATCTCCTTGTCCTTTCTTGTCAGCACGGCCTCCAATTTGTTCATCCCTTCAAGTAGGCTTTCAATCATCTTTTTGCTCTTCTCATTCTCCTCGGACAGCGTTTTCACGATGGTATTTAGGTCCGAATTTTTCGCTTTTTCCTTCTCATATTGTGCGGACAACATCTTGCCTAGGGGTGGTTCGGTACGGTATACCGTACCAAAACTGTGAAACCGTAAACCGTATCGAAATTTCGGTATCAAAAAAAATCATACCAATACCATACCAAAATTTCGGTATACCTTAAATTTCGATGCGGTATCATACCGAAACTTCGGTATGGTATTGGTATCATATCTTCTATACCATTCACACGGAGGGTTTTCTACCATGCGTGTCTCGTTACTCATTAATTCGTTGTTTTCAAATTCTTAGTCAATTCAAACCCCTTAAGCCCCAATAAGATCGATTACTAATACCAAATTTTCCAAAATGAAAAGATTTCTAGTTCATAAAATAACCTTATACATATTTTAGTCAGTCTCCTTTAGTGGTGGGCATCCGGGTAGTTCGGGTTCGGGTAGTTCGCATTTGGGTTAAGATTTTCACTACCCGAACCCGACCCGATTTACTTCGGGTACCCGCTTGTCCGGTATATATCGTGTTCGGGTACCCGACGTCGCGTAGTCGGGTACCCGATTTTAATTGTGACTAAAAATATTATAATTTAATACAAATCAAAATATTCATGTTATATATCAATATTACTTACAAGTTACAATATTTGGATATTTTGTATTAATATCACTGACAATATTTGGATATTTTGTTTTCAATAAATAATATATACATATCTTTATATGGTTATTTATAAAATTATGAGAATATATTTTAAATATTTATATATGCATTGATATAAAAATATCACTTGTTAATTATACAATTAAATAAAAAATTAGTCGAAATATTATTTAAAACTTTAACATCATTCAAGATATATGTAATTATATTTTTTTAATGTTTATGTATAAAACTAATAGTTTTTAAAAAATAATATATCGGGTACCCGAATAACCCGATCGGGTAGTAAATTACTACCCGATACCCGACCCGATTAATAATTATCGGGTATCGGGTACCCGATACCCGACAAATAACCCGAACTACCCGACCCGAACTACCCGAACCCGATTGGGTTTAGGTAAAACCCGAATACCCGAACCCGAACGCCCACCCCTAGTCTCCTTAGTAAGACAAAAAACTTTACATAACCACAAAATACAATATATACAGGTGTGTATATATATAAAATATTTATCTATTTTATATTTTTTGAAATAATATAATTATGTAGGTGTGTATGTATATATATATAATATTAAAAATTTTAGTATTTTTGTATTTCGGTATATCGGTAAACCTAATTTTTAAAATTTTCATACCATTACCGTACCGAAAATTTTCGGTACGGTATCATACCTTACCAAAAACTTCGGTATACCAAAATTTCGATATTTTCGTTACGTTTCGATACGATAAGGACGGTATATCGGTATTTCGGTATATTTTCCTAGCCCTAATCTAGCCGGCTTCATTAATCTGGACTTCCGCGCAAACGTCATCTAAATCTGTATCATCAGAACTTAAATCCCCATCAAAATAGTTTGAGTCATCATAATAAAAATAATTTGTTTCCCATATGTTGAGTCAAACGTTGCCTCAACATCAATTATCGCCATAAAGCCGATATGATGATCTTCTTCTTCGTTGTCTGAGAAGGAATGTATGGTTACTGATGATTGCCTGGACTCCTTAGGGCACTGTTCTTCATATCATCGGAAAGATCAACCCAAAGCGCTTTCTCTTGTTTTCGTAAAGTATTCGCGCATTCGTTGGCAAAGTGAGTGACCCCAGCCAGTGCATGCATGGCATCTCACTGAATCCCAGTCAATCTTCTTCTTTCCGTCAGTATTGCGTTTGAAGTATGGAGGAGCAGAAGAAGGTTCTGCTTTGGCATTCTGGCCCTTCCTGAATGTCGGGCCAACATTATGCTCGAGATTCTTCTTCTGAAGGAACTTTGTAAATTTCTTCACGAGCATAGCCATATCCTCATCATTGCCAGGGTCAAATTCAGTTTGCACCTTGGATGACTGACTGACTAGATCAATGCTTTTGCCGCGTGAAGCTCTCTTTTGGACTTCGAGGTTGGTCTCATAGTTTTTCATAATGATCATCAACGTGTTGTAGTCCAACGTGGCCAGATTGTGGGCTTCCTCGACCGCAGCTACCTTCACATTAAACTTCTCAGTTAGTGTACGAATTGCTTTAAAAATTAATACCTTATTCGAGATCAGATCTCCGAGACTAGCACGCTCGCTCGAGATGGTCAAAATCTTGCCGAAGAACGTGGTAATGTCCTCGTCTTCCTTCATTCTGAGGTTTTCGAATTGGTTGAGGAGAAGCCGTAGCCTGGTTTCCCTCACAGTCGCATCGCCTTCGCAATACCTCTGAAGTAGATCCCACGCATTCTTCGCAGTAGTACAGTTCTGAATGATCTTGAACATGAAGATATCCGCCGAAGGGAAGATGGGGTTTAAGGCTTTGTCATTGAACTCGACTGGCACAAGAACCGTCCAGTCGTCGATCGGTTTCTCATAGACTTCACCATCAGCGTCAGGGCAAACTTGGGTGTCGTATAACCGTTGAGAACAGCCTCCCACGCACGCGTGGTAACTGATTTGATGCATTGGCGCACACGAACCTTCCAATAAGCATAATTGGAACCGTCTAACACATGAACTTTGCCGAGATAGTTTGAGCTTGTAACATCCGTAGAAAATGATAAAAAATGCTTAGTCACGTCAAGCGGAGGCTCTGATACCACTTTGAAGTGGTCTCGGTATGATATGGATGTAAAAACTAAGTTCTAAAAATAGGTGACTAGATGTTGGGGTAACATTGCAGCCAACACTTGGGAGCAGACCCAACACAGAACGCACAGCGGAATATTTAACGAACTTAGTGATGAAAACTGATGAACACGAGATGTAAATTTGTGCAACAAGTTCTTCAACTTGCTGCGTTCTTCAAGGCGCAAAAATCAACTACAAAGATGTATTACAAAACAATTATCCGAAGATAGTACAAATCAAGCATAGACAAAACTACGAATCTAACGATTCTACAAACCTACAAAGTCTTAAGACTTTTGCAAAAGAAACACTAGGCTAAAAGACACTCTCGTGATAAGTAAGACTCGCTCAAACTCGATATGTGCTTCGCTCATGATTTTCGCTCAATATGTCGCTCAATAGTGGCTCCATGAAAGCTCTCAAATTTCTCGTGCAAAGCTCAGCTGTGGCAGCTCGAAATTCCCTTTATTTATAGGCCTTGGCTCCCTCTTGAATTGGTAAAAGATCCCTTGAATATCTCCTCGAAGATATCCCTAAATATAGTATATATTTAGTTCGAATCGTCTCACATAATTGGTCGATCTCTTATCTTCTATTTATGGTAACCGATTGACTGATTCTCCTTTGATATTCAGATCTTCTAAGTATGGTAGTTGCTTGACTTGAACTCCAAGCATCATATATTTAGTATGCTTCCTTCCAAAACTCGTTCAAGCTACTCCACACGGTTTTGACTCGTTCCAGCACGTTACCACGTCCTGCACATCAGTAAATAAATTTACTAAAAAAGGTTAAACGGTTTTTGGGTATGAAAGATAAAATCGAATATTGACAGACAACAATGTTGACTACAATGCGTTCTCAACATTGCCGTCAACATTAACAGTGTTCATGTCTTAACTCGCTATATTTCTTCGCTGTGCTTCGTCTCCACGTTATCATCATACAGCTAATCGTAACAATTACATGAACCTTTTTTATTACTTGAAGGGTACCCAATGTCAACCACCATTCATCAATGAGTTTACCTTAGAGATAAAATGTAGAACAACACTCCTTGTATTAATCATATTAGTATATGTAAAAATTGCGCTCTAATCATTATGTTATTGTTACAATATTTCTGTTTATTTAAGTTTGTATGTTATATGAATATTTTTGTAAAATTAACTTAAATATTAATATTGACAACAGATGATAGTTACTTTGGGACTCACACATAGGGTTGCAAATGAATCCAATGTTCTTGTTCGATTTACGATTCAATTCGAAATTCTAAGATTCGAATTCGAATATTTTAAATACAAATACGAAGAAAAATAGCTTTTTATTTGAATAATACCCAAATACGAATAAAATATCACAATATTCAGTTCGGATATTTATCAAATAATTCGATTCGAATAATTTAATATAATGCAGTATAATTCAATATATATTTAAATATAATATATGATAATTCAATAAAACATTTAAATATAATTTATTATAATTCAACAGATGTTTAATAATTCAATGTATATTTTAAATATATATTGTTCGTATTCAAGAATACTTTGAATACAAATATTCAATATTCGATTCGAATATTCAAAAAAATTTCAAATTTGAATAAGAATCGATTTTACGATTCGATTAAATATTCGATTATATTCGTATTATATTGTCATACAAATATGATATAACATTGTGTTCGACTCGATCAATTCGTTTGCAACCCTAAGTCACACATAGATGTACATAGTGGCCGAAGTGCTCAACATTATAGTTAATGGTATTGATTAACACATCATGTATACCTCTTTGCGAGCTAACATGGCAGGTTCTTGGTACTTTGATAGCGGGTGTTCCCGACATATGACGGGTACCAAAGAATATCTAAGTGAGTACAAGCCATTAAAGAGTGGATATGCGACGTTCGGAGGGGGTGCAAAAGGACGGATTCTCGGTCGAGGCAGATTAAACGTGTCCGACTTCCCGAAGCTAAGCAATGTTCTACATGTCGATGGACTTGCTGCTAACTTGATTAGCATAAGCCAACTATGCGACGATGACCTTGAGGTAAGATTTAATAAAGAATGTTGCGAAGTTTTTAACAGCAATTGTGTTCGAGTTATGGCAGGTAAAAGATCAAGTGATAAATGCTATCAAGTCGGCGACAAATCCAGAACGAAGGACGTGTGCCAATTATCGAAAGCCGAGGACGATGTCATCCTTTGGGATTACAAACTGGGCAATGTTGTCAAATACCGAACGTTGGAGCAACTTATCAAACACGACGCGATCAGAGACAAGCCACGCAAGGACTACAAATCTATAGAGAAGTATGCTAAGAACACAGTAAAGAAGTTCGGGATTGACACGGCTAAGGTATGAAAACTCTCTTGGGGTCCACACAAAAGGTAAGTAAAGATAATGTTGGACAGAATGTTGACCCAATATTATATCGATCCATGATAGGCAGTTTGTTGTACCTTTCAGCTAGTAGACTCGACATTATGTATAGCGTATGTGTCTGTGCGAGATATCAATCTGAGCCTAAGGTTTCACACTTAAATGCCGTTAAACGTATTCTTCGATATGTGAGTGGTTCGTGTAGCCTAGGGTTGTGGTTCTCTAAAGATACTAATTGCGTCTTGTAGGCTACAACGATGCTGATTGGGCAGGGACGAGGATGATCGCAAGAGCACAAGTGGCGGTTATTTCTTCTTAGGTAACAATCTAGTTGCATGGTACAGTAAGAAGCAAAATTGTGTATCTTTATCTACTGCCGAGTCTGAGTATGTTGCTGGGGGTAGTTGTTGTAACAATTAATATAGTTGAATAGCATATTGTGTGACTATGGTTTAGAGTGCGAGTCATTTCTCATTATTGTGATAACGTTAGTGCCATCAACATATCTAAGAACCCTATCCAGCATTCACGCACGAAGCATATAGATATAAGACATCATTTTCTGAGAGATATGGAAGAGAAAAAATTAGTTCGGATTGAGCATATAGACACGAAACATCAGTTAGCTGACATTTTCACGAAAGCATTGGATTTTGAAAGGTTTTCGGACCTGAAAAATCCATAGGTTTGCATCACTCTGTCTGAAAAAATCCATAGGTTTGCATCACTCTCATCACTTCCGCATACCCTATTACATAATTCGAACTTCACACTGAAATTACTCTCTGTTCTTGACTGTGTTTGATATAATCAAGGGTTACCCATTCTGTCTTGCATCTCAATTTACTGAATTATCTTTGATTTCTTTATGGCGAACTCACATGTTTCTGAGTCTTAGAATGTTGGTCCAGATGTTAGTCCCACAGTTGCCTCAACATCTGCAAGTTGGCTAACAGAGAAGGTCTCTGAGTTTTTTTTTCTTCCCAAAAAGGAGGAGAAGATTGTGCATATGGTGATTTGCTGGTGGTACCTCGACAGGGGGAGCTACAGCAGATAGGGGGAGCTAAATCTGAACAGAAGTTTGCATTCTGATCCTCTTTGATTTTTGCATGCCTGGTTGATTTTTGTGTGCATGCCGATTTGATTTTCTGAATCTGATTGTTGCATGCCTGATTGATTTTTGTGTGCATGCTGATTTGATCTTCTGAATCTGATTTGATCCGATAATTTTTTTTTGTATGCCTGACTTTATTTTTATTTTGTGCATGCTGATCTGATTCATTCAGTTTGTATGACTATATGGTTTGCTGGCCTGCGTATGAACTTTTTATTTTTTTGCAGATGTTAATTTTCAGATATGTAATTGGCTTTGTACGATATCTTAGTACTTTGAATAGCTTATATTCTGTTTGTATTTGCTCTAACCATCTTTCAATGTTTTGTGGTTGAGTATATTTGGCCTTCAGGAGGAGTTTAGGCACTTCTAATGCTGCACGGATTTTGGAAAGAAAGATAAAAATGGGAAGATTGTTAATGTTGACGGCAATGTTGACATTTCAGTCAACATTGTTGCCTGTCAATATTCGATTTTATCTTTCATGCCCAAAAACTGTTTAACCTTTTTTAGTAGATTTATTTACTGATGTGCAGGACGTGGTAAAGTGCTGGAACGAGTCAAACCATGTGGAGTAGCTTGAACGAGTTTTGGAAGTAAGCATACTAAATATATGATGCTTGGAGTTCAAGTCAAGCAACTACCATACTTAGAAGATCAGAGAATTAGTCAATCGGTTACCATAAATAGAAGATAAGAGATCGGCCAATTATGTGAGACGATTCGAACTAAATATATACTATATTTAGGGAGATCTTCGAGGAGATATTCAAGGGTCTTTTACCAATTCGAGAGGGAGCCAAGGCCTATAAATAAAGGGAATTTCGAGCTGCCACAGCTGAGCTTTGCACGAGAAATTTGAGAGCTTTCATGGAGCCACCTTTGAGCGACATATTGAGCGAAAATCATGAGCGAAGCACATATTGAATTTGAGCGAGTCTTACTTATCACGAGAGTGTCTTTTAGCCTAGTGTTTCTTTTGCAAAAGTCTTAGGACTTTATAGATTTGCAGAATCGTTAGATTCGTAGTTTTGTCTAGGCTTGATTTGTACTATCTTCGGATAGTTGTTTTGTAATCCATCTTCGTAGTGGATTTTTGCGCCTTGAGGAACGCAGCAAGTTGAAGAACTTGCTGCACAAATTTACATCTCGTGTTCATCAGTTTTCTTCACTAAGTTCGTTAAATATTCGGTTGTGCGTTCTTTGTTGGGTTCTGATCCCAGATGTTGGCTGCAGTGTTACCCCAACATTTGTCCCAATATTTAGGCACCTATTTTTAGAACTTAGTTTTGACATCCATATCATACCGGGACCACTTCAAACACATCATTCAGTAACAAACATGTCGATATATTTTAACTATATATCTCCAACTCGTCAATTAAATTACCTCGAATGGTAGTTCAATGCCATCTTCTTGAAGACCAATGCATATAGCTATTGGACGAAAACTACTACTAATGAGATCTTACATCTTGCAAATTTTTTACATAAGCTTGAAGTATAATTGAAAATCGACTAAATATATAAATGAAGAATATTAATAGCAATTATTCTTGTTTTTTTAGAAATTGCGCATCATCTGGAAAAGAATCTTCATATTACCAGTGACCATGTAGATGGTTTGTTAGAGATAGACGATGATAGACTCGGGAATATAACTAATTAAATTCGAACGAAGAAAACGGAGAACAAAGACGCTTTCCTAATAGCTTTCCTAATAGCCAAACCGAGAGATAAACTCCGGCCCCAATCTTTTCCTCAAAACCCGATCCTTGCCTTCTACGAGACTGCCGCCTATATATAGGACTAAAACAAATTTTAGATTCCTAATAAATCTCAAAGACTAAATCTAAATCAAATCTAATTAAAATTCAAATTAAAACTACTAATAAATAAAACTTAATATAATAATAATAATACTAAAATACTAATATAGACTCTTAACGCTATCCACCCCTCGAAAAATTGCCTTGTCCTCAAGGCGGATAATCGGTGAAAATCTCCGTCTCACAAAAGTCATCCTCTTCACCGCCGATCATCATACGAAGTTTTTTATTTGAGCACACGTGTCCCGAATGATAAGGTTGGCGACAACGAAAGCAAAGACCTTTCGATCGCAGTTCTTGAAATTCACGGTCCGATATACGACGGAAAGGCTTCGATCGCAGATCTGGATTACGAGCGTGAGGAGGCATATGGCATTCTGGGGCCTCCTGCTTAGTGGTAACTGGCACATGCTCTTTCTCGATGTTTTCTTGTTTGGTCTCCCCAAACTTGCGCTAGTTTCTTGCTATCCGAAAATCCGTGAAATCCAACGTGCTGCGTAGCTGTTTGTTTTGGGATGATGTTTGCGCCTCTAACATAGTATACTCCCGCTCCTACGCGGCCAATAACTTTCACTCAATCCCTTTTGGCTAAGTGATAAGCATGCTAGAGAGTAGTTGGTCGAAGGACTTCTACATCTGTACGCACGACTGGATGTAATCCTAATAAGAATAAGCCCAGATGTTGAAACACTAGAATTTCATGTAAGTGGGTAATTACACCCACAAACTCATGAAAGTAGTCTTTAATAGATCCGATTTGCTTGATGCTACTGATTCGCTCAAGCTGATTTCCTAGATGCTTCTCGTCGAAGGTGTCGATAAGCTTTTGTTTCAGGCCTTCCCACGTCAAGTTTGGGTGAGTCGACATCACCCAACGGATCCAAGGTTGTGCAACTCCCTCCATGCTTACCATGGCGCATGATACCCTACGATTTGTTGGCGTTTGCTGGAAAGAAAATACTGAACAGCCCTTGCAACCCATCCAAGCGGGTCAGTCCCATCAAAATACGGCAGATCAACGCGACGATGCCATCGTTGATCTGATTCAAGGAGTGGTTCTTGGACATGCAGAAAAGCGTTCAGGTTTGCTCGGTTGGTTGTTGATCGTTCACCATCGGGCGGTGTCTCTTCGCTTCGAGGCAGATTTTCTTTATTTGTTTTGACTGTCGCAGCGATTGTTTTCGTGGTTTCGGATAGCTCGCTGATCATCTTAATTAAACTGGCAATCGCAGCCTGGTTCCCTTGCTGTTCGGCGTGAACACGTGCAGTAAGAATCTCGATGGACTCTTTGGTTGATCTTTCAGCCTGGAGTTGATCGTCGAGGTTTCCGATCGTCTTCTCTAAGTCTTCGACGCGTTGTTCCATCTGAGATCTTGTGATGGTCATCGACGGGTTCTGTTTTTTTTTTGGCGATGGGCTATGAACAGTAACTTTTTTTGGACGATGGGCGGTGAACAGTAGCTGTTTTTGGGCGATGAACAGTAACTTGGCGTGGCGGGGGTTTGGCGGCAGGTCGGACCAATTTGTTAGAGATAGACGATGATAGACTCGGGAATATAACTAAATATAATTAAATTCGAACGAAGAAAACGAAGAACAAAGACGCTTTCCTTATAGCTTTCCTAATAGCCAAACCGAGAGATAAATTCCAGCCCCAATCTTTTCCTCAAAACCCGATCCTTGCCTTCTACGAGACTGACACCTATATATAGGACTAAAACAAATCTTTAGATTCCTAATAAATCTCAAAGACTAAATCTTAATCAAATCTAATTAAAATTTAAATTTAAACTACTAATAAATAAAACTTAATATAATACTCCCTTCGTCCCACTAACTTTATCACATTTTTCCATTTCGGGCGTCCCACTAACTTTATCACATTTCCTTTTTGGGTAAAAAACTATCACAAACAATCAATATAATAATATTAAATATTCTTAAAAGACGTGTTAAAATATACTTTTTTACCTTTTCATTGTCCTTTATTATTATAATAATAGAACCTTAATATCCGTGCCCACCAAGAAATGTGATAAAAATCATGGGACGGAGGAAGTAATAATATACTAAATTACTAATTATAGACTCTTAACATGGTTTCATGAGTTCGTAGCTTCTATATAAGTGCGAATTATGCTAATTTGTAAACAAAGAGTTGAGATACTAAGTTGAGAACTTGTAATCTCTTTGAGTGTTCATCAATAAAAGAGTTTATATTTGCCGTGGACCTATAGAATCAAAAGCGAGTCGAACCACGTAAAGAAAGTGTCTCAGATTTTCATTTTCTTGGTTGTTTTTCGTTTCGACTGCGTTCAAGATTCATTCTTTCGATTAGCTAAGCACACACACTTCAATCTTCATCAAGCTGGGCATTTTTGGTGGCCAAATCTTTAACAATAACAAATATAATTCGCCTCCTGGATAGTATTCTTAATATATCTCTTTAAAACAGTCAAAGAGCACAATAAAAAAAGTAACCAAACTTACTATATAATAATCATTCTGCAGCAAAAAGTAAAAACGAGTAGACATTTAGGAATTCGTTTACCTGTTTACTCGTACAAACTAATTATGGAGAGGGTTTGGTCCAGCAGGTACTGTCCTAAGTGAGGACCCATACAACCTCGGAACTTCTTTCACTTCATTTCTGTAAAGCATTAGCTTCTTAAGAAGTACCTCACTGCTTGAAAACGTTGAAGACTCGTCAACTTTGTGTACTAAGAAGCGCGAAGAAGAAGAAGAAGAAACATAAGTAGGGCAAGGAAGTCTTGCCCAGTTCGCGCGTTTTTGTTTGTGTGTATCGAAGATTTGGAGTTTGAAGGGATTCTTGGTGGTTGGTTTATATAGTGGATTATGGTATGGAGATTAGTATTAGTTCTAACTTTGACTGAAGAATCTTTACACAATGCAATGAAATGTATTACTATACATGGGATGCAATTAATAATAGAGATTTATTATGAATATTAAGAGTTAATATTAAGATGTGGATGTTTTTGGATTGCTATTGAATTATTGATATATGGAGGTATTATATTGAATGTTGTAAAAATTAGATGAGTATTAATTGATAAGATGATGTGTATAATTGTAATAAATGTTGTATTTTACGTGTAATAGTGAATTTGTAGTAGTATAAATATGTGATTTGGGGCTGTGTAAAAGTAATTAAGAAGTAATGAATAAAGAAGTTATTATCTCTCTAAATCTTTCTAATCGTAATTAATAAAATAGGTTCATCATGTTGACTGAGATAATTGTAATAAACACAAAACTATAATATAGACTTAAAATGCATGTATTGAAAGTAAAATAAAATCATCTCAAACGTAGACTTAAAGGATTTATTAAAACTAGTACAACTTGCATACTCAGATGCGTATGCTGTAAATATAAATATATTATATCCTAAAATTAGAGTTTGAATAATAATTAACTAAGAATAGTAATTAAATATAGTGCGTGCCTTCTTTTTATCGTATTATTAAATTAAAGAGAACAATGATTAACTAAAACTAGCAGTTGGTAGTTTTTTATGTGTACGTTTAATTAGTAGGTAGTGCCTAGTGGGTGTTGAGTTTAAGTTATATTATTATTATTATTTTATTAATGAGAAATGTTACACACCAAATCAATTTAGATTTGAACTGTTTGTATCCAACCCTGAGCTTTTATATAATAGTAAAGATATATATACATATATATATATATTATATATATGGAGAGAATGACACAAATAGCGTTATTTTGAATAGTGCGGTTACAAAAGTAGATAACTTTCTCATCCTGTTACAAAATTAATCAACATTTTTATTTTAATTATTATTATCTTCATTTTCACCACAAAACTTTTTAATATTGCTTTTTTTACCATAATCATCTCAAATTCGCTACAAAATTATCAATAACTATATTTTTAACCATAATCTTTTTAATACTTTCACAAACTAAGAAATCTCATATTTCAATCTTAGAAATTCAATACTAATGATTTAATTTCGGAGATAATACTAAGAAAATAACTCCAAATAAAACATAATCGTAATCATTAGTTGGCAAAATGAAATAAATTCCATTTTATATTGCAATAAATTATTGTAAGTATTATAATGATTTTTTGTTGTTTTTGTTGTTAAATTTATGTTTGCTCTATTTTCGTTCAAGTTTGCAAGCATGTGTTGATCCATATAAATATGTTCCAGATGATTATTGAGATATTGGAGACAACATATTCATATCAGTTTGAGTTTCCATTAGATGAGTCGCGTTGGAAGGCTCATTTTCATCTGGTAAATAACCTTATTGATGTCCGACGAGAAAGGTCGGGCGTAAACGATCGCGAAGAGATCCATGTGAAATGGATCGAAGGTCTCACAAGAAAAACGCAAGGGAAAACTATGATGAGTTAATAAAAGAATTTAAAAAGTTTTGTTAAACAATACTTATTTGAACATGCTATGAACTATTACATTTTTTCTTGAGTTTTTTTTTGTTTGTTATTACGTTAAATAATATTTCTTAACATATACTTTGACCGATTTCCGATGATAAATGGCGAGAATGTGAAAAAATAATGACTAAAAAATATTTTGAGATTAAAATATAATTAATAGCAATTGTTTTATCTATCTGAAATAATAATAGAGATCATTGTAAGTTAAAATAATTTTGTTGTGAAACTGAAAATATTATTAGTGTAAATTGAAAAAGTTGATTAGTTTTGTAATAGAGTGAGAAAGTTATCTACTTTTGTAATAGCACTATTCAAAATAACACTATTTGTGTTATTCTCTCTATATATATATGTATTGCTATGAATTCTTTTCTTTCTTTATAAACATTACATAAATGTCATATATTGCTGGATTATGAATTCTTTTCTTTCTTTTTCTTTTCCTATATAATGAATTACAGAAGAATTTTATTTTAAAAACATAGAGTTTAAAAATGGGATGAGGGAGTTTATGAATTCTTTTCTTTCTTTTTCTTTTCCTATATAATGAATTACAGAAGAATTTTATTTTAAAAACATAGAGTTTAAAAATGGGATGAGGGAGTTTAAATATGGGCCTTTGCTATTCACACCCCCTTAGGTGAAAATGCTATTCACACTCCTTAGGAATTTAATCGTCTCCATTCCCTTCTATTTTTTTAGAATAGCATGAAATTTGTAAAATTTACCTTTTTAATTTTTTTCATCCTGAATTAAACAATAATTATTTTACTAATTAATTTTTCCTCCGCTAACACATTGCATTTAATAATATATTTCTTTAATTACTTCATACTTACATTTAATTTAAAAATTAATTAAATTTTATATTTATAAATATTAGTAATTAACTTATTTAATAAAATAATAATATCATATTATATATCTAATTAACTTGTAAAAAGTTATTGAAAATACTATGGCTTAATTAAGTCAAATACATTTATGTAACATAATATTCTTAAATATTATAAATATAAATATTAATCCTCATAAATTTAATTATAACAATATCAGTAATGATAACAAAAACAACAACAATAATAATAATAATAATAATAATAATAATAATAATAATAATAATAATAATATGAGAATTGATGGTTCCTTAAACTCATTTTTTATCTTATTTTGTAATTTACAGATCGGTATATCTCGTGACTGCTCCTAAAAGAAAAGAAATGAAAAGAAAAGAGGGAGACTTGTTCTCCAAATTCAATAGGAGCCTTTGGATAAAATGGTTTAATTAATATGTTTAAATAATCAATGCACTTAATATTGCTAGTTTTTTGGAAAATAAATTATTACTGTTGAATCATGTTATCGTGTGATTGTTTAAAGTGTTGTAACTTCAAGTGTTTGAGTACAAAGGGGGCGTTAAATATTTGGACATATAGCAACGGCATTACTTTTTTTTTGAACGAAAAAGAATATAATTGGAAAGCGAATTTATTCCATGTTACTGTTGTTATCATAAACTTTGTTGCTTAAACAATTTGTTGATCAATACTATTAAGTATTAACTATGATGGTGAGGGTCTGGGCCACCAGGCACCTCTCTCAGTGAGGACCCAAATAATTTCCCACGTTCTATGATTTCTTCGTCGAACCCAAGCTTACGAAGCAATCCCTCGCTGTCTGAGAAAATCGTTGACTCATCAGCTTCGTGTGCTAACAACCTCGACGAAGAAGTCAATGAAGTTAGGGCGCAGAAGGCGACAATGAAGAGAAGAACTAGCATTTTATTTGAGTTTGCCATATTTGTCAATATTATTAGCAAGTAGAGGCTTTTGTTTTGTGCGTATTGAATGTGTTGGACAGACTCTTGATGGTTTATGTATTGCAAAAATGGGAGGAAAAGAATGCCTGAGTTAGGGTTTTTTACTTTCGATTTCCATAATTTTATTTTTGTCGTATCGTAATGGATTACATGTGCTTTTTTATCTTGAATGGAAATGGCTCTTTTGTAATTAAAATGGGATCATATTACATGAAATGTAATTCACTTGCTAGGTTATGAATATTTTTTTTTTTCGATGAGAATTGCCTAAGATTTTTAATATTTTAAAAGATGTAATATTTTTAATGCAGTTGTTATCGTCCTATTTGGGTTCAATAAAATATTAAACTAAATATAAATATCCTACTTGGATTACATGTGCTTTTTTTTTTTTTATCTTGAATGGAAAGGGCTCTTATGTAATTCATTTTGCTAGTTTATGAATATTTTTTTTTTTCGATGAGAATTGCCTAAGATTTTTTATATTTTAAAAAATGTAATATTTTTGAAGCAGTTGTATCGTCCTATTTTTTTTCCCGGAAACGATAGCTTTTCTCATAATTTCAAAAAGAATTTACAAGGCTCAATAGCCTACGAACCTTCTGCTCACATACAACACAGATAGGCTAAGACTCTCATGGAGTAGAAACTCAAAACAAATGGAAACTTCAAAAACTAGAAAACAACTGCAAAGCAAGGGGAGAGACGGGTTCTGGTTTTTAAGCTCCCATCACAATCTGACAAAAGAACAAAAGGTAGTGGTAGACCCTGCATTGGTTTTTCACACCCTACAGCCAACCTACGACAAAACGGAACCAATCAAAACACCTTCGAATTAATGGTAGTCTAGAAATTCAGCCCATTCAAAACCCGCCAACTCTATAATTGTTCGTTCATCTCTCCATTCACCTTTAAAAATCCAAAGATTACGGGTCTTCCACAACATCCAAAGAATATAAACCGATAGTTGGACTCGATGTTGATAGATACCCTTTTTAGGTCCAGAACACACAAGTCCCCACCAATCTTTAAAACTTCCCAAGCCAGACCCCAAGCAGTTCCAGGAGACAGGTGCCAACTTCCAAGTGGTGCAGGCTCTTGGACAGTGAAAAAACAAATTCTCCATGGACTCTTCCTTATCCCCACACACCGAGCAGATAGTATCAAGATGTATCCCTCGCCTTTTCAGATTGAGTTTGGTTGGAAGGACGTCATGAACACACCTCCACATAAAGTGTTTCAGCTTATTTTTAATTTTAAGCTTCCACACATTCAGCCAGAGCTGTTTCATCTTGTCCCCTCTGTCACTACCTTCGCATTCCTCACTTTGATGTGCAGCCTCAGATGTAATAAGTTTATAAGCTGAATGGACTGAAAACTGACCTCGTTTATCACTTGTCCAGAAAAGCTTTAGTCCAATTTTTTGTGCGGGAGATAGAGTCGCAGATAATTTTTTAGTAGATCCATCTTCTGCTTTATAGACAGCCCCTGAGAGCAGCACATATCTCGCTTGAAGCCAACACTTCCACAGCCACGAGGATGAAGCTGGTGCAGAGACCTCGAAAAGATCTGTCTTAGGGAAGTACTTGGCCTTGAGAAGCTTGGCTACTGGCAGGTTGGGGTTAGTGATAATCCTCCATAATTGTTTGGCAAGTAGCGCATCGTTAAAACTTTGGACCTCCTGGAAGCCAAGTCCACCCGAATCTTTAGTCTTTGAGAGTTTATTCCATGCCTTCCAATGAAGTTTTTGTCCGCCGTTTTCATTTTTACCCCACCAGAATTCTGCAGCAGACTTTGAAATCTCTTTGCAGAGGTGAGAAGGGAGTCTAAAACATGACATAACAAAAACTGGAAGGGAATTAATTACAGCTTTTATAAGAACTTCCTTTCCGGCGAAACTCAAATATTGAGCTTTCCAATTGGTAACTTTAGTCTTCACAGCATCAACGACATATTGGAAGGTCTCCCTCTTCGACTTCGCAATGAAAAGTGGGAGTCCAAGGTATCTCGCTTTATGCTCCTCCTTGATTCCTCCAAAGATACTCAAAATGGCAGATTTCACCTCAGGGATTGTATTCTTGCTAAAAAGAATGGAGGATTTTGTCAAGTTCACTTCTTGTCCTGAGACAAGACTGAACAAGTCAAGAATCCCCTTAAGTACCCTTGCTTGTTCGATGCTCGCTTCTCCAAACAGCAAGGAATCGTCTGCGAAAAAAAGGTGAGTAACAACAGGTCCATCTTTACAAAGTCTGAGGCCCTTATACCTACCCTCACTAGCAGCTTGAAAGATAAGATTAGATAGGGCTTCAGAAAGGATCAAAAAAAGAAATGGGGACAATGGGTCTCCTTGTCTGATGCCTCTAGTTGGGATGATGTAGCCGCTACTAATACCGTCAATGTTGAATGAGAACGAGGATGTACTAATGCAAACCCGACCCCACTCAATGAATTTTGGATCGAAACCCATCTTTTGCATGATCTGGATAAGAAACGACCACTCAACTCTATCATAAGCCTTAGTAAGGTCGATTTTCAGTGCCATTACCCCTAATTTCCTTTTCCTCACAGAATTAATATAATGGATGCACTCATGAGCCATGGTAACATTATCCAAGATATATCTCCCTTGAATAAAAGCTGCTTGACTAGGATGAATGATATCAACTAGACACGGTTTTAACCTTTCAGTGAGGATTTTCGAAATGATTTTATATGCAACATTACATAGGCTAATAGGTCTAAAATCAGATATGAAAGTAGGTTGCCTAATCTTGGGAATAAGGGTGATAAGTGTATGGTTCATGCTTTTTAGCAGTTTGCCATGGCTTAAAAAATTGTTGACAGATTGGCAAATTTCAGGGTAAACAGTAGACCAGAAATTTTGGTAGAAGAGGGGAGTCATACCATCAGGTCCCGGGGCTTTGTTTGGGTTCATTGAAAAGAGGGCTTTCCTTATTTCTTCCACTGAAGCAGGGGCTGTGAGTTGTTGGTTCATGGAGTGAGAGATGGAGTTTGGAATCCCTTTGAGAGCTTCATCCAGACTTGGAGGACGAGAGGATGTGAACAAATCTTTGTAGAAACCACAGACTTCATTCACCAGGCCATCAAATGTGCTCAAACTACATCCATTTCTGTTTTTCAGATTCTTAAGAGTATTGGCTGCTCTTCTTTGGACTGTTGACGCATGGAAAAATTTAGTGTTCTTGTCCCCTTCTTGAAGCCAATGGACCCTAGATTTTTGTCTCCAATATTTTTCTTCGTCTTTGTAGGCCATGTGAAGTTCTATTTTAAGTGATTTCCACATCTCCCAGTTTCTCTGTCCGCCTTCTTCTCTAAGTTCAGCAAGCTGTTTGTTAATCTGCTCAATCTTCACTCTTGAATTTATTTTCTGTTTTCCGCTCCATTTCAGCAGTTCTATTCTGCAATTTTTTGTTTTCTGCACCAGCTGAAAGTGAGGATTGCCATCAAAGTAAACTGCCCACGCTTGGTTGACTACCTCATGGACATCTGACTTGTTAATCCACCTTCTGTCGAAAACAAATCTCTTTTTTACCCTCTGTTTATGATGTTCGGATTTGAGCAGCAACAAACAATGGTCAGATGAATACAATTCCACATGATTAACAAGTGACTTTGGAAACTGAAGCATCCATTGTGGGGAGCAGAAAATCCTATCAATCCTTTCCTCAACAAAGCCCTCTCCTTCCCGATTATTGGCCCAAGTAAAACATCTTCCCACAAATCCCAACTCACTCATCTTCATCTCACCAATGAAGTGATTAAAGAGTCGTAGGCTGGCTTCACCTTTGGCTAAACCACCCTTTTTCTCACAAGGGGATCTAATTTCGTTAAAATCCCCGCCCAAACACCACATATCCCCCCACCGTTTGCTTTCTTGAATTAAGTATTGGAATTCCTCCTTCCTCTCTTGAGCACTGTTACTATTATGCACAAAAATAATCCATACCAATTCTTGAGCATCTTGCAATTTGCAGCACACTTCCACACAAAACCTGTTAGAGATTATCCTAATAATTGTGACATCTTGATTCCATCCAACTAGTAGACCCCCTTTACTACCAACCGGATCCACATAGTACCATCTCTCTCCAATTTAAGTTGCTTACAAACCATTCCAACAAAAGCCCTCTTCTTCTTAGTCTCACTGAGGAATATCAGTGAGGGAAGGTGGAGTCGTAGTGACTCCTTAACCTGTGAAATTGTAGAGGGCCCTCCCAGACCTCTACAATTCCACATGATAACGCTCATTTGGCTAGGTGGGGCCAGACTAAGCTGGTTGCCCCCACCTTTAAACAGTTCTCATCACCCTTTGTCTCCCTCATCTTTTTGGTTTTGCTACTACAGTCCATCTCCAGTTGGAGATTCTCCTTACCTTCTCTGACTCTTTTTGCTCCTACAGTGTTCCCTTGAGATGTTTGAAGTTGACAGTTCTCATTCATATTGCCCAGAATTTGTCTCTTCTTTCCAGCTTTGTAAGTTCTGATCCTTTTAGATGATGTATTGGCTTCTAGATCTTTGTGGGGACTCCCTAGCAGCTCTAAGTGAATCAGCTTGTTGGTATCATCTCCTTTCTCCCAACCTGAATATGTCTCTGCGATGTTTAAGTAGTCGTCCTCCATTTCATTGTCTTCAGATACAGGCTCATGTGGTAATTTCTTTTCTGCCTTCTCGTGGATATGCTCAGTCGCCATAATGGTCACCGATCTTGGGTCGTCATCACTTTTGTTGGCAGATGGTTCCTTTTCTTGGACCTGTACTTGAGTTTCTGGGACAACATCTTCAGTAGCATCATCTGTTTCTTGAGTCTTCTTTCCCTCAACGTGTGACGGGCCCTGTTTGGACGTAGGTTCATATTTCTTCCTAGGAACATCAACTTTGATCCATTCTCCAAATTGTCCCGGATTAAGCGAGCCTTCTCTGGCAGCTTTAGCTCTATCCCCACACATTTTATCTGAGTGTCCCACTTTGCCACAATAAAAACACACCAAGGCTAGCTGCTCGTATTTGAAGCTTACCCACTGAGATACACCATTGCACTTGATGTGAGTGCCTCTAACAAGCGGTTTGTTTAGGTCCATTTCCACCTTTAGCTTAATATGACATCCCTGGCTACCGCCCGTCTCACTGATAATCACATCCAAGCAGTTGTGAAATAACTTCCCAATCTTGAAAGCTGCCTCTCTTGATTGCCATTGTCTGGGGACGCCCCATACTTGCACCCAGATCTCAATATGATGGAAATCATCACCTCTTATTCCTATGTGTTCATTCCAGTCTTTAATGATGATGTATTGTTGGTCAAAAGTCCACTGCCTACCTTCTAGAATTATTTTTTTGTCCTCCATTGACCGAAAAATAAATTGGAACATATTAGCACCCAGCTCCACCACACGGAATCCCTCCTTGATCGGCCAGATTTTTTGAAGGGTGTTTTTGATTCCCAAGAAACTAGCACGTTTATCCCCAAAGACCTTGCCCAAGATGCTTCGTTGACAATCTCCTCTACTTTGCTTGATATCCTCTTCCTCAAAAGTCACTCCTTCTCTCTCAACTTCGGATAGTGTGATATTGTTCATTAACTCCCCTATGTCCTCCATTCTGTCCGCTTATAGATGTCCTTCCACTCTCACTCCTTTTCCCTCCAACCTTCTCAGCTCCTGCACAAGGAAGAAACAAGTAATAAAATAAGACGGTGTTACAATCTATGACTGGTTGGTACTTGGGTTGGCGGTGTTTTGGGTGTTCTGGTAATGCTATGTATCGCTGTAAGCTGTGGGTGTTACGATAATCTAGATCTGCAAATCAATGGAGAATGGGAAATGGGTTTGAATGTGAATAAAAACAGTAATATTAGCCTCCAAGATATGAAGGATAAGGTTCCATCTCAGAAGAGAGGAAAGTGGGTTCTACTCCGCTAGAGAGAGAAAATGTTGTATCGTCCTATTTGGGTTCAATAAAATATAAACTAAATATAAATATCTTATTTTTATAAGAGAAACAACGTATATTAATAATCATATGACGTATCCTATCAATTGTTCAAGAACATAACAAAACGTAGTACATATTAGACGTTCATTCATAAATGAATTGCCAAAGTCGTACATCGTTTACGGCTTTTATATATAACAAATCAAGAGCCTCTCTCAAACGAAGATATTCATTCCTCTTGTGAACTTCTTGGGGTTAAAGTTTTATTAGCCCTTACATCTTGGAAAACACATGTCTCATCATCGATTTCATAGTCCCATATGTTTAAATCACGAGATTCTGATTGTATATTCTTCGAACTATCGGCGAATATGACTTCTTCGTTTAAACCCGACGCCGAAACTGCAGGTTTATCGACCTGTCAATCAAAGAATTCAGTCGAAACAATAAGTTAAATACGATTCTCAGTTTTTCTTTTTGGTAGAATGAAAATTCATTTAACCAACCGACTTGAGTTTTGTACAGACCTCACTCTCAATCAACAAAAAAACACTGCTAACTACTAAATGAAATAACAAACACGCTTGTATATTGCCAGATCAAGTGCAGATTTCACTCGACACACATTGCTTATCCTAATCTTCATCTCTCTCGCCACTATATAAAAAATCTGCTCCACCTCCCGTGATCCCTCATCATGCATCCTTCGGTTCCTCTCTATCCAAATGTGATAGAACATTGATGAAACACAAGCAAGTAAGATATAATTCTGAGCCCTCTTCTTCTTGCCTGCAATGGTCAGCCAGTTACAACATTCCTCCCATGAACAGAATTGCAAACTGGTGTTCAACCATTCATTCAACTTCTTCAACAGATTTTTACTGAAGCTACACTCCACAAACAGGAGTGCTAATGTTTCCTCCTCCTCTCTACACATTGAACATCTTAAGTCATTCAGAATTAGTCCCCACTTAGTCATCCTATCTTTTGTTAGCAGCCTCCTATGTACCAACAACCAAAGAATAAAAGAATGTTTTGGCACATTGTACCTATTCCAAACAGCTTGACACAGAGGAAAACTGGTAGCTGGCCTTTTAATCCATTCATAGCCCGACCTTATTGTGTACTTCCCATCCACAGTTGAAGTCCAATGGCTCCCCCTAGAGCAGGAGTAAATTCCCAGAAACTAGTTCCCTTCAGGTACATCCCATGAATCCATTTTATCCATAAAGTATCTGTCTTCATTGTAATCTCCCAGATTTGTTTCCCAGCTAAGGCTATGTTCCAAGATATGCAATCCTTCAGGTTTAATCCACCAGGTTTAATACGATTCTCAGTTGTTATAACTACGAATGTATTAATTCTATGTTTGGACATGCATGTTAGCACACTAGCAATAAAACCCTAATTGTCAAGCTCTATGAGATCATGCATGTTACCTAATTCAAGAAATCTTTGCACACAAATTAAATTTGCTAAATTCATTTTACCTTGTCTTTCAAAACCTGGACAGTGGAGTTTCCATCTTTGCAAAAACTCGCTCTTGCAATTTCAACGATGTCTTGGCGATGAGCCAAACTTCTAATCATGTAACTAAAACTCGAAAACTGCGCAGACCATTTGCTAATATTACATCGACTTTAGGTCCCATTTCTTGAACTTGGACAAATGTCTATGGTTGCGAACTTGTGCCAATATCGATGTGATCATTGCTATTCGATTGTCATATTAAAGACTCTTTCTTTTGCCTAAGGTTTTGAATCTTCGATGTCAGACATTTTATGTGTTCGACTGCTTCGTTGATCTGGTCTGGTAATGGCATCCCTTTCTGCAAATCATCACCATGAAATAATTTACTAGTTTCATTTTTCTCTAAAAAGGGTTTCGAATTGGTATCTATAAAAGTGGCTGAAACGATATAAAATATAATTTGAGGTCCATGGGTGGAGCTCCCTTAGGCCGAGGGTAGGCTCTTGCCTACCCTGAAACAAAAATGCCTCTCTATGTATGTATATATATGTTGTCAATCGTGAACAAACTATTATTATGTGTCATGTGTGAGTATGTATATATCTATGTCTTATTTGTGGGCCTCTATAAAATATTTAATGTTATTGCATCTAATAAATTTATTTCTATGAAGCCCATTAATTTTTCTTGGGCTTAATTAAGATAGAATAAAAACTTATGAGGAGAATGAAAGAAGGGAAAAAATTGATCAACTTGAAGAATGATACTTATTAGATCTTTAGCTTAATCAAATAAAAACATGCCATATATTCATATGCTTTTAGTCTAAAATTGTATATGTTTCGCTCAATTGAATAAAAATACGCGAAGGATTTGCAACCAAGTATGCTCGTTTTGATTAAATTTTAAAAACTTGTTAAGCTGTAATGTTATATTTTTCTAATAAGTTCAGATAATGTTTTGTTGTTAATCAAGTTATTTGTGTTAGAAAATATACGTCTCCGATAAAATTTGTACCTTATGTCTAAATCGACGTGCCAAACAGTTAGATGATAAACAAATGGTCATTCCTAACTGTAATAACCAAAATAGTTAATATTCATTACTTATATTTGAAAAAACTCACATAATGATGACTACCCTCTAATGATTTTATGCCTATGAAATTTTTTTTCACCTACCCCAATTTTTTTTTTTCTGGCTCCGCCCCTGTTGAGGTCCTAAATAAATTATATTTATGTATATATTGAATCCCATGAAATGTCCCCTACAATTTGTTAAACTCAGAAGGTTAAAGCTTCTGGAGATGTATTATATTTGTATTTCATATATCCTCACGCTGATTTCTTTTTTATGTAGCCTTAAGCTTGGATTTTTTAGAGCAAGCTTTGATGATCAATTTGGTCCAAACATTCTTTTTAACAAAAGCATATATCAATCTGGTCCAGACATACTCTTTTTTTTTTCGATCGTGAGAGACCATGAAAATTATAACAATTCTTATTCTTGAGTTTATAGTATGGCGATGAAAAAAATCTGCGTACCATTGCGCCGTTGCTTGGAAGAAGCGACGTGAGGTTACTATAGAGATTCTTCATTTTATTTCTGCGATTTTTCTCTATGATTTTCCTCTCAACTTTTGGAGCAGTAGAAGAAGATCCACCGCATGCATCTTTTCCCATGATTAACTAATTACCCTTTGTTGCACCAAATAGACGAACCCAGCTTATAATATAATTTATTACACAACTAGACCCAACGTGCATATATGCATATATATATATATATATATATATTAACGTTGGTGAAAGAGTAGCAAGAAAGAAGACTCGCCAAGCAGTTATAATCAACACGTGTTTCTAAAGACTCGTATAATTTATATTCAAAGTCAAAAAGTGTTTTAGATTTTTTTTCTCAGTTCCGCGAAAGTGTAGAATTACCTTAATTGACAAACGGAAACCATTTTGATTTGTTTCCAGTGTTGTGGATATTTGAAGCCGTTATGAATAGGTAAGAATGATAATCATTCATATTTTCTCCGTGCTGAAAATTAGAAAATGAATTTAGGGATATACATGAAAATTCGTCGGAATTTCATCTTTACGACCATCGAAGTGTAACTATCGGTCGTGCTTTTGTTGCGGGCGATAAAGAAGATGAGATTCACATTGATAATCCACTATTGATACATTGTATACGTTACATACATTGGCTAGCACAAAGTGCGTCTAAGGTAAGGAGAGCAGTTATTACATCTAACATTATGAATCTACTTACTACATGTTTGTACAGTTCTAACACAGTTCTAACAGAATATTCCTTACAAAGAGCACTCCATTGAAGATCTGCAGATAAGTCAAGGGATGGTATAAGATGGCACTTTCATCAATTAGTGCAAGTTCAGTGGAGGTAAGAAAATAAAAGAATATCATATATGTCCACTAAATTCTACGACGACGAGAGATTGTCAAAACGGGCCGGCGTGGCCCATAGCCCGCCTTGGGCGGGCGGGCGTGGGTAAGCGCCGGTTTGGCAGGCCTGAAAATTGAAGGTCCGCCCGCCCAAATAAAAAACAATAAAAAAAGAAAAAAAAATAAAACTAAAGAAAAAAACGACAAAATTAAATATATAAGCTTAGAAATTAATAATTAAATCTAATCTCGTAATTATAATTTATTTATATTATTAAACTTGAGTAAATTAAAAATCGGAGCTAAAAATACAAATATACCTATATAATTCGTTTATATTTAATAAAAAAATATAATACTTGAGCCCGCCAGGAATTATAATATGATATTGTTTTATTAAATATCGATATATAAATAAACTATAGGTATGTTAGTATTCTTTAGGTACGATTTTTAATTTTTTCAAGTTTAATAATATAAATAAATTATTATTACGAGATTAGATTTAATTAGAATTAATTTCGAGTTTATATATTTAACTTCATTCTTTTTTTATTTTTTCAATATTTTCTTTTATTTAATTTTTTAAATTTTGGCGTGGCGGGGCGGGCCTTCAATTCCAAGCCTGCCAAACGGCACGCTTACCCGCGCCTGCCCCACCAAGGCGGGCTTTGGCGGGCTACGGGTTGACCCGTCACTCCGGCCCGTTTTGACAGCTATAGATATTCAAACTCACGTGGGAAGAATAGATCACGGCCACGGCAAGTAATTTTATTTTTCTTTTGATTATTTCTTTAAGTAATATATATTTAATATATTTGACTAAGTTGGGGTAAAAATCTTATTATTAACAAGGTTGTGCTATTTGAAGATAACAATAGCGAAATTTGTAATTTTAAGTATTTTCGTGGTTAAAATGAAAATAAAAATTTAAAAAGTTGATTAATTTTGTAATAGGTTTAAAAACTCAAGTAGTTTTGTAATTTCATTCTCAAAATAAATTTTCTTGAGTATTGGGCGTTTGTAAGAGAAAACAAACTACATTCATAAAGAGTTTTTTGGATTCCTACCTTCATAAAGAGTTGGGACTTCATTTTTATGAAAGCCAGCAGGTAATAACACCATACCTTAACGAATCAACTCTTTGGTAATCGCCCATCGTCATGAGGAACATTCATTATCAGACCCTATGCCCCAAAACAAATAATAATTAAAAAAGGAGCGAAAATATTTCCATTGAAGCAACGATGAAGATATATGTTTGAAGTTCCTACCATGGGACCGAGATCCCGACCCAGTCGCCGAGCTGCTACGGCTGGCAACTTTGTTATCATTAGTTGTGGGCTCATCCACAATTTTCTCCTCATCTGTTGAGAATGAAAATACACACACATATATATATAATAGTGTTCAAGATCGCATATTTCGATTAGTTATTTTCGTGCCACGGGAACACTTATTACCTATTCTACTTCCTTCTGTGGTTTCTAGTACACTCAGGGCATTAAACTGTTCGATAAAAATCCAGTAGAAAACGTTAGGAAAAATGTAAGAACTGCACAATCAAAGCAGAAAATAAACGGTGAAAACAAGAATATCTCAGACCTTTTCAACGGAAGCATGCTCTGTTTCAGAAGCTAACTCATCAACAGTTTCAGCTTTCCTTTTGTTCTTGCTCAGATTCTTCTTATAATTCGTCACAAACCTATCAAGCTCCCACAAAGTCTCAATATCAACACTGTCAATATCAACCTCAATCTCATTGTCTTCTTGAGCCAAAGAAGGGTTTCTCTTCTTTATAATATGAACGACGCTTTCGAGCTTCTCAGAAGGCAAACTCTGCAGATTAACGCTGAGCTTTCGCTTCTCATCGTAAGTCATTTCCCTCTTATCAGGATCCTTCGCCTTGGGCTTCTTCGAAGCAGAAACTTTACCACTCTTTAGAGCCTTCCCAGACTTTTCCTTGGATTCGCTAACCTCCATATGCTGTGTGGGCCCACACTTGTTGGATTCAGCCTTAGCTTCTCGAACGTAATCACCTTCTATCGAAGCCCACTTCTCCTCGAAGATCTTCAACAGCTGCTCGGCCATGACGTAAACGTCTTGTCCCTTAGGGTTATACGTCATGGCATTACGAAAGGTAGTTCTTACATCCTCTGCAAAGTCAAGTGGAGACGCATACTTGTCCTGAGACAGCTTGTCCTTTACGGTACCCAAATCCATAGGATGTTTTACGATGTCGAAATAGTCGTGCAAACCGAGGGCTTTTGCATCGACGGGCTTATTGAAGACCCAACCGTGCTTGTGCTTCATTAGCCTCTCCAAAATCACGGTACAGCTCTTTAGGGCTTTGCTGGGAAACTTCTTGTCTTTGACAACCTTGTCCTTATGCCCGTTAGCCTTCAGCTTCTTGTTGCTTTCTTTGGCAGAGATTTTGTTCTTTTCGAGCAAAAAGTCATCGTTACGATACAATTTATTAGCCTTTGGCGTTCGTTTGTCTTTCTCCGTGCCATCGCCCGGCGGATTATCGACCGAAACGGTCAACTGATTGGGTGGCTTTGGATTTTTATTACCAGCTCGTTTCGAACCCTCATTTCCCTCGATTTTCCTCATCAAAGTTCTTACAAGATCTCTTTCGGCTTCTAGCTTCTGTCTGATTTCGAGAACCTCGCTTTTCGATTTCTTCGAAACACTAATCATAATCCTATTCCCGGAAAATTCGTCTGAGAAATTGCCCGTAAACGGGTCGAAATCGGGTTTGGGCACATCAGAAACCATGATTTGGGGGGTGATTACTGTCCCTAAGCGCTAAATTGCTCTAACTACGTTTCACTGTCCGAAAGTCCGTTAATACTGTAAACCCTAGGCTCGCTCAGCTCGTCGTCTTCTTCAGAACCATGGTGTCCATTACCCAACGTTTCACTTCATGGCTTTTTTTTTCCGACCATAACAGCTAAGCTAGCACTAACACACGCTGAGAGATGTAATAGCAGCATGGAAACGTGAAATATGAGCTGAATTAGGGTTTTCAGATCTCACCTTTTTAGAGACGATGGGGTTCTTCTCATCGATGAAATTGTCCTTCAGTGATGTTGCTTTTTCCAAGGTAATATTATTACAGAAGATACCCCTCTTCTCTTTCCTCATCTTACGTTTGAAGTGGAGACGACAAGGAAATGGACCACGCGCCTAACGGAGTGTCCAAGCACGCGCGTTAATGACAAACAATTGACAAGCATCAAGTCAAACTCGAGTCTCAAAAGTCAAACAAAACGAACTTCCCTTAAGAATGAGTAAAAGACCTAATCGAACGTCGATGCAAATAACCTAAAACAGACCAAAAAGGTCCAAATAGAATGGAATGCTTCGTATTTCATAATGATTACTACAATATATACTATGTATAGCTTTCTTGCAGAGTTCTAGTGATATACATGTGTTGTGTATAATTTTTATTTCGTCTTAAAGAGGAAATATTACACGAGATGTGTGATATATGATTTTCCATTGGTTCATTCACTTGTATGCGTCTATCGCATTACATCCGATTTCGATGATGTATGTACATATGTCAGCCACAACAAAAAAAAAGCTGAGGAAAACTAAATAATTTTTTTTGAATGAAAACTCGAAGTGAAAAATAAAGCCCACTATTGACAAATGTAGGCGAAACCCCAAATATTATTTTAGGCAGAACTACAAATTTCAATCACAAAGTATATCGATTTGCAATTCTGAATTATTTTATTGAACATTTAAGAAATACAATAACGCCATATATCGTACAAATTAGGGTATCTATTTGTTTTTTTGTCGAAGTCATATATCATCGTCATATTTCAGGGAAGATGTCAAGGTGCGTGGAAATATTCGAAATCATACCATAATTGATTTAATAACTTGTTTTGCTCAAAAGTCGCCGGAGATGAAGTTGATGATATAGTTATGCAATATACAGAACCAACAATAGATACATTAAGTCATCCTCCAAGTTTCTAATTTTACATGCATTTTATTATTTCTTTGAGAGATCTTAAAAACCATTGCACTTGATAATGCTTTTTTGATCTGTCGTCACATGACAGATCTGATTTTGAAGGATGGACGAAATGAAGCTGGGCAGGAATATATGTTGCTTGTCTATGTAATTAATTAGCTGTAGTAATTTAATTACGGGTCTAAGTTATCATCAGTTTAATAAGATGAATGAAATCATACCATAAATAATAAAATCAAATTAAATGAAGAGTGGAGGGGTCACAACAAGGGCACGTGGTGTCTGATTCCTTCCCACTGAGTTCAGTCAAATTAAAATTATATCCGACTTATTTCCAGCTGTGTCTTAACTGTTTGCTAATCTTACTCCCATGTGACCCCACCCAAATAAAATCTCAAGAATTCTTTTTTTTTAATGCTCATTTATTGTGTTTTTTTAATTATTATTTTTGCCGCATTGATCGTTGGTCCAGATTGTTTTTTTATTATTAGGTAAGTTATTACGGGCAGCAAGAGTTGGTGTTTGAGAAAATCTCGACTAATGAATGATTCGAAAGCCTTCTCAAGAGGGAATCTAATTTCTAAACCAATTTAAAGCTGGTCTGAACTTCACCGTTAATTGCTCCCTCTTATTTTAAATAAAAGTCGCCACATATTAGAAAATAAAGTAAAACATCTATTATATCCTTAATTAATTGTTTTGTCCTATCTAATTTAATTATTTTCATTCAAGATGTGGGGTAAATCTCTCTAGCGGCGAAACGGGTTGAGTTTGAGCCTATCTCAACTCGTGTTTTACGCTTAGCTCGAAAGTTTTGTACTTGGCTTAAACTCGAAAATAAGCAACTAAGCTGGAAAACTTAAAATAAAACATAAGATAATTAAAAATAAATAAATAAAAAATCACGAGCTCGTGAGCTTTCAAACAGTTACAAACATCGAACTCTTGAGTCAGTTCGACACATTTCTTTCAGCCCCCATTGTCTACTACTGTTATATTTCTTTCTCTTATTACAAAAGTTAAATATGCTGAGAAGAAACTATATATATATACTCCCTCCGTCCCGGTAACTTTTGTACATTTTACCAAATCGGGCGTCCCACTATCTTTTATACATTTCCATATTTAGTAAAAAATTATCACACACAATCAATATAATAACATTAAATATTCTTAAAAGACGTGCCACACCCATACACTTTTCTTCCTCTATACTATTAAAATATTATATTTCTTAAAAACCGAACCCAATCCCAAATGTCCAAAAGATACCGGGACGGAGGGAGTAATATATAAAATGAGTAATGTTATGGTGCTCACCTTGCGTGAGCACCTTCATGAGCACCAACCACATCAACGCGCTAAATCAGCATATAATGAGATTTTTTATTGATCTATAACCTACACATGTGATTAGTGAACCCGTCGGAAATTGATTTGATATGTTGACGTGACACAAAAAAATGTCACACAACAGGTGCACATGAATGGTGCTCACCCCCATAACATTACTCATAATATATATATATATATATATATGTATGCAGTGATCGATCATGTGATGTAATGTACATTTGTGTGGTCGGAGTCTTTTCTTTTCCAGCTTTGCATTCTCTCTTTCCAACTGTTTTATCCATATATATTTTGCATGTGCATGTGCCTTCAATAATTCGTATTTACCACTTGTTCATATATTTAGTTATTTAATTCATTTTTGTGCTGATTGAATACATACAAGTCTTGATAACCCTTCAAATGTAATAGTAATACATAGTTGAATACGCAACGTATTTACCTGAAATAACTATATTTATATCTGTAATTAACTGATGTTCTTTCTTGTATAAATAAGGCAACAACTGAGAACGATGTGAGCTTTGCTATTCCTTTTCTGATTTCTCTTCCCAAAAAACAAATCACGAAGTTACTGTTATGGCTCAGTTACCACCGAAAGTTCCTTTCCACTACTACAGCACAGAAAACCTCGCCCTATCACCACCGTGGTCCGCCGTCGCCGGGGCCGGCGTCGAATTCTCCGGGTTCCCGCCGGAAAGACGAGGGCCGACCCACCGGAGGTCCGCCAGCGACTCAGTCGCGTTCTTGGAGGCGACGAGCAACTACCACGAGAGTTACCATTACATGGGCGCCGGCGGCTGTAATAAGAACGATAATGGGTTCGTCGACGACGATGAGTTTCAGTTCATGTCCACGTTCGCCGACGATGTTCCTTCTTCTCCGTCGGAGGATCGAAGCGACGCCGCCATGAACGTCGACTGTGGGCAGCTGTTTTTGTTGCAGCCCAAGAGCGAGCAGTCTGGCGGCGCTGCTGATGATGAGACCCACGGCGGCGAGTCGCCGTGTAATAACAGCGACGGTGGTTCTACGAAGGTTGTCGATCCTAAAAGGATCAAGAGGTATAAGCGTAATGCTTGATCTGAAAACACAGACATATATATATATATATATATATAATATATTATATCTAAAGGTTTGATATAATTTTTTTTTTATTGCAGAATTTTGGCTAATAGGCAATCGGCACAAAGATCACGAGTGAGGAAGCTTCAGTACGTATCTGAGCTTGAACGCAGCGTTACGTCACTTCAAGTATGTAATTAACAACACACCACAACTCCATTATATTGATATATATAAGTCAAAATGTAATAATATATGTATATTATTCGTAGGCTGAAGTCTCGGTGTTATCGCCGAGAGTGGCTTACTTGGATCACCAGAGATTGGTATTAAAGGTCGACAATGGTGTCCTTAAGCAGAGAATGGCAGCTTTGGCCCAAGACAAGATCTTTAAAGACGGTATAAGAGGATTATTTATTATTCTCCTTCGTTCATTTGAGTATTTAATATAAAAACATATATGAACAATTGGAGACATCAATTATAGCCCATCAAGAAGCATTGAAGGAGGAGATAGAGAGGTTGAGGCTGATATATTACAATCAACAGAACCTAAAGACGATGGAAAGCAATGCAGCTTCTGTGCCTTCATCAATGGCTGCTGCTGAACAAGGCCAGCTAGCTGCTGTTAATTGAAGTTGAAGTATTCATTCTTTTTTCATCATCATTCAATTGTCCCATTCCTCTTTATTTTATTATTTTTGTATTGAAATTAAAAATTGTTCATACTGTATCAACAAGTCTCCTCCTTTCTTTCCTCCTCCCATGTGATGAAAAGTTCGTAGTAAATCTACTTTTGTCCCAACCAATGGAAAAGCACATAACATAGTTGAGGAAGTCCCAGTTGAGATCTAAACAGTCAAAAGGCAGTCAAACACTAACAACTGACCTACATACTTACTACAAATAGATGCCGCTTCCCACCATCGTTATATCACATTACACAAAAGTTATCATGTCAAAATAAGGTCAAAAAACCACCGACCAATCGAAGGTTATGAAGCTCCAAGCAAATCACCTTCACCTTGATCTGCAATTGAATTAAGAGCTGCTTCTTCCTCAGCTTCCAAAGTCGGTGGTCCATCTTCATCAGCTATAGACATTTTTTCTGCTTCAGCTCTCTTGTTCTTCCTCATCATGTTCAGTTGCAGGAGCTCTTTAGCTTCAGCCTCTACGTCTCTTAACTGACCGTCCAATAAACTAAGCTTCTCAACGAAGTAAGCTTCAGCTACGCCAATCTGATGTTCAATACACAGGCACTTCGCCTCATATTCCTTCTGAAATGCTTCAATTTCAGAGCTGCTCAGCATAAGTCCCCCAGGCCAGGCATCTCTATAAACAGGCTCTTCCTTAATCTGGGCTTTCTCTCGGTACTCATCGAAAGCCTTTTGTGTCCCCTTCAGAGCGTTTCTGTAACCATCTAAAACGCTCTCCATGAGATGAAGTTCGCAGTTGAGGCGATAGATTTCGGCGTCCTTTCGCCGAACTTCCTCCATCCTCATTGTGTGCAGCTGATTGATGATTGCATCTCTTTTCTCCACCTCGCCGATCAAGATTCGTTGGTACGTGCTCGTTTCTTGGATGACATGATCTTTCTGCTCGTACATAATCCTGGCCTTTTCTGCCATTTGTTGAATCTGATGCATGCATGTTCCAAAATCCATTGGCACGTTAACACGAGGATCGTCGATTCGTATCTTCTTGTTGCTGCTTCCATGGAGTTCGTGGTGTGGGATATCACTGCCATGGCTGATTGCCCTTTTATCAGAATGGTTTAGAAATGATGGAGCAGAACTCATCTGATGCATCTCCATTGAAGATGAGGGGTGAAGCTGTTGTTGAGAGCCAAAGGCAATTTGATTTCCTTCGACCGTTTGAAGTAAATTCCCAACTAGACCATTCCTTCCAAGAGAATCATCACTGGGAAAAACATGAAGTGGCTCGTCCCCTACATCTTCCTCTTCCTCTTCTTCATCTTCTTCTTCGTTGTCGTCGGTGTCATCATCATCACCGTCCGCCTCTTTAACATCTTCGAAGTTGCCAAACTCACCGCCATTATCGCAACGGTGCATAAAATGCTCGCCAAGATCATTCTTCCCATGAAGAAGCCACTGTCCTTGACCACGGTCTTTTTCAGACGCTTCCTCGACGTTGTCCTCGTCATATTTCTCAGTGTACATCATTTCGACCTCCTCCTCTTCTTCCTCCTTGCCATCTTGTCCAAGGTTGAGTTCTGTGTTTGGCCCGCCAATTAAACAATTTTCTTCTTCTTCTTTCCCTTCTTTAATATCTCCTTCATCATTAACCCCTTCGCCCTGTTTTCCTCCTTCATTATCATCTCTGACATGGTTAACCTCAGCATCATTGACTTTGTCATGTTTTTCTTCTTCTTCTTCTTTACCATCTTCCTTAGACTCCTCATGCAATTCCACAGCTTCATGAATGTGCTCCTTCCTAAGAAAATCCTCCTCACTCGTCGCAAATGTCCATTCAGAATCACACACTCCCATGTTTCCTGTGAGAACTTCTTCAGCATCAACCCCTTCACCTTCTTTCCCTTCTCGGTTAGCATCTCCGACATAGCTGACCTCAGTATAGTTGACTTCTCCTTGTTTTTCTTCTTCATCACCTTCTTCTTCCTCTACCTTAGACCCCATCTCCAATTCCTCAGTTTCAGGACCGTAATCTTTCACAAGAAAAAGCTCCTCACGCTGTGACTTGATCAACAACTGCAAGTGCGAAGCGTAATAGCAACTCTTCAACTCACTTCCAAGATCCAATTCCTTCTCAACCATAAACCAAATCAAACTAGCCCACTCCACCTTCTCAGGGTGGCCATCTCTTATCAAATCTAACCAATTCAATACCTCAATCGGCGTCAGCCATGCATCCTCGTGCAGAATCATCCAATCGAAGAGAAACTGCTCGATGAGCCAAACACAATCGTCAGGCGAAGCCTCCCATTCCAAGTCCACGCCACCCTTCTCCTTCTTGACCGAAAGCTTCAATGCACGCCCCAAATCAGCCCTATTCACCATAATACGAAAGCCATCGACATAACTAGAACGGTACTTTGGCTCGTAAGTGGCGACCAACTGAGCAATGAAGTCAGCCCTTATGTTCCTATCGAAATCGACCCTCACAAAGTCCCACAATCCCAGTTTTCTCATGAGCATCTCACGCTTATTAAAATCGAGGATTTTGTTAGGTATAAACGGAATAGGGTTCAAACCCAAGAGCAACGATCGGTACTTTTGCTTAACAGCGAGCTCTTTCTTCGCATTACTCTTACCCTTACCTTTCCCTTTCTTTCTCCGGCCGTAGGGTAAACGAGGCTCGGGCGTTACGAAGGCGTCGCCTTCAGTGATCAGCTTCTGTACGACGTCGTTCGTACGTGATGATACCTCAACTCCTTGAGCTCCATTTCTACCCTCTTCGGTTTCGTCAACATTGTTACCTTCGTCTGCTGTTTGCTCTGGTCGGGGGTTGGGCTTGCGATTTAGGGTTTCGTCTAGCTCAAAGTTTCCCATTAATGCGACGTCGTTCTGATGGGTGTTCAGATCTTCGTGTATCCCCATGGATTTAGGGGTCTGTATGGGAGTGGACATGGCAATGGACTCCATTGCTGAAAAAACAGGTCTGCGGAAGGTCTTTCAAATCGGGAAATTTTTTGCCAGACCCCAGCGAGTTTTACAATTAGGAATCACACCCTTTCAGTTTTTTTTTAAAGGACCTTGTTTCCGAAATATTAAGTGAAAAGGACTAAAAAAACTATGTTTTGACGAAATTACCCTTAATAAAGTGATTTCTGCATCGGCATCTGGCGTCAGTTTTACGTTACACACTTATGCTGATTTGTTACGGTAAAAACCATAAGTGTTGCTTTAACGTCATAAGCCTTTACTTATTGATAGTACAATGTTATGAACAGACATTTTTATTACATCGGGCTATTGAACCCCATTTTCCTGATCGAGCACAGACGATTTGTTAACACGTTGTTTTGTTTTTCATAAGTATTGATGTGGTATTACATTTCGAACAGAAAACGGTTTATTCGGATTTTTATTTGAATTATTCGAGCTTGAATTGAGTTATTCGTATGGATAGAAAAATAACAGTTATTTGAGTAAAAAAATTCGAATTGAAAATTCAAATAAATATTATTTTATTCGAATTGATTATTTTTAATTCGAATTTTTTTAATTCGATAATTTTTGGCATCGAACTGTTTTTTACTACATAAATCGAAGCGTTACTTAGATTATCTAAAGTGGTACTGAAAGTACAGTATCTGTTACTAAATAAATAATAAAAGTTGCTCTCTTTTCCATCACGTGGTATTACACCATAAACCCTAAACCGTAAACCCTAAACCCGGTGCGACGACCATAAGTGTTCTCCTATCAAATATCGAATCATAAGCATTTCGCTCTTATTACATGTTTCGAGATTAGAAATTGGTAATCGATATAGGAGCATTGCTCCCTATAATGACGAATTTGCTGTCTAGGGAAACAAGGAGATGGTCGGGTGGAGGGTTCGAGAAGAGGGTTCAAAATAGGAGGATCACGGGCAATCGAAACACTAATGATTATAGCAAGTTTCCAGACAATTATAACAGTTTTGCGCTGAAAAAAACACTTCCTTTCATTTGGATAACAAACAGTTTTGTATTGAGTACCATATAATGTCTATTTAGTAACACCTAATATCGCAGAAGTAACACTCATTCAAAAACAGTACCGCTTCCTGCAATAACACATTCCTTACACTCAAGCGGTCGAAAGAAAAAATTCACGCTCCAAATCCGACCGCTTGAGTCTCAGGAATGTGTTATTGCAGGAAGCGGTACTGTTTTTGAATGATGTGTTACTTCTGCGATATCAGGTGTTACTAAATAGACACTATATGGTACTCAATACAAGACTTTTTGTTATCCAAATGAAAAGAAGTGTTTTTTTTGCAGCGCAAAACTGTTATAATTGTTTGGAAACTTGTTATCGGATCATTTAGGTATCCAACGTAAATTTGACATATGTCAGGATTAAATATGTCTTTTCGCATCATTTTAGGGTCTGAATACTGAAATTTTCGAAAAGTAGGTCCTTAATATTAAAGCAAAATCTAATTGGGTCTGAACCTAAAATCAAACATGTAAATGGGGTCTGAACTTGAATAACCCCTTTCAAATTCTAATTTTCCGCTCGTCCTTAGCACATTCCTATAAAAGAGTTAGACATGTATTCGTCGTATAATAGATTTCGACGAGTGTAATAAAATCGTCTTGAAATTTTATTGCAAGTCCAATAGATGCCCGACTACAAATGTATAAAATCGTCATCATTTCATGTGGTTTATATGATAAAATAAATAAACACATTTAATTTATTCCTTGTTTTATGATGATCAATTTACTATCCATATCATATATTTTCTGATAATCAGAAAAATCAATTTTAATAGAGGGCGCGCACCATGGGCGGGTGGCCTCGGCACCAAGCGTAAATTTATCATATATTTTCTGATAATCAGAAAAATCAATTTTAATGTGCCGTCGTGTCGAATGGCTGCGACGACAACCAATCAGCCGCAGTAAATTCTGTTGGAGGCTGAAATCGCGCGCGTGAATGATACATCGAGATTATTTCAGGAAAACGTTGATAACAATGGCGAATCTAATAACTTAACATTCTTAATATGGGTCAAACGACATCATGCCAACTTTATTGTAGGTCCAACAGACCGCGTGAATGATACGCCAAGATTGTTTCAGAAAAACGTTGACAGAGATGGCGAATCTAATAACATAAGATTCTTAATATGTGTCAAACAACGTCGTGTCAACTTTGTCGTAGGTCCAACAGACCGCGTGAATGATACGCCGAGATTATTTCAGAAAAACGTTGATCGCAATGACGAATCTAATAACTTGAGATTCTTAATATGGGCCAACCAGCGTGATGTCAACTTTATTACAGGTCCAACAGATCGCCTGAATGATACGCCAATAATATTTCAGAAAAATGTTGGTGGCGATGGCAAATCTAATAACATAAAAGATTCTTAATAAGGGTCAAACGATGTCGTGTCAACTTTATTGCAGCTCCAACAGACCGTGTGAATGATAAGCCGAGGTTATTTTAGAAAAACTTTGACACAGTTAGGAATCTGATAACTTAAGATTCTTAATATGGGTCAAACGACGTGATGTCAACTTTATTACAGGTCCAACAGATCGTGTGGATGATATGATACGCCAAGATTATTTTAGAAAAACATTGGTGGCGATGGCCAATCTAATATCATAAGCTTCTTAATATGGGCCAAATGACGTCGTGTAAACTTTGTTGTAGGTCCAAAAGACCGCGTGAATGATACGCCAAGATTATTTCAGAAACAACTTTTGGTGGCGATGGAGAATCTAATAACATAAGCTTCTTAACATGGGCAACACGACGTTGTGTCAACTCTAATGGTGATTTACAATTGTAGGCATTCTTTAAAGATCGTAAAAAATAGGCATTGTGTGTATAACATTACAAATATAGGCATAACTTTTTTTTTATTTTATTTTCATGATTTTTTATACTTCTAATTTATCTTTAAATTTATTGTTTAAATGATTAGAATGTTCTAATTTTTTAGAAATTTCGGTTTGTACTGAATTGAAATTCATACTTCGATATTTCGTCTTTAATTTTCTATATTTTTTCTATTAGGTCCGCAACCAAAAAATTGATTTTTATATATATTCTTATATAACTATAACCATACAAACAATATATTGACATTAATTTTTTATTAGAATTTCAATTGTCGATTTGTTAATTGATGAAAGGGAAAAAGTAATAAAAATAAACTAAACGGAAAAGGTTAGTTTGGTATTCAGTTTAAAAAATTTCAAACTAAAATTTTCCGTTAGTTGAAAGTTGGCTTGGTTCGGTTCAGTTTTACTGTTTGAATACCCCTGACAAATTATGTGGTTTGGTAAATAGGTCGTACCTTTTTTATTCCGTGTAGGTTCTCTCGGTTTTGGAGCAAAATCCAAAAATCGATTCGAGATAAGTTGTGGTACATCTTATTTCGGACCAATTCAGCTTATAAATTCATTTATTAAATTATTAATTTAATTAATGTATTAATATATATTATAATTAATGTTTTTTTTTATTTCACTTCTGATGTGGACTAAAATCGATTTACTTTTTTAAGCTATTAGATCGATTTTGATTTTTGAAGCATTTTGTAATATGCAAAAATGATTTCCTTAAAAATGAAATTAATAAGAATTCACTACAGACAGAATATTAAAAATTCACTATTTTTCTTATTTGTGCAGAGCTTATGTTTAATTTCTAGTTCGTGTTTAATTAGATTATAAAATTAATTTATCAAAAGAAAATAAAATAAACATGCATACTTTTCAATTATTTTGTGCATGTAATAAAATTAATTCAAACTAAGATAATAAAATAAAACAATGCCTACTTTTTTAATTAAAATACACACATCGTCTATTTTTGTAATTGGCACTTGATAAGGTGCCTCGTGTTATATTTAATAACTCTAATGCATGCTAGGATTATTTCAGAAAAATGTTGATAGCGACCTCGAATCGACAAACCTAGGCTTCTTAATAGGGTTTATTACACTTCAGGCCCTATTAACATATTTGCATTTGGGTTCAGGCCCTACTAAATTTTAGTTTAGAATAAAGGACCTGCTTTTCGAAAAACTAAGCAGTCAGGCCCTAAAATGATGCAAAAAGACGTATTTAACCCTGACTTATGCCAAAATTACACTGAATACCTAAATGACAGATAACAAGTTTCCAGACAATAATAACAGTTTTGTGGTAAAAAAAACATTTCCTTCCATTTGGATAACAAACAGTCTTGTACTGAGTACCATATGTTGTCTGTTTAGTAATAAAAAATGTCTCAGAAGTAACACATTATTAAAAAATAATACCGCTTCCTGCAACATCATTTGTTAATATGTTACTGCAGGAATCGGTAGTATTTGTGAATAATGTGGTACTTCTGCAACTTCGTTTGTTACTAAATAGACGCTATATGGTAGTCAATACAAGACTGTTGTTCCAAATGAAAGAAAGTGTTTTTTTCAGCGCAAAATTGTTATAATTGTTCTTGAACCCTCCACCCGACCATCCCCCCTGTTTTCCTAGACAGAAAGTTCATCATTATATGGAGCAATGCTCCATCAGTGGGAAAAATAGGGTTCGATAGTCCGATGTAATAAATATGTCTATTAATAACATTTTAATGTCTATAAGTAACGTCTTATGACGTTAAAATAACACTTACGGTTTTTACGGTAACAAATCAGTATAATTGTGTAACAGTTATAATTGTTCTTGACCCCTCCACCCGACCATCTCCCCCCTGTTTTCCTAGACAAAAATTTCATCATTATAGGGAGCAGTGCTCGATCAGTGGGAAAAATAGGGTTCGATAGTCCGATGTAATGAATATGTCTGTTAATAACATTTTAATGTCTATAAGTAACGTCTTATGACGTTAAAATAACACTTACGGTTTTTTACGGTAACAAATCAGTATAACTGTGTAACAGTTTTAATTGTTCTTGACCCCTCCACCCGACCATCTCCCCCCTGTTTCCCTAGACAGAAAATTCATCATTATAGGGAGATATGCTCCTATAATGGGTTACCAATTTTCAATGTCGAAACGTGTAATAAGATTGAAACGCTAATGATTCGATCTTTTATAGAAAAACGCTAATGGTCGTCGCGTAGAGTTTAGGGTTTACGGTTTAGGGTTTATGGTGTAATACCGCATGATGGAAAACAAAACAAGGTGTTAACAATCGATTGTGCTCGATCTGTGTGAAAAATGGGGTTCGATAGTTCGATGTAATAAATATGTCTGTTAATAACATTTTACTGGCAATAAGTAAAGTCATATGACGTTAAAGTAACATTTGCGGTTGTTACGGTAACAAATCAGTATAACTGTGTAACATAAAACTGACGTCAAATACCATTTTTTTATTAAGGGTAATTTCGTCAAATCACAGTTTTTGGTCCTTTTCACTTAATTTTTCAAAAAAGAGGTCCTTAAAACTAAAAAATGTCTGACAGGGTCTGATCCCTATTTTTAAAATGTAGGAGGGCCTGACAGAAAATTTGCCCTTCTTAATATGGGCTAAACGACTGTCAACTTTATTGCAAATGATACGCCGAGGTTGTTTAGGAAAACTTGATAGCGACGCTGAATCTAATAACCTAGGCTTCTTAAGGGTAATTCTATATAAACCCCCTAAGATCTATTTAGACCCCTAGTTATTATCACACAATTAATTGCAACTTCAAAAATATGTCTTTGGCCAAATATTGATTAACAAAAAATTTGATGAATTTTTCTATTCTGACGTCTATGATGACCCTTAATTATTAAATTCTTTATTATTATAATTATGTCATCACAAATTAATTGTTAATGATATCATTTCACTTCTTGTTTATAATTAAATCTCCACAAATCATTTTTCCATTTACATATTTAAAATAATATTTCATCGGATATTATAAATTTAAATAATAGAAATATAAAGTAACTAGTTATAGCCGATGAGGCTTGGCTCTACTGGTCAAGCTGAGGCGCTTAGGGTCATGTTGGGAGAGGTCATGGGTTCGAATCTCATCCCTGTGACATTTCCCTAGGCCTGCCCACACGGGCCCAGACATGTGCGATTGACCTGGTCGGCCTGCTTAGTAGGTAGTGGGTCGGCCCCGGGGTTTCACCATCGGCTTTCCCCTGTTACCAAAAAAAAAAGTAACTAGTTATATTTTAATGCACATGTAGAATATGCCGAAAATACTAGTATAAACATTATAAATTTTAGTTACAGTTGATTATTATTTATGTCTAATTACTATATAGTATTTGTTAATTATCAGCAGACAATTTGAGGTTGTTGTAACTACCAACTATATTATTCATTTAACGGACTAAGTATCACTTTTAAGAAATATTTAATCTACACTTTTTACCTGATAAATTAAAAGGATTACAAGACCATGTTTGTAAATATGATGTTAATCTTAGTTTTTTTTGTTTTTATCTATATCTATTTTGTCAGTTACTATGGAATATTTTATCTCAAAGGTCTTTGAAAATAAGTTAAAGAATAATATTTATAAATCTAAAAGATGATCAATTTTAAGTGTTTAAGTGTAAATTTAACTTCAAAATAAATCAATTAACTTTTTTCGGATGGTAATAAATAAATTAATTAATATTTATAGAAACCTGCTAAATAAGTTCATTCGATCAATGCATTAATGATATGTAATTTAACAGATTAATACTTGAATTATTATTGGTGAATCAAATGTAGAGAGTTAATATTTTGCAAAATTATACAATTTTCAAGGTTTTTACCACCCCAAGGGGGTGCCAATAGTAGCACCCGCTTCTTAATAGGGCGAAAAATCCACGTTGGCTCAAAAAGTACGTCCAAAAACCATCGCTTCCCTTGGATGGGAGCCCAAGGTTGATTCACGACGCGCTTATAATAAGAAAAAACTAGAATAGTTATTTAGTCAAGCAAAGCTCCAGAAGTGGATCGTGCATTCAATAAGGATTAAGGAGGAATGCTAAACAAAAAATGCAAAAGAAATTATAAAAACACAAAGAATACAAAATAACAGTTAAAGTTTAAAATTCCACAACAATATCTGCTGAACTTGAAAAAGGTCGTCGTTTCGAGGACACTTCATAAAGAAAGAAAACAAATCTTAGTAAGGCTAAAACTGTATTCTGTATAAAGGTATAAAAAAAAGTGTAGTGATACGATACTAGAAATGACATTATCACTATTTGCCTTCTGTCTGTTCATAGTTGAAATTCCATTAAATAAAGGATAAAACTCTTATGAAGTAAAAGTAAGTGCATAAAGATGAAGAAGAAAGAGAAAAGTAGGGAGTGACATCCTTAAAAATGATAATGATCGAGGGGTAGGGGTGTTCAAAGTTTGGATAAAACCGAAAAAACGGCATAACTGAATTTTTCGTTTTTTCGGTTCGGTTAATTCGGTTTTTCAGCCGGTTTCGATTTTGAATTTCAAAATTTTCGATTATTCGGTTCGGTTTCGGTTTTCAGGAACAAAAACCGGAAACAGAAATATTTAATAAATATTATTTATATCTTGTTAATTGAGTTGTGCTTCAAAAAGCTATAAACCCATTAATATAGTTGATATTTAAGTCCGAAACGTAATTATATTTATTCAAAAATAATGTATATTAAATTCAGTTACAAATTTTAATTTCACCCCTACCCTTAAATGGCAAAATTCCTCCCGATATTCCTTCGTCTTTTAGCTTTTTGTCTTGATTACTGTTTATCCCGTAAATGGCAAAGTTCTTTCTTGTCGAAATAGGAGTCTATAAAAAATATAGTAAATATTGTAGCAGTTAGCTATTGTCGAAATAGGAATCCATAGTTTATTTGTTCCTGATTTTATTCCATAAATTAGGGAAGGAATCACTGCTTGCTAGAATAACTGTAGTTAGTTCTGTAAACTTTTATATATTGTACCTCAATAGAATAGAAATACGATTCCCTCAAATCATCTTTTTCAAGTTGGTATCAGAGCATCTCGATATTTACCTCTGCTGAATTTATGTTTTAGCACTTTTTTTAAGCTAGAACCATGTCTGAAAATTCCAACGAAACCACAAATCAATCACAACCCCCGAGAAACACGCCCAAAACAATTTCTGACTCACATCCCATCCAAATTACCACCATCAAGCTGAATGGCGACAACTTCCTGAGATGGTCCCAATCAATGAGGCATATATCCGAGGCCGAGGAAAGATGGGTTACTTAACGGGTGAAGAAAAAGGCTCCATTGGAAAATGACCCAGTGTATGATACATGGGATGCTAGAAATTCTATGGAAATGACATGGCTAGTAAACTCCATGGAAGAAGAGATCGGCACAAATTATATGTGCTTCCCTACGGCGCATGAGTTGTGGGCGAACGTAATCAGATGTACTCTGATTTAGGAAATTAGTCCAGATCTATGACTCTCAAACTTGGTGAATTGGTGGGCGAAGAAAGAATCACCAAGTACTTCAACTCCTTGAAGAGACTGTGGCAATACCTAGATCTCTTCGATGCGGATGAGCGGAAGAATCCTGAAGATAGACAATACCACAAGTAAACTGTGGAAGATAGTTGTATGTTCTAGTTTTTAGCTGGTCTCAATGTGGACTTTGACGAGGTGAGGGGGAGAATCATCGGCAGAAGACCGCGACCATCCCTAGGAGAAGTGTTCGCTGAAGTTAGAAGAGAGAAAAGTCGCAGGAATGTTATGCTTGGCAAGAAAGGATCTGCTACTATCGTTGTGGAGTGATCTGCCTTTCATGGCAGCAGGATATGAACCTGTGCAAGCTATGAGGTCAAAAGCCCCAAACATGCGCAAAAGTGCTTAGTAGTTTTTGTCAGTTAGCAAGTTATCCAAAGACTCTAACTGTCGTGTGATTTTCTGTGACTCTCACTGATGGGAGTGGGTTGGTGCAACAACCAATCCACCCACCCAATCTACTATTATAATAATATTTAATTATATTATTATTATTATATATGTATTAGAGGGGGAATTTGCCTATAAATAGGCTTGATCCCTCATTATAGAAAAACACCAAAAACACCAAAAACTCAAGAAAGAGAAATAAGAGAGAGAGATAGAAATAGAGGGTAGAGAAAAATAGAGGGTTTGTTCGGTATTTACTCCGACTATAAAGAGAGATAATGAGTGTTTTCTCCTTTATAGATTGAGAGGTTGTAACCCCTGTTTTATTCCATAATAAATTTCTACCTCGCCCGTGGTTTTTTACCCCACGTTAAAAAGGGGTTTTCCACGTAAATTCCCGTGTTCCATTTATCCTCACAGTTATTTCCAATTTCGTTAAGCTGTCCATTTCGCAATAAGTGGTATCAGAGCCAGCCCTGATTGATATTCCAATTATGCTCTGTGGTTGCAGCTTTGTCTGATCTTCCACATCAGGAAGGATATCGAAAAGGTTTATCATTACGGAAGAGTTTTTTGGCAAGTCGTGGTAATAGACTGTGTAAGTAAGTTCTGTCTAGGTGGCTGGTGCCAAGCGGGACACATAGTGACCCCACCAGATCTCATCTGGGAATTTACTTAGAAGGGTAATTTTGTCTTGAAAGCTGGTCGCTACCCTTTCTGCAAATTATCTGATCAGTACTATTTGGCTGGACTGTTGAATTTCTCCGACGATAGCGACGTGGGAAAAATGGCAGCTAAAAATGAAATTGAGAAATTCAACGGGAGAAACTACTCACTGTGGAAAATGAGGATAAAGGCAATTTTACTCAAAGAAAATTGTCTGGAGGCGCTCACTGGCAAACCAACAACTATTGTTAGTGATGCCAAATGGAGGAAGATAGACGGGAGAGCCATCGCCAATATTCATCTGACATTAGCAGATGACATATTATCAAGTGTAGAAGAGAAAACTAGTGCGAAAGCAATATGGGACCATCTTGAGAAGCTGTATCAAGTCAAGTCACTCCACAGCCGAATTTTCCTGAAAAGAAAATTATATCATCTACGAATGGAAGAATCTTCTTCAGTGACCGAGCACATCAATAAGTTGAATACTCTGTTCTCTCAACTTAAAGACTTGGACTACAAAATAGAGCCAAGTGAACGTGCCGAGCTTCTACTGCAAAGCCTTCCAGACTCCTACGATCAACTTGTCATCAATCTGAGCAACAACCAAGCTGCGGGATTGACAATATTGCAGCTGCGGTTCTCGAAGAAGAAAGTCGGGGCAATAACAAAGAAGACAAGTTGATAATGTCCCAACAGGCAGAGGCATTGACAGTGACGAGGGCAAGATCAGGAGCTCGTGGTCCAAATGTAAGCCGAAAACGGACAAGACCCGGAGAGTCTGGTCCAAGTGGGAGTCAAAAACGGCAAAGCCTTGTTACCAAAAATAAGAAGGCTATAAAATGTTACCACTGTGGCAAGAAAGGTCATTTGAAGAAAGATTGTTGGGCTCTAAATAAAAATCTCATTGCCCAAGGGAATGCCACCAACACTACTGATGATGGAATTGCCTTGGTGTGTGAAGCCGCAACCACTATCGCTGAAAATGAAAGATTCAACGACGTGTGGCTCATGGACTCAGCAGCTACTTTCCACATGACCTCTCGAAGGGAATGGTTTAATCAATACGAGCCCACCTTTGGAGGGTATGTCTACAGCTGCAACGACCAAGCGTTGAAGATTGTCGGGGTGGGTACGATTCAAATAAAGATGTACGATGGAACTGTGCGTACCATTCATGTTGTGCGACATGTGGAGGGCTTGAAGAAAAATCTGTTGTCTGAGGGGCAACTCGATGATCTTGGTTTCAAAATTGAATTGGAAAACAAGATCATGAAGGTTTCCAAAGGAACGCTAGTGGTGATGAAGGGAGAAAAGATAGCTGCAAATCTGTACATGCTAAAGGGAGAGACTTTGCAAGAAGGGCAGGCATCCGTTGCCACGACAAGTTCAAATGAGAAATCTACGATGAGTTGGCACAAGAAACTTGGTCATATGTCTGAACAAGGCATGAAAATTCTTGCGCAAAAGAATCTACTTCCTGGACTCACGACGGTGTCGCTACCATTCTGCGAGCATTGTATTGTGAGCAAGCAGCATCGCCTGAAGTTTCCCCCATCGAATTCCAGAAGCAAAGATATTCTAGAATTGATCCATTCTGATGTATGGCAAGCACCGGTTGCGTCCCTGGGAGGAGCTAGCTACTTCGTATCATTCATAGACGACTACTCCAGGAGATGCTGGGTGTACCCAATCAAGAAGAAGGACGAAGTGTTTTCTATCTTCAAAACATACAAGGCGCGAGTTGAACTTGAAACCGGCAGAAAAATCAAGTGTCTCCGGTCCGATAATGGAGGGGAATATATTGGCAAAGAATTCACTGAATTCTGCAAAGGTGCAGGCATCAGAAGACAGTTCACCACGGCATACACTCCACAACAGAATGGAGTGGCAGAGCGGTTGAATAGGACCCTGTTGGAAAGAACAAGGGCTATGTTGAGAACTGCGGGCCTAGAAAAGAAGTTCTGGGCGGAAGCGGTCTGTACCGCCTGTTATGTGGTGAATCGCGCCCCATCTACTGCAATAGAGATGCGGACACCGATGGAAATGTGGACTGGTGCACCTGCAGACTATTCAAACCTCCATATATTTGGAAGTTCAACGTACGCGATGTACCACAACCAAGAAACGACAAAGTTGGATCCAAAATCCAGGAAATGTTTGTTCTTGGGGTACGCTGAAGGAGTAAAGGGGTATCGCATGTGGGATCTCACTGACCACAAAGTGATTATCAGCAGAGATGTTATCTTCCTAGAAGATAGCGATGAGGAGCAAGTCGAAAATGATAGCAGTTCAAAAGGCGTGACAAAGACTACACCGGGGAAAAGAAAATTGGAGCAATATAATTCTTCTGAAGCTGAACCGGCGCACGAAGAGCTCAACCCAGTCGAATCTGAAGTACCGGATCTCTGGCGGTCATCATGCGAGCGTAGACCGCCCAGTTGGCACTCAGATTATGAGATAGAGAGCAACCTTGCATACTTTTTTCTAACTGAGGATGGAGAGCCAACCACTTTCCAAGAAGCACTGAATAATTCAGATGCGAGTCAGTGGATTTCAGCAGTGCAAGAGGAAATGGAAGCTCTCTATAAAAATAAGACATGGGAGTTGGTGTCATTACCGCAAGGAAGGAAACCCATTGGCAACAAATGGGTGTACAAAATCAAGCGGAATGGCGATGACCAGGTAGAGCGCTACCGTGCTAGACTGGTTGTAAAGGGATATGCTCAGAAAGAAGGGATTGACTTCAACGAAATTTTCTCACCGGTGGTACGACTTACAACAGTCAGGGTGGTCTTGTCAATGTGTGCTACATTCGACTTGCATCTTGAGCAGCTGGACGTAAAAACAGCCTTTCTCCATGGTGACCTGGATGAAGAAATATATATGCTTCAACCAGAAGGTTTCGAGGAATAAGGAAAAGAAGATCTAGTTTGCAGATTGATCAAATCTCTCTACGGGCTCAGACAAGCACCTCGATGCTGGTATAAGAGATTTGACTCCTTCATAATGAGTCTTGGCTACAACAGGCTATATTCAGATCCTTGTGCGCATTTCAAGAGATTTGGCGCTGACGATTTCATCATATTGCTGTTGTACGTCGACGATATGCTGGTAGCAGGACCCAACAAAGGTCGTATCGACGACTTAAAGACTCAACTAGCTAGTGAATTCGAAATGAAGGACTTGGGACCAGCAAACAAAATTCTTGGCGTGCAAATATCTCGAGACAGAAGCAAGCGGAAGATTTGGCTTTCCCAGAAGAATTATTTGAAGAAAATCTTGCGAAGGTTCAACATGCAAGATAGTAAGCCAATATCTACCCCTCTTGCTGCAAATTTCAAGCTATCCTCCGATATGTGTCCTACTGATGAAGACGAGAGGATAGAGATGTCTCGACTGCCATATGCATCGGCAGTAGGAAGTCTAATGTTCGCAATGATCTGCACCAGACCAGACATTGTCCATGCAGTGGGAGTTGTTAGCCGATACATGTCCAACCCTGGCCGGGAGCACTGGAGTGCTGTTAAGAGGATTCTCAGATATATCAAGGGAACCTCGGATCTTGCCTTATGTTACGGAGGTACAGATTTTATTGTCCATGGTTTTGTTGATGCAGATTATGCAGGTGAACTTGATAAAAGTAGATCCACAACCGGATACGTGTTCAATCTTGCTGGCGGTGCTGTAAGCTGGGTTTCAAAACTGCAGTCCATTGTTGTAACGTCAACAACGGAGGCAGAATATGTCGCAGCTACGCAAGCCAGTAAAGAGGCAATATGGTTGAAGATGTTGCAGGAAGAACTCGGTCACAAACAGGAGAAAATTGTTCTCTATTGTGATAGTCAGAGTGCGTTGCATCTTGAAAGGAATCCAGCATATCATTCAAGAACCAAACACATCCGGGTCCAATACCACTTTGTTCGTGAACAAGTGGAAGAGGAGACAGTGGATATGCAAAAAGTTCACACTGCGTATAATCTGGCAGACTACATGACCAAAGCAATTCCTGTGGACAAGTTTATATGATGTCGTTCCTCATGTGGATTGACAGAATCTAAGTAACATGCATAGGTGAGCTAGAAGAATGGTGTGAAGATCTGATTGGGCATCAATCAAATCTTCAAGTGGGAGATTGATGGGAGTGGGTTGGTGCAACAACCAATCCACCCACCCAATCTACTATTATAAGAATATTTAATTATATTATTATTATATATGTATTAGAGGGGGATTTGCCTACAAATAGGCTTGATCCCTCATTATAGAAAAACACCAAAAACACCAAAAACTCAAGAAAGAGAAATAAGAGAGAGATAGAAATAGAGGGTAGAGAAAAATAGAGGGTTTGCGGTATTTACTCCGACTATAAAGAGAGATAGTGAGTGTTTTCTCCTTTATAGATTGAGAGGTTGTAACCCCTGTTTTACTCCATAATAAATTTCTACCTCGCCCGTGGTTTTTTACCCCAAGTTAAAAAGGGGTTTTCCACGTAAATTTCCGTGTTCCATTTATCCTCACAGTTATTTCCAATTTCGTTAAGCTGTTCATTTCGCAACACTCACTGTATTTTTCAGGACCGAAGCTCGGAGTTGACGATTGGCAATGCTAGAATGGTTAATGGTCTCTATTACTTCGAGAATATTCCACCTGGTAATAAAGGTGTTCAAGGGCTTAGTAGTATTAGTTCTCTTTCTATTCGTGATCAAATTATGGTTTGGCATCTCCGATTAGGCCATCCCAGTTTTTCATATATGAAATATTTGTTTCCTTACTTATTTAAAAAAGTAAATGTTTTTTTATTTCCAATGTGAATCTTGTGTTCTTGCCAAAAGGCGACGTAAAATTTATGTCCAAAAAACCCTAGTGTCCTACTATTCACACCCCTACACCCCCATATACCCTTCTTTACACCCCCAAACACTTGATTATTGTAATAATAATTTTAAATAATCACGTGATTCAACAAATATTAACTTATTTTCATGAACTATTCAAAAATTATTAATTAAGTCATTTTAACCAATTACACATTTAGAACGAGCAAAAAATGCTTGTGGCCACTGTCAAACGGGCCCGCCGGGGCGGGCCTATGCGGGTAAGCCCGCGTGGGCTGCGGGCAGGCCCGCCAAACATAAATGAATTATATAGGTTTTTATATTTGTTGAGATCCAATTTTTCGTTTAATCAAATTCATTAACATAAATAAATTTTTATTAAAGAATTTAAATTGATTAGGAGTAATTCAACTTCATTAGTTATTTTAATGTTTTTTATATAGTTTTTTCATTTTATGTTTTAGGACCGGCCGGTCCTACCAGGCCCGCTACCCGCCAGTAGGGCGGGGCGGACTTCCATTTCTCAGGTCGGCTAGAGGACGGGCCGCGGCATACCCGCCAAATATCATAAAATATATATTTTTTAAAAAATAATATAAAATGAATTATATAAGTTTTTATATTTTTGAGATACAGTTTTAATTTAATCAAACTTAATAACAACTAAAGAATTTAAATTTGACTAGGAGTAATTCAACTTCAGTCGTTTATTTTAATGTTTTTTCGTTTTTATATATATATATATAATCTTTTTCGTTTCTATTTTTTTAGGAGGGGCCGGGCCCACCAGGCCCACTACTCGCCAGTAGGTCGGGGCGGGCCGGCCTTCCTTTACCATGCCCGTCGGATGGAAAAAATTGTCTTTTTTTAATCGGCAAGTAGTTATTTAATATTACCTTACCATATTGCTTAAATTATTAACATTAAACTCCTTTTTTTCCTTTTATATGGGTCATGTAATTGGTAAATACTTAACGTTTACTCTGCATATTAATGAGGGGATTGCAAATAGAAAAAGAAGGTGGGTGCAATAGAATACCCAAAACCCTATTTGGAGTCAAATCTTTGTACTTGTTTCATGGTGATTGTGGGGACCCTCAAAGGTAACTACTTCATCAGGAAAAAGATGATTTGTAACCTTTACGGATGATTATACTCGACTTAGCTGGGTTTTTTTATAAAAGAAAAAAATGAGGTTGGAAACATATTTAAAGATTTTTTTAGTCTAATTGAAAATTATTTCAAAAAAATAACCATTTTAAGAACCAATAATGGAACAAAGTATTTCAACCAATATATGGAAGTGTTTTTTTTTTAAAAAGCGTCTTACATCAATCAACATGCATTGACACCCCCGACAAAATGGAATTTCAGAAAGGAAAACTAAACATTTACTTGAAGTTGCTAGAGCCAACATGTTTTACATTGAAATAGTTGTGGGGTGATGCGATTTTAACTGCAGCATATTTGATAAATAGGATGCCCACTCGTGTCTTAAAACATATTACCCGAGTAGAAGGTTTCAAAATATTTTTTTCCAAAATCTCGCATCAATTCAGATTTACCGCTTAAAATATTTGGTTGGATTGCCTATGTGCATATACAGAAGAGGTCCAGGTCAAATTAGACCCTAGGGCATAAAAGTGCGTTTTTTTGGTCTATCCTGCAAATCGCAAAGGCTATAAATTTTTTAATCCCATCACTAAACGTATTTTTATAACAGTCGATGCCACTTTCATGGAAATAAAACCATACTTTACAATAAATTTAATTCAGGGGGAGAGTTTACATGAATCAAATTTTTGGGGAATATCTGAGCCTCTTCCAACTTTTATTGACTAACCTCTCGAATCTAAGAACAAGGACATGGATCTCGAAGCAGAAGTTGTTGACCATGAAATTGATTTGATAGAAGAGAAAATACTATAGAAGGATAAAAACCGAAATATCCTCGAACCTCTAGTTTATTCTAGAAGGAATTTTCCAAAACAGGAGGAGAAGAACTAACCATTCCAACACAAGCTCAATCCGAACTCCCAGACAATGGAACTGTAGATATTTCAAGTACCTTTTTTCCTCCTAACTCTATTCCTCTACCTATTATCCCTGAAACTTCCAATAGTAGTCTTGAAAGTCCAACCCTAAAAAAAATGATATTGACCTCCCTATTGCCTTGCGAGAAGGTACTAGAACCTGCACCATTATCTAGATATATAACCTATGGTCATCTATCCGAAACACATAAGGCATTTACTGCTAATATTTCGAAACATGATGTGCTAGAAACATTCAGGAAGCACTAGCGGATCGGAATTGGAGACTAGCCGTGTTCGGAGAAATGAATGCCTTGACGAAAAGGATACTTGGGCATTTGTCGCACCACCTAAGGATCAAAGGACAGTAGGGTGCAAATGGGTGTTCACAACAAAAAGTAGCCTGATGGAAGTGTGGAGAGATATAAGGCAAGGCTAGTAGCTGAAGTGTTCACGCAGACGTGTAGAATAGAATACCAAGAGACATTTTCTCCGGTTGCAAAAATTAACTCAATTCGAGTACTATTGTCACTTGCGGTCAATCTTGATTGACCCCTATACCGGCTAGATGTTAAATATGTCTTCCTCAATGGAGATCTAGATGAAAAAGTGTTTATGAGCATTCCTCTAGGTTTGAAACAAAATCTAAGGCTTGAAAGGTGTGCAGACTTACAAAGCCTTGTATGGCCTTAAGCAGTCTCCAAGGCGTGGTTCGAACGTTTTGGCAATGAAGCAACTTGGCTACATCCAAAGTCAAGCAGATCACACCATTTCCTACAAACACGCAAAGGAGTGTATAGTAGCTGTGTTGATTGTATATTTTGATAACATCATCTTGACATGGATTGATGATAAGGAACTCGCAGAACTTAAAGAGAAGCTTGGGAAAGAATTTGAAATCAAAGACTTGGGAGTGTTGAAATACTTTCTTGGAATGGAGTTTGCTAGATCCAAGGTAGGTATTTGTGAATCAACGCAATATGTCCGTGATTTATTATCAAAAACATTTATGCCAGGATAAGCCAGTTGAGTCACCTATGGAGCCTAATGTCAAGCTGCAACTAGCAAATGCAAACTCTGTAAAAGGAGACGGAGCGCTATCAGAGGCTAGTTGGGAAATTAATTTATTTATCCCATACTCGACCCGATATAGCATTCCTGATAAGTGTTGTTAGTCAGTTCATGCACTCACCAGGACTTGAACATTTCGAAGCAGTCTACATGATCTTGAGATATCTTAAGGGCACACGCGAGAAAGGTCTTCTGTTTAGTCGTAAGGGGCATATGCAAGTTGAAGCTTATACTGATGCAGATTGGGCTGGGAATCCAATTGATAGAAGGTCTACTTCATGATATTGCTCTTTTGTAGGAGGTAATTTAGTCACATGGCGCAGCAAGAAGCCGAATGTTGTAGCTCGAAGCAGTGCAGAGACTGAGTTCAGATCCCTAGCACAAGTAATTTGTGAAGTTTTGTGGATCAAACGATTACTGGCGGAGTTGAAAATTTCAGAACCGGAGCCAATTGCATTGTGATAACAAACAACAATCTCAATTTCTCATAATCCAGTACTTCACGATCGCACAAAGCATGTATCAAAGAAAAAATAGACAACATCGTTATTTATGCGAACTATATTCCTGAAGAAGCAAGTAGCCGACATAGTAACAGAGGGACTATACAAAAATAGTTTGAATAGTTAGTAGGCAAGCTGGGAATGAAATATATTTTTAAACCAGCTTGAGGGGGAGTGTCGAAATAGGAATCTATAAAAATGTAGTAAATATTGTATTAGTTAGCTGTTGTCTTATCCATAGCTTTATTTGTTCCTAATTTTATTCCATATATTAGGGAATAAATCAATGCTAGAATCACTGTAGTTAGTGCTGTAAACTTTTATATGTTGTACCTCAATAGAAGAGAACAACAATTCCCTTAAATCATCCTTTTCAAGTCTTTTAGATTATTTTTTTCTCAATCCCTAATTAAATTAATTACCCCAAAATCTTGTTATTTTAGTTATTGTGATTTAAAAATACCATATATAATATTGCTCAATTATTTTTCAAAACATAATCTTTATTGTCCTCGTTATGCTGTTAAATATAAACTATTATTTTTCTTTATTGATTAAGCTTTTAACCGAAAATCGAACCGATAAAACCGAAACGAACCAAATTAAAATGGTTCGGATATCGGATTAAGCATATGTAAAACCGAAAACTGAAAAAACGAACCGAAATTTCGGAAAACCGAACCGAACCGGCCGATGAAGACCCCTTAGGAGGGGAAAGATGAATTTTTGAATACTCTAGGGTTTCTTCGGTTTAGAGAATGGAAGTTTTGTAGGGAAGGGTGGTTCTTACAAATTAATTGTAATAACTGACAACAAAAATATAGTGAAAAAAGCCTTAAAATGAGGTTTGTATTTCCGAAAAGAATACCATACTAATACTCCAGTTATATTCTCTCTCTAACTCCCTCAGAATCACTTCGCGCCACAAGACGACAAAAAAAGCAAACCTGGAAAGACTCTGACAGAGAGACAGAAAGACTGTTTTTGCTTGGCTTCATCTCTTTGACCACTTCAACTCAAATCAATTAGTTTGCCTATCAACGAAAAGTAGCAGCATTTTTTCGCGGCGATGGGAGCTGAAGACGATTACAAGAAAGGGCTCGTCGCCCTAACCATAGTGATGGTTTTCGCATCTTTGGCCGTTGCTTCTTCGTTAACAGCTTTCACTTACTACTGCTACTTGAGAAGAAAACTAGCCAAGAGATTTCAAGCACCCCACAAACGTTTGTATCTCTCTCTCTCTCTCTCTCTCTCTCTCTCTCTCTCTCTCTCTCTCTCTCTCTCTCTCTCTCGCTACAACATAATACTGATTACGAACTTTTAAGACAAATCTGGTGTCTGCGCAATCACCCATGGTGTGTAGGCGTTCTTTATGGATGCGATTTTCTTGCTTTCCTTTTCATGTGTGGGAGTTACAAAGGCCTACTTTTTAATAGATATAACTTCTAGGTGAAATAAAAAAGTGATCTTTAAACCAAGAATTAGTGATAAATATAAATGAGAAAATGTGTAACTTTCCTGAATATGAATGAACGCTAGCTTGATATTGGGTTGTCGACGAAGGTGAGCATTTTTCTTCCATAGTTAAAAAATAGTCAGCAGCTTAACAACATTGCGTAGGAATCGATCACGACGAAGAAGACGGCGGGAATTTACGGAGCGTTAAAGTCGACGTCGAGAGACAAGTTCGAACCTTCACTTTCAAACAGCTTCATTCAGCCACGGGCGGATTCGCAAAGTCCAACATCATCGGCTATGGCGCTTTCGGGAAAGTGTATCGAGGAGTTCTTCAAAACGGTAAGAAGGTCGCAGTTAAGTTGATGGACCAAAGTGGGAAACAAGGAGAAGATGAGTTCAAAGCAGAGGTGAATCGCCTTTCTAAGCATAAAGCGTGCAAGAAAAGAAGTGATGTTTTTTCCTTCTAATGACAATCGTTGTCTGTACATAATTTACAGGTCGAATTATTGGGACGTCTTTGCTCGCCTCACTTGCTGTCTCTGATCGGATATTGCTCGGAAGGCAACACTAAAATGCTGGTTTACGAGTTCATGGCCAACGGAGGTCTCCATGAACACTTGTATCCCGCGAACTGTACGTTAGAAAAACACCTTGCTATCTGCAATGATCAGATTATTACATATTTATGCTGCTTCATGTAGTAGACGGACCGCCTCTAAGCTGGGAAATTCGTCTGAGGATCGCCTTAGAAGCAGCGAAGGGCTTAGAGTACCTCCACGAGCACGTCAGCCCGCCCGTAATCCACAGAGACTTCAAGAGCAGTAACATACTCCTCGACAACGGCTTCCACGCGAAAGTCTCTGACTTCGGCTTAGCCAAACTGGGAACTGAAAAGGCAGGCGGGCACGTCTCCACTAGAGTGCTGGGCACGCAGGGCTACGTCGCGCCCGAGTAATGTTCACACGCGTTGAAAAGCTATTCTTTTGCTGTTAGAAATCGATGGTTTCAAACTTAAAACCAACTGGTGATAGGAGGAGATTGCCTATAGATATATTAATTGGGTTTGAGGGCCTGGATTATCTAAATGTTGGATAGAGTGATTGATTGACTTTGCTAGTCGTATGATGCAGATATGCCTTGACTGGGCATCTGACGACGAAATCGGACGTTTACAGCTACGGAGTCGTCCTCCTCGAGCTTCTGACTGGTCGAGTCCCAGTCGATATGAGTAGGCCTCAAGGCGAAGGCGTTCTCGTCTCTTGGGTAGGTTGAATAACGTTACTTTCCCGTTTGGACCCAAATTTGTAAGAGTTCAACTTTAAAATCAACTGACAATAAAGGGAGTAAGTAACCTGCGAGCTTATAAACAGGTGGCAACTTGGGTTTTGATGCCGGGCAATTTTTTTCTAGCCTTTTTTATGGCTTGTTTTTTCTTGGTAGGCTTTGCCTCAGCTGAGTGATAGGGAGAAGGTGGGCGGGATTATGGACCCGTCGTTGGAGGGTAGGTACGCAATGAAAGAAGCCATTCAAGTGGCGGCCATTGCGGCCATGTGCGTCCAGCCCGAGGCCGATTACAGGCCGTTGATGACCGACGTGGTGCAGTCGCTCCTCCCATTAATCATCAAGCATAAATTCTAACTGCTTGCTTTTGATAGAGAGGAGCTTGGGATGCTTTTTTTTTTGCTCTCCCAAAAATGATAACATTAATGATCAGTGTGTGTGAGACTATATGATTCACTAGCTTTTGTATGATCACAAGCTGTCCCCAGTCTCTTACTGCTTGTAGATATTCTATGGAAGTTAGTTCTTTTAATGAGTCTATTGTATTGTTTAGATCCTTTCTTGAAATTGGTCAATAGTTTGGTCGAACGGACTTTTTAAATCAATTTACATGGGTTGTTAAAATATGTTGTATTATCGAAAAATTGTAAAATTGATGAGGAATAGAATATGTGAGAAAATATTCTTTTGCGCTTCATAATGAGTTTTATAATTGAAGAAGTATTTGTTGTTGAAAGGAAAACAAGTGGAAAAGGGAAACTAAATGTTTGGTTGATTAGAAATATGTTAGGAAAAGGAAAAAAAAACTATGAGAAAATAATTTTCTCTTGCTTATCTTTCGTTTTCCTTACCATTTGGTGAAGAACTAGTTTCCCTTAGTTTTAGGTTAAAATTAAATTAGATTTTCTTTCCACACTACTTCCTCAAACAGAGTCAAGCCAAAAATATCATGAAAACCATTTTCCTCGCCACAAGGAAAAGCTAATGAAAATTGAGAAATTTATATTATTATCAACCGATAATACGCTTTACGGGGTATAAAATATAATATAATTCCATTTATCAGCTAACAACGGTTGTAATAGATTGGTAGTTTATGTATCAAGTCCCTTTGATAAAATAAATACTTTTCTGCTTCGTTGAGTTTTGACAATCACCAAAAGGGGGAAATTGTTAGAAATCGTGAATCAAAAAATTCAGATTAAACAGTTTTGGTGATTGTCCAAACTTGACTGAGTATACCGGTTAAACGAAGACTCAAGACCGGATACCAGTCAGCAGTTCACAAGCGCACCAGAAACCGGATGTAAACTGCCAAGACCGGAGTGCAGATACCGGATCTGCCATGTGGACGAAAATTCGAGATTATTCAAGGCGGGATGTTGAAGGACTTCTGATAAAACATTTAATGCAAGGCTGCCAGGAAAAAGCCAAGCTGAAGTCAAACCAAGCTAAAAGAGGAAAAAGCAAATGACACAGCGCAAACTGCTATGAAAACCGGACAGTACCCGTTTTGGGTAAATAATATTTAATGCACTGTCCGGTACAAGGAGCTATCTCACAACGGCTCCCTTCATCAAGCTCAACTATAAATAGGAGAGAGGCGTGATGAAGACAAGTGTGGACTAACCTTGAAAGTGAAAAACAAGCGAAAAACTGTTAAGCTCTTAAGTGAGTTATTTGGGTGTTGTCCTCACTATACGTAGACCAGTTTCGGTTAGCAAGTGAGTTGTTTCCAAGGGACTTTAACAAGCTCTTGAAGTAGGTGGATTGTATTATACGACTGTCTAGGTGATTCATTAGATTAAAGCTGATGGCAGCTGGGTAGGTTGTATTTAGTCTATAACTGAAGATCTAGTGAACCTTCCTTGCGAGGAAGAATGGGAGACGTAGGAGAGTTAACTCCGAACTTCCAGAAACAAACTGTTGTTCCTTCACACATACAAACACATCATGTTTATCATCGGTCTTGGTTCAAAACCGACTGATCCGTTTCCTCACGTTACACTTAGAAAAATATCAAGTACCAGTATTGACCCTAACCGGTTAAATACCGAAAAAGAGACAAACGTTTATTCACCCCCCTCTAAACGCGTTAACCAATCCTAATACCGTCGTCATTATTCGGGGAAAAGAGGTAGTGTATGTTAGGGGGGTCTTGATTTACAATTGAGGCATAATTGTAAACTTACCTCACTAAGTATATCTAATTTATTATAATTATTGTTGTTTCGTAATAGTTTTTTTAGTTATATCACTGATCATATCCCTTGTAAAACATGTGTATGAGACCATCTCCAATCGAAAAACGCATTCTCAAACTGAAAATGCAGTAATTTTTCTCTATCCGATCAACTCATTCTCAAACTCAATAGACTATATTCACTTCCACGCCAATTTTTACAAATTTTAATACTACCAACATATTTTACAACTTTACCATTAGACAACAAATATTATTTTAAATTTAATCACAAAAATTAAGAATAAAAATATGTATAACATGTTTATTAAAAACACCCAAATCGAAAACTCAATCACACGTATAGCAGAGAGAGAGAAAGAAATCATTTCTTTTTCTATTAATCAAGTGGCGTCTTTTCTATTTCTTGATCTACCCGTTGCCTTTTGCTGTCAACAAACACAGGTATATATGAGAGAGAAATAAATCGTTCTCTTTTTCTGACACACAAGCACATGTATATGAGAGAGAAGACCTACAATGCATTTTGGGTTTCGTTTTGGCCATTGGATTGAATTTGCCCCAAATTTTGGGTTTTGATACTCGTTGGAGATGCTCTAATAACTTTGAATGAGATATTGTATCTATATATATATATATATACGAAAACGTAGTTCAGCTCAACAAGAAGATTTCGACTTATTTTTATTGGGAAAAAGAAATTCAAAGCTACTTACTCAGTCCCACATATTTCTTCTCAAAGATGAGCGGGTATATATAGACCTTTTTTTAATATTATAGTATACTTTTAAAGTATGGAGAGAGAAAAAATCTATTAGTATGTATGCAAATTAAAAAGCCTTTTTTAATATAAATGGTGTAATTAGTTTAATTATTGACATAATATTTTACCAAAAATAGAAATGGGAAGAATTATGTCGGACACCCGAAATAGAAATATGGGAAAAAATAAGTGGGACGAAGGAAGTACACAATTGTGATATATGAAATTAACCATCTCTTTCAATGCAGATGCAATGATCCGATCGACCTAGTATAATTTTGACTGTAGCCAACATTGTACCTATCTCTTACAACTTATATTAAATTGCTACATACAAAAATGATATAGTGAATTGCTGATTTTCTTTCAACATTTGTTTTTGTTTCTTCTCCTTTTTGTCTATCTTGCCTGGGGCAAAGTCATGGTATTAGCATCATTTGCAACAGAACTAAACTGTGTACTAAACGAAGTATCGGTGGCAAAGAAGTTTCTTTCAGTGAAGAAACCTGGCTCTTTAGGCTGAGGCAAGACCACATCGTTCTCTAACATGAACACGACCGAAGACATGCTCGGCCTATCCTCGGGATTCTGTTGCACGCACAAGAGCCCGACGTGTACTGCTTTCAGTACGTCGGACAAGCTCATCGATTCACCGAGGGATCTATCGATCAAATTCATCGATCTTCCTTCTTTGTACAGCACCCATCCCTGCGAAAGAGAGAAAAAAATACAAAGATTTGGGATGAAGATAGTGAGAGGGAGATAGATATTTCAATTGTGTAACGTTTAACTACTCTTTTCGTCTCGAGGGTCTTAGTTTAAGAACATTAACTTTCTATATCAAACCAATTAAACAAAACAATACATCAAAAATATAATTATGTCTTAAATTGTTTCAATTTTGAAAGTTAGTGTCCTTATATTGCACCATGTAACTAATTAGGGATCCAAATAAGCAACTATGAGGTCAATCACGTAGGATCATCCTCTAACTACAGACACTAGTACATTTATCACATCCTATATATGTGCAAATATATAATGTTATCTTATATTTTATTAATTACGTTATTTAATAAAATTAAACAAAGGATAAAAATGTAATAAATTAAAATTGTAATAAACTAAAATATTTAGCACACCCCTCACCCTTAATATCTATATATCTATACTCTTGTACTCCCTATGTTCCATTATTAACGTCGTTTAAGAATTTAACGCATATTAAGAAATGGGTTAAAATGTTTCTTATATCCCTCATTAATCATTTGCCATGTCATCATTATCCCTCTTTTTTCCTTTTTAATACGAGGGGCAAATCTGCAAATCACATAATGTTTTTTTGAAAACCCAAAACGACATCTTTTAAGGAAAAAAGTATTTTGTAGAACGACATTCATATTGGACCAGGGAGAGTATAATGCTCAACAGGAGTTAAAAACCGCTTAAATTTGGTTTATCAATCGGCCAATCATAATTTTTCTCAAATTAATAATTAACATAAAATAAAAAAATAAGAAACCACCACTATCTTTCATTTATATATTATCACATTTACCCTTCTATTTTTAGTAATTGTTATTTAATATTTAATAAATAATTTATATTATTAAGTGTCAGGATGTCATAGCAACTAATACTCAATCAATTGGTGTGTCAAGTGTAATTACAATTTTACCCTCAATATTTTTAATATATTAAGATTATATCCCCAAATCTTATATATAATAAACATAAAAATTATAATGTAATTTAAAATTAACTTAAAAATATAAAATAATATATCTATATGCACGTGCATGGAAATGTTTAAATACTAGTAAATGCGCAAACCGTGTGTCACAATTCCGAAAAAAAGTATTCAATTTTCGACGCATGTGTCATTAAATGACTTCAACTTTGAAAGAAATTATCCTTAAATTGCAAACCCCTAACTTGGATGTATGAAGTTACTCCCAACAAAATTATGGTCCGAAAAAATAAGTATAACCCTAGTTCTAATCGAGAAAGAAAAACATCTTACATGTCCAAGAAGATTATGGTGGTGATCCGCGTGTAAAAACCCCCGATTTCTTTTCCCGCTCAAGATCTCCAGCACTATAACGCCGAAGCTATATACGTCGGATTTCACAGAGAACATTCCGTCGATGGCATACTCCGGCGACATGTATCCACTAACCATAAATTATAGAACATAAGGGCGCATTTAGTGTGAAAGTTGGAAAATGTGTCGAGATGTAAAAAGAACCTTACTATGTCCCGACAACTCTGCTCGTGTTTCCCTCGACGTCGTTCCCTCCGAAAGTTCGTGCCATACCGAAGTCTGATATCTTAGGATTCATGTCATAATCTAATAATATGTTGCTGGTTTTTAGGTCTCGGTGGATTATTCGAAGTCTCGAGTCTTGATGAAGGTACATGAGCCCACGAGCAATGCCCGTTATGATCTGAAATCGTTTGGGCCAATCTAGCATCTTGCTAAGCATTGGATCTGTAATGCGAAAAAGATTCAGAACGATGGGCGAGAAAAATGTCAGATATTTCGGCGAGATTTTATGATATATTCTTTTTTTACCGAATAAGATCAAGTCTAGGCTTCTGTTGGCCATGTACTCGTATATCAACATCTTCTCCGTCCCTTTGATGCAACAGCCGAGGAGCTTAACGAGGTTTCGATGTTGGAGTTTGGCTATGAATATGACTTCGTTCTTGAACTCGTCAAGTCCTTGCATCGATGTTTTGGACAACCTCTTCACTGCTATTTCTTGCCCGTTTTCAAGAATGCCCTAAAAAATAAACCGTCTTTAGTTCCCGCAATTAGTTTATATGTTCCTTTTTAAGGATATGACACGTGTTATGTGCGTTTAGTGAAACACACGTATGTGTCTTTTAACATGGTTAGAATATGGTGTAATGTGCCACGTGTCATTTTCTGAGTGGAGTTGGATTACACCAATTGGGTAGGAAATACAAAATCCTTTCTGATACCTTATATACGGGTCCAAACCCGCCCTCACCGAGCTTATTGTTTGTAGAAAAGTTATTCGTAGCTTTAGATATCGTCGACAAGTCGAACAACGGAAGGTCCACGTCCTCGTGGCGATGGTGACTCTCGCCATGATGCCCTAAAGCTAAGCAAAATGCGACAAACGATTATTAGTCGACTGAAAATAAGTATCTTCGCCGCAAGTTTATAGTAAAAATCTTCGGATTCTCTCCTTACATAATTCGCTCAGCCTCAGACGCGTCCGCTTCCTCCTCCGGACGAAATACGCAACGACAAATCCAACGACAAAAACTCCCGCGAGTGCGCTAAGTGTTCCGATTATTACCTTCCTTCTCCTATTCCCCGACCCTGCAGAAAAATAAAATTAAATAAAATTGCATCGCTCACGAAAAATTCGACGAATCCCAATGGAATTTTTTATTTCAAAAAAAAAAACTCGCCGAGTTCAGAAGAAGCCATTCTTATAAAAAGCTCTCGCTCCGCCCCGTAAAGCCGCCTAACGTCGACCAAATCCCCCGGCCAAAGCAAGCATCCGTTCCCCCCGACGTCCAAGCTCGAATAAGCCGCGCACGAGCAGTTCCTCAAGCACATATCCTCGCACTGCCTCAAACTCAAATTCAAACGAAAAAAAGCGTACTTCTCGTCGGGCAACTTCACCTGAGTATACCTAACGAACCCATCCGTCCTACAATCGATCGGCGTCCTCCTCACGCAACCCTCCGACCAATCGGTCGTCCTCCACTTTTCCGGCGACTTGGCGACGAATTTATCCAAGCAGTCGCATATCGGCGAATTTGCAACATTGCAAATCCCATACCCTCGGCACTGGTCGTAAACGTCGCAGTTGTCTGTGGGAACGTTCAAGTACATTTGCCAACCTCGATTCATGTCGGCCCACGTCCACCTCTGCGCAATTCCGCTGTAGTTCAAAACGAACCTCGACTTGACCGATTTGTCGACGAGATCGTAGTGGTAATAAGCTTCTTTTTCCGTGTTCGCCAACCCAAACGCGTAGATACCGTTCTTCTTCAATCCCGGGACGCCGTTGAACCCTTCTCCGTTCCAAGCGCCCGTCCTATAAACCTCTTCTCCGTTTCTTTCGAGGACCAGCTGAGGATATCCCTTTACAGCCAGTCTGAAAGCGTAGTCTCCCTTGCTGGGATCGTCTGCGCTCTTCCACGATGTTAGGACGGTTTCCCGCCCGGTAATGAAATTCCATCCGAGCTTCATTCCCGGGAAGAGCGTATCGGTTGGATGGTCGAAGCTTTGCCAGATGTAGTTCCCTGGGCGGTCATCGTTCGCTTCTCTGACGACTAGATTTCCCGACTCGAGGAGCTGAAGGACGACTGGGTTTTGTCGAGTAGGACTAAGCTGTTGTCGGGCGGAGGGGAGAGTTTTAGGGCGGCGCGTGAGGAGTTTGTGAGTGGGTTGTCTCGGTTTGCCACCCAGGCGACGGGGAAGTTCGAGGTTTGTTGCTTGTACCATATGCCTACGTATCGATTCTTGGAATTCCCGGGACTGAAGAATCCGAGCTCGAAGCTTCCGTCCGAGGAAATGAGAGTTTGACGACTGTCGTCTGTAATGAATTGAGTTGCGTCCATGGTGTCCGAAGAAGCATCGCTGGAGTTTGTCGAGAGAGTGAAGGTGAGGATAAGAAGAAGGAAGGTGATCTCAAGTGATGTGCTGCTCATGGTTTGTGTGTCTGTGCTTGTTTTTTCAGCTTTGCTCCTCCTTCTTCTTCTTCTTCAGGTCAATGCTCATCACATATTGTGATGGTTACAGTACTCACTCAATGTGGCAATTCTTTTTTCTTTTTTTCTTTCTGAAATCGTCTTCTTCCTAAGAGTTTCGTGTCTTGACGCGTTATGAAATTCAACGATTTGGACATTTAATGAAGGAGACTGGACTTTGTACAAGAGGCTGCTTGGATTGGAATAATTGGGTATATAAATTGCATGATGCGTAATTTTCAACTGCCCACTCACAATAATAATCCCTTTGTGTTCCATGGATTAGATCATCCTTTGAGAATAAATAAGCATCGCCTTGCGTTGAGGCAAGGTAGGTAGGGTAGGTTTTGGTCAATGAATTTTTTTTTTTAACATTTAACATACGCTTTGATTTTTTTCTTCTTTTCGAATGATAGCTTTGTCCTAAAATTCTTACTCCGAAAAAAAAAAGTTCTTAATGAGTAAAACTTATCATATATCTAATTAGGTTTGTAAAAAATGGATAGTACACTTTTCACTCAGGGGTGAGGGTGAGACACGAGTAAATTTTCTCCCCATGGCCGAGATGTGTCACGTGCAAGGTTCTTAACCGGATTTTCGAACAGGATCGGAAATTTTAGTGGTTTAAGGTTTAGTGGTTTAACCGCTATAGAATCGGAATCAAACCGGAGTAAAACCGGTATCTTAAATATGATAAATATACATTTTATATATGAATCAATCAATAATATGAAAAATATACATGTTTTAATGAACTTTTTTCAAACTATAATTGTATAAATCAAGAGGTAAAATTAAATAAAAGTAAATTGCCGTGGGTTGTTATAAATTAATCGTATGTCAAGTACTAAATCTATGAGTTGGGGTCAAATTTGAATAAAAATAAAATAGTGAGCTAATAGGTTAATTAAAAAATATTAAAATTAGGGTGTTGGGTGGATTCGTACCCAAGCCTATTAAGTAAAATACTCATAACTTAACCACTAGACCAAACTAATTTATTGATTTTTTTATTTTGTATACTTTATTTAAACAAATATTTTTTATTATTTTTAAATTAAAAAAGATCGGACCGGAACCGGACCGGATTTTTTGACCGGTCCGATCAGAACCGGCCGGAACCGGCCGGTCCGGTCCGGTCTTAACAACCCTGGTGACGTGTACTTATTTTGTATTAGGGGACTTTTTCAACATTCTCGTTCCCAAACATTAGAGCTGGCAAAATTGCCCGTGGCCCGCGGGCTCTGGCGGGCAGGACTCAGAATTAAATATATTGATTTTTTTATATAAATGATATATGTATAAATAAATTATATAGGTTTCTTTTATTTTTTAATTATAATTTTAAGTGGAATTAAGTTTAATAAAATAAATAAATTATTACTAAAGAATTAGGATTAAATTACAAATACTTTCGAACTAAAAATCATTTTCTTTTTTAAATTTTCTTCTTTTTTTAATTTTTTATTTTTGGTGGGCTAAGCCCGCCAGGCCCGCGGCCGGCCCAAGGGGTGGGCGGACCTCTCTTTCTCAGGCTCGCCTGAAGGCGGGCTTACCCGCGCCCGCCTCGCCAATTTGAGGGCTTTGGTGGGTAACGGGCCACCCGCCCCGCCGGCCCGTTTGGCAGCTCTACCAAACATCATATGACCTCAGATATTACCTGATCAACAACTTTTAGTTCATTCATGCATCATTAGTTTTTTTTTTATGAAAAATAAATGATACTTTCAAATTAGAAACAAAGATCAAATACAAATGTACTTACTAATCTAGTGGCAAAACAAGGTAAGGGAATGAGGGCTTAGGGTAGGGCGTTTGATATTTTTAAGTTCTAATGAAGAAAAATATAGAATATTAATTACAACTATATAGGTAAACCGGGTTTCGGAACGTTTCCATCGCCGGTTCATCCGTTTAAACGCATTTGGCCAGTGGATCCACGGGTCGGTTCAAATCTCAAAAGCCCCTACCGAGATTTGGTCCAAACTAACGAACAATCTTCTTTTGCTAACTTCTCTTTTTTCAAATCTATCGATTCTAGTATGGTAATGGTGAGGCTATTCTTTCCCGAGCCATCTTCGTTTCTCGTCCCGGTGCTCCCCGTCGTTACCGAAGAATCTCCTTCTCCGTGGGTGAAGAATCCCGGCTGCTTTGGCTTGGCCAACGCAATCCCGCTGCTCAGCATCGCGACCACCGAAGTCATGTCAGGCCTGTCCTCGGGGGACTGCTGCACGCACAGCAGTCCCACGTGGATCAACCTTATCATCTCTTGCATGCTGTTCATTTCCCGCAAGTAGCTGTCGACTACTTCGAGCGACCTTTCTTCGTTGTGTAGCGTCCAAGCCTGCAATTTTTTTTGCGAGATTTTAAGCCGTGTTTAGTATGGATTGACCCATCTCAAGCATGCGTAATTATTTTAAGTCATGCATATGTATATTTGAAGGAGTCACAATTTAAGGACAGCTAAGTTAGGGGTTGCAATTTTAAGAAAGTAAGTTTCGAAATCGTAGCAGACAGACGCCTAATTTTAAGACGGTAGGCTTGAAAATCGAAGCGCTTTGAGGACAGTAAGCTTCAAGATGCTTGCGTTAATTATCAAATCGGTTCAATTTTGAACTTACTGTCCTAAAATTGCATTGGTTAATTTAGGAATCCTCAAATTTCTTCAATTATTGTCCTAACATTGGGACCCTTTCAACTGTCTTTTAGTATATTGTCCTCGAGTTGCATCTTTTAAAACATAATTAAGCCCAAAAGAAATGGATTACTAATGAGAAAAGGGAGCATACATGTTCGAGGAGGTTGATGTGGTTGTGTCCGAACGAAAACGAGCTATTTTTCTCGCCGGTGACGATTTCCAGGACGAGGACACCGAAGCTAAACACGTCAGACTTCACCGAGTATCTCCCCCTTATTGCATATTCCGGCGACATGTAGCCACTGCGTACGAAAAACGAAACTATAACGTCACATAAAAGCTCTTTAAGATAACGACGATGAGATTTGAGAAAGACTTACTAGGTTCCCGCAACCCTCTTCGTCTTATCTTCAGTCTCATTTTCCTTGAAAATTCTCGCCAACCCAAAGTCAGATATCTTAGGGTTCATGTCCGTGTTGAGAAGTATGTTGCTTGCTTTTAGGTCTCTATGAACGATCCTCAGCGGGGAATCTTGATGTAAGTACATCAATCCCCGAGCTATTCCCTTGACTATCTGAAGCCTCGTATTCGAATCGAGGTTCTTCCTATTCTTCACATCTGCAAGAAAAAAAAAAGAAAGAAAGAAAAGGTGGTTACGAACAAGCCATAGAGATCATCATTCGTTGTTACTTTTCTCATAGCTCTTACTGAATAGAATCAAGTCGAGGCTTTTGTTGGGCATGTATTCGTATACCAACATCTTCTCTTCTCCATGGATGCAGTAGCCCAGAAGCTTTACGAGGTTACGATGTTGTAGCTTTGAAATGCATACCACTTCGTTCTTGAATTCCTCGAGCCCTTGCGAAGAAGTCGCCGATAGCCTCTTCACGGCTATGTGCTGCTGCTGTTGCCCCTCATCAAGAATCCCCTGAGAAAAAAAATTTAAGAACACTCATGCTCATGAGGATTGAGGAATGTATTCATTTTCATTTTATCTCCAATTTGTTTGTAGTAATAAAAGTCTCTAGCTATGTTATATATATATATATATATATATATATATATATATATATATATATATTATACCTTGTAGACTGGACCGTATCCGCCTTCTCCGAGCTTCTTGTCGGCGGAGAAATTATCCGTCGCTCTTAATATCGTATGCAGGTCGAAGAACGGAAGCTCCAAGTCTTCGTGATCAGTCATCGCTGCAACGACATTCGACGGAGAAACGCGTTTGGATAAGTTACTTTTTTTTCCGTCGGGTGTATGTGGAGGAGTGATATTCTAAGAAGACCTAAATTAAGGGTGTGTCTGGCATGCGGAATTCGGTGAAGGAAAAAAAAAGTGTAATGGTACGGCACACGAAGCGTCACGTGCAATGATTCTATGCGTACCATTACATTTTACTTTTCTTTTGATTCTATGCGTACCATTACATTTTACTTTTCTTTTTCGCATACCTAACGCAGCCTAAGGGTTGACAATGTTAGGATAATAAGTGTCGAAATTGTAGTAGTATGAGACACCTAAACTAAATCTTGCAATTTTAGGACAGTAATCTTCGAAACCGTAGCAATTTTGACGACTAATAAGTTAAAAAGAATTTATACAGTTAATTTAAAAATTAAATCAATTTTAAGACGATAAGCTGCAAAATTCAGGCGTTAATGATCCTTTTAGATTACATCAACTCGAAAACTTGAAAATGTCCTAATTTTCAGGATATGTCTACTGCAAATTTTTATACTTGTTGTCCTTGAAAAAAAAAAAAGAAGTCTTTCTTTTACTTACCTCGTGTTGTTCTCCATTGGGCCTTCTTCTTCCTCCTCCACAAGTAAGCTACAACGCTGAGAACCAGCACAAGTGTTCCTCCTATCGTCAGGCCGATTAACAAAGCTTGTTTCCTCTTTCCATTAGATTCTTCAACACACAAAAAACAAGGCCAGTTACTACAATCTTCAAATTCGAGCCCTTAACCGTCCTAAAAAAAGAAAGAAAAAGACAAATTCATACATACCTAATTCCGAGGAAGCCACTCTAACGTAAAGGTCTTGGCCGTCGGCGGACAAAACCCTCATATCATCCAAGTCCCCGAGCCAAAGTATGCATCCACTCCCACTCCCCCTAACGTCCAAATTAGTATAAGCCATGCAACTGCAGTTCTTCAAGCACTCAATTCTACACTCTTCCAAGCTCATGCTCTCATTGTGCCACGTGTCCCTAGCGTCGGGGAGCTTAAGGTTGCTGTACTTCTTGAACCCATCTCCTCCACCCGCCGACGACGACGTACAGTTACTCAGTGGGGTTCTCCTTAAGCAGCCGTTTGACCAGTCAACCCTAGCCCATCCCTGTGGGTCCCTCGGCACGAATCTGTCAAGGCAGGCGCACACCGGCGTGTTTCCGCCGTCGCAGAGTCCGTACGAGCCGCAGAGCTTGTAGTTGTCGCAGTAGTCCGCCGGCATGTTTAGGTAAAGGGACCATTTTTGGGTCCTATCGACCCACGACCACCGCTGAACTACGCCGCTGGGGTTAATCGTGATCCTTGAGAGGACCGAGCGGTCTATGGTGTCTTGTCTGTAGACGTAGTAGGTGTTGTTTTTGAGGTAAAGTCCATATCTAAAGGTTGGATCTTTCATTACATTGGGGGTCCCACTTAGGACGAGGCCGTTCCACGGGCCGGTTCGGTAGGTGACGTTTTCGCCCTTTTTTGTGAGACCCTGGGCGTAGCCGGTGAGGTCTATGTGGAGGGAGTAGTCGCCGGCGGCGGGGTCGTCGGCGGTCTTCCATGAGGAGAGGTAGCGCTCCTTGCCGTTGATGTAGTTCCAGCCGAAGTCCATGTCGGGCAAGAATGTGTCTGTGAGGTAGTCGAAGCTCTGCCATATGTAGTTTTCCGGCCTGTCGTCGCCGGCGTCGCGGAGGACTAGGTTTCCGTTGTCTAGGAGCTGGGCAATGGTGTTTCGAACGGCGGCCGATGTTGAGGTGTTTGTCGGCGTGGATGTCCAGACGGCGGTGCTGTTTCCGTCGAGGATGGCGAGATGCCCGGATTCCGTCAGCGTGAAGGCTGCCGCCGACGGAGACGGCGGCGATGTGAAGTTTCTTACAGGGTTTTCTCTGTTGGCGACCCAGACTGGGGTTTTCTCGGCGACGTTCTTGTACCATATTCCGATGTACCAGTTGCCGGAATTCCCTGGGGTGAAAAACCCTAACTCGAACCTTTCGCCGGAGGATACTAAGGTGTCGGAACCTCTGATGGTCTGAGATCTGTTTACGGTGTCATTTGCAGTGGCTAGAAGCTTAGGGTTAGTGAGCAGAAGGAAGGAGGTGATCTGAAACAGAATTATCATGGCTTTCCTTTTTTTTTTTTTTCTTCTTCTTCTTAGATCGTCGACCGTCGTTTGTTTGTTTATTTCTTGCTCGAGGATTTTGAGGTAGATGGTAATAGCGTGGGAAAGGGAGGAGTGAAATAGCAGGTTTTCGTTGTCTTTCTATGGTCAACTTTGTACAGCTGAGGTGAGGTCGTTGAACGTGGAACGATATGAAATAATTGCGTGGTTTAATTTGCCTGTTCTTTTAGAATAGTCCACTGTTGTCGACTTTGACGAAATAAACAAGATAATAAAATTGAGAGGCGCGATACGCTGCACTAAGAAGTTGTTTACACGGGCGTGGCAACTTCCAGGGTTCAACTCGACCTTCAACAACGTTGGAGCAGGAAGAAAAGAGATAGATAGGGATGCTCTCAAAGTTCACTTCTCTACGGCAAAGAGCAAACCCTTATTTATAGGGTTTCATTAAGCAACGTACGTATGCATATTAATGTATACAAGAATGGCTATCGTCTGATTATTAAGGCCATAGAGTAATGAGATGCAAGCCTTTCACCTCTCGAATGAATATCAATCGATTCAATGTGCATAATATATTTACACACGTTATTATCTTATGCATGATAAGGGCAATGATAATATATTATTTCTTAGCAAGTTAGTTACTCAACCTTGCATTTATAATAAATTACCTCATAAGGCCAATCATTATATATAAACCATATAATACATTGCTCTTTACTTATGCTTTTGCCTCTTTAATTTTAATGTTGTTGATGAACATATATATTCTAGTCCAACATTCCCCCACACGGCAACATCATTTTCCTCGAACAAAATTATCATATGAGACTTAGTGTTTAAAATTAAACTATGAACTAAGCCCTAGTTCTCATGTTAAATTGCACGATACAGGTGAAGTTGTACTTCTATGAACCTTGTACTTAAGATGCAAAATAGAGGTCACTTGAACATGATTATTTTAGTACACCTTTTCTTCAACGCGGTTGTGCGCCCATTTCAGGCCATGCGCAAACCTTTTTTATTCGAAGAGTTCTTTAGAGACGTTTTGCCGTTCATCTCACAAAGGTGGCACCACCTTTAAACTCTTTATAGGTGATCGTAGCTCGAGTTGTTTGCAAGTTCCTTGCCTTCACCAATTGAGCTACATCATTAAGAATGAACACATTCAACCGTAACAATTAAAGTTTATTTATAGCATCTCTACCTTCGAGTATGAGAATCTAGGATAAATGCTGCATAAGCAAAGTCAACTTCGTTATTACTTGTATGAACTCACTTCAAGAGATCACTCTATCACATGAGTCAGGTTTCCATCAACTTTAACAATCTGTTGGCATCAAACCCATACCCCTCGAGGTTTTCTCGATTAATTGCCTTCCTAGTGGCTTAGTCAGAGGGTCGGCCAGATTAACCTCTGATCTCACAAAATCGAAGGGCACTACACCATTTTTGAGCAGCTGCTTTATAACATTGTGCCTTAGTCTTATATGACGATTTTTTCCATAATAAATTTGATTTCTTGCTATAGCTAGTGCGGCTTGACAATCACTGGGCATGGACACAGAGGTCATCAAACTCTGATCCATTACTACATCACTGAGGAAGTTTCTAAGCCACTCCGCTTCCACACAAGCAAGCTCAAGAGCGATAAACTCCGACTCCATGGTCGACCTAGCAATTAGGGTTTGCTTGGATGATCTCCAAGCTATAGCCCCACCTCCCAAAGTAAACACGTATCCACTAGTAGATTTAGTGTCACTGGAGTCGGAGATCCAATTAGCATCGCTGAACCCTTCTAAAATATTTGGAAAACCACTATACAGAATCCCATAATTAATTGTGTTTTTGACATATCCAAGAACTCGGGTTAGGCCTTCCAATGACTCTCATTGGGACTCTTTGTATATCTTCCTAACCTTGCTACCGCATATGCCAAATCAGGTCTAGTAAAATTTGCTAAGTGAAGCAAACTTCCAATAATTTGTGAATACTTTAATTGATTCACTTCTTCACCTCTATTTTTTGTTAGGTGAACGCTAGCATCGTAAGGTGTAGAGAATGATTTCACATTAGTATAACCAAATCTATCCAACACCTTTTGTGCATAATGATCTTCTGTGATCATAATGCCGTCATGCCTTCTATGAATTTTGACACCAAGAATTACTTTTGTTTCGCCCAAGTCTTTCATGTCAAACTTAGAAGACAGAAATTCTTTTGTGTTTTTAACATTTAGACATGTCCAAAAAATTAGCATGTCATCAACATATAGTGCTACAATCACACTATCTCCATTTTCTCTCTGTATATAGATGCATCGATCCACAGTTGATGATGTGTATCCATCTTCAACCAACGTATGATCTAATTTTTCATGCCACTGCTTCGGAGCCTGTTTTAATCCATAGAGAGACTTTTTTAGCCTACAAACTTTTGTTTCTTGACCCTTCACCATACAACCTTCTGGTTGTTTCATATATATTTCTTTTTCTAAATCTCCGTTTAGAAATGCTGTTTTTACATCCATTTGATGGATAATTAAATTACTTGAAGCAACTAGGGCTATCAAAACCCTAATTGAGGCAATTCTCGTAACAGGAGAAAACGTGTCAAAATAGTCTATATTTTCTTTGTGTATACCCTTTGGCAACTAGTCGTGTTTGTATTTTTCCACCTCTCCATTAGGCAGTAACTTCTTTTTAAAAATCCATTTACTTGTGATTGGTTTTGCACCTCTTGGCAAGTCTACCAATTCCCATGTTTGATTTTTCAAAATAGATCTAGCTCAACTTGATACTTTCTTTCCACTTGGAGGATTCTTTTGAGGTTATTGCCTCGTCATATGATCTTGGTTCCTGCTCAACCAAATACATATAATAATCACAGCCGAAAGTATTTTGAATTCTTCTTCTCTTTAGTCCATGAGTCATTTGATTATTTTGATCCAGATTTCCGGATTCAAGAGGTTCTTTTCTCACAGTCTCGATTTCTTCCTCTAAATCTTCAATTTTTGAAGATTCTTGAATATTAAACTTGCCTTCAAAGAACTCGGCATTTTTGGATTCTATTATTGTGTCTTTCTCATATTCATCAATATTAATCACCATAAAACGATATGCAGCTGAATTCTGTGCATATCCGACAAAGACACAATCCTCTGTTTTTGAGCCGATTTTCCTTTTCTTTGGCTCGGTGATTAGCACTTTTGCTAAACACCCCCACAATTATAAATATTTTAGATTTGGCGAATAGCCTTTCCAATACTCAGGGTGTTTTTCCAATTATTCTATGGGGAATGCGGTTTTGCAAATGACATGCTGATAAAATTGCTTCTCCCCAAAGATCTTGAGGAGCTCGAGCTGTTAAAAGCATAGCATTCATCATTTCCTTTAAAGTACGATTTTTTCTTTCCGCGGTCCCATTAGATTCCGGTGAATAAGGAGGAATTCGTTCATGGATAATTCAATTTTCTTCACAGAAATTATTCATTGCAAGATACTCTCCTCCTCTATTGGATCTAAGTCTCTTGATTTTCCGATCTAACTGATTTTCTACCTCCTTTTTGTAGAGTGAATTTTTCAAGAGCTTCACTTTTATTTTTAAGGAGGAAAACCCTTGTGTATCTCGAGAAATCATCGATAAATGTTATATAATATTTGTTTCCTCCTCTTGATTCACAGGTTCGCATTTCTCCAATATCCTTGTGAATTAACTCCAATAATGTTTTTCTTTGTACGTTGTAGCAAGTCTTTTTTGTCATTTTGACTCCACACATACTTCGCATTTATTAGTTTTAATATTGTGTATGTTTTCTAATAGTCCAATCTTGGTCATCTTTTTCAAATATGACTCATTCACATGACCAAGCCTCAAGTGCCACAATTTATGAGAATCCAACAAATAAACCGAAGAAGTACTTTCATTCATTATGGAATTAGCATTGAGTAGATAGAGGTTATTCTGAGATAACCCTTACCAACAAAGACATTATTTTTAGTAAGAATCATTTTTCCTGATTCAAACATTGTCTTGACACCGGCCTCGTCGAGCAGTGCCACTGACACCAAGTTCGCCCTAATTTTCGGCACATGGAGCACATCTTGAAGAGCCAATATTTTCCCAGATGTAAATTTGATATTCACCTTGCCTTTTCCAAAAACTTTAATAGTAGATGAGTCTCCAAGAAAGACTTCTCCATTTATTTCCGTGTACTCTACGAAAGCCTTCTTGTCTCCACAAATGTGCTTTGTCGCACCGGAGTCCATCACCCAAATACCTTGTGCTCCTTTCTCCACAAGGTTTATCTCCGATATCATGGCAAACCATGTTCGCCTTAGGTGCCGTCTTGTTCTCATAATTCGGATTTAAAATCCTTTTCCTGCACTGAGAAGCATAATGACCCAATTTCCCACAAACAAAGCATACCTTTCTTTTTCTTGAAATTTCCATTAGTGTTCGGCTTCATAAACCTCGTTGCGGCCTCCACGTTTGGCCTCTTTTGGAATTTCTTTTTGGAATTATCTTCTACAAGATTTGCCTTCTCTTTGAATTCATTGGTCGCAACTCCCATTTGCTTCCTATGCTTGTTTGCAATGATGATATGCTTCATCACCTCATCCATGTTCATCTTTTTATTTTTATGCTTCAAATTTTGCTTGTAGTCATTCCAAGATGATGGAAGTTTCTCGATTAGTAGTTCGTCCATGAACTCTTCAGGAAGGATAATGTTTTCGACCTTGAGTCCTTCAATGAGTTGCAGGTACTCATTGAGCTGCTCGTGTACATCAACATTCTCATTCATCTTCCAATGATAATATTCACTGCAAGCAAATTTCTGTTTAACCGCATCTTCAGTTGTATATTTTTGCTTCAAAGAATCCCACATGATCTTTGCATCGGTATATCCCGCATAAATGTCAAAGAGTGGATTTGAGAGAGTTGCAAGGATGGAATTTCGGCATATCTTATTAGAAATTTCCCGAGCCGCATAATTCACGTTTTCAGTGACAGGGGTCTCAAGCAGCCATGCTATCCCTTGCATATCTAGCAAGGAAAACATCCTCTCTTTCCATCTCTTATAGTCCACACCTCCAAACATATCAATCCTTGAGGTATCAGGATACCTCACAAAACCAGTTGGGGGAATTGTGGAGTCATCATATTATTCCCCCCCACATTTCCTCCAATTTCAATTTGAGGAAATCCATTCATACTAAAAGGATTTTGGTTTACATTGCCTCCAAGATTTCCACCTTGAGATCCTCCATTTAAATATCCTCCGGTGGGTATGTTAGGATTTTGGCCATTCCCTTGATTTGCCGAGAGAGTTGCGTTTGAAGGGGGTGCGCTATTGATCTCCATCGGTGGGATCGATGGCGAAAGTTGCACATCTTCTTCTTGGTCGAACATCTCATTGTCCTCCAGAAGGACGTCATCATCAAAGACGTTATCATAGTCAGCCATAACAACTTCTTAGATTGTTGTCGACTTTGACGAAATAGACAAGATAATAAAATCGAGAGGCGCGATACGCTGCCCTAAGAAGTTGTTTACACGGGCGTGGCAACTTCCAGGGTTCAACTCGACCTTCAACAACGTTGGAGCCAGAAGAAAAGAGATAGATAGTGAGGCTCTCAAAGTTCACTTCTCTATGGCAAAGAGCAAACCCTTATATTATAGGGTTTCATTAAGCAACGTATGTATGCATATTAATGTATACAAGAATGGCTATCGTCTGATTATTAAGGCCATAGAGTAATGAGATGCAAGCCTTTTCACCTCTCGAATGAATATCAATCGATAATATATTTACACACGTTATTATCTTATGCATGATAAGGGCAATGATAATATATTATTTCTTAGCAAGTTAGTTACTCAACCTTGCATTTATAATAAATTACCTCATAAGGCCAATCATTATTTATAAACCATATAATACGTTGCTCTTTAATTTTAATGTTGTTGATGAACATATATACTCTAATCCAACATCCACTTTGGTCATTATTCTTGACTTGTTTTTTATTTGACTTTAACAAATCTGCACGTGATTGTGAAAACCGGATCAGGCGAACCGGCCGGAAATTCGGTCAGATTCCAATCAGTTCTGCTTTTAATTAAAAAAATTAAGAAAATGGAAAATATAGTAAATGATTAAATATGTAAATAATAGTCAAATAACTAACTGTGGCTCACCTCCTTGAGGTTTTCGGTTCAATCCCTTTCTACGATCAATAAATTTTATTTTAAATTATTGTTTAGTACCTCATTTATAATTAATTTTTTAATCTGATTCCAATATATTTTGCTTTTATTTCATTTTTTATCCTAGTGTTTGATTGATTCACTAATATTTATTGTACTTAAAGATACTGATTTTACTCGAATTTGATTTCGGCTTTATACCGGTTAAATCATTAAACCGTGAACCACTAAAATTTCATTACCGTTCAAAAACCCGATTTGGGAACTTTGCAGTGGTGAGTACGAAAGTCACTGTTAATAATTTGCAAAGATGGCCCGCGTTTTGACAAAAGATGTAATAACTTTTTCTTCTTATTTCAATGCCGGTCAAGTTTAACTATCATTTTCTATCTTTTGGTCTCTTGATGGCTCTTTCGAAGTTCGAATTCAATCCTTTAGATGGGTCTAAAGAAAGTCTTGTTTCTTGGCACAATGTTGAAAGTGACGCAAGTAAGCATTCATTTTAACTTTTAATATTTGATTTAGGGTTCCATCTTTTATTTTATTTAACCTATTTTTTTAAATCATGTGTATTTCGGAGAATGATATTTGGACCTGTTGATAATTTTAAATAATAAAATTTGAAATCGAGGACACATGTAACAATTTAAGAACAACGCAATTGCAGGGGCACTGGGTTTCAAAACTTAAATACTTGAGGCATTAACTTTCAAAGCTTTAACTATCCTTAAACTTTTGTAGTTTACTATCATAAAATTGCAACTTTTTAATTGGGCTATCCTTATACATAAAAAAATAATAATTAAGCACTTTTTTATATGTGATTTATATTCTTTTGTTTGACATATCAAAGTTCATATAAACACTAAAGTAAATAAGATATTTAATGAAAACGAAAATAATTGGCGTGCCCGTTTACTTGACCGATTAATGCGCCTAATAGGGCGATTAACAAAAAAATTAAACAATTAATGATTTATTTAAAACCTAATCGGGCGATTAATCCACCTAATCTGGCAATTTGTCCGCCTAATCAGACTATTAATACAAAAAACTTAAACTAAAAAAAACCCGCTGTCATGTGCAACTTAAAATGGCTACAAAGCGAATTAGATGATGGACATGGGCAGGATGTATGTGCTTATATAGACTAGAGGAGGATTGCCGCACGTTGTGCGGCTACGAGGAGGTTGTAGCCCGGAGTATGAATCATACAAAAATAGAGATACGTATAGGTAAGTTGTTCATATTTTCAAATAACCTACAGAAGGATGGGGAAGTTGTTCTAAAATATATTTATTGCTACAAAGCAATAGCTTTTTTTTGATGTGGTAAACTGAGATAATATAATGTGTGTTCTGTTTTGTGATCGTTAGTGGGCGGTGCTATTGATAAACAGCTGCAGCAGTGAAGACAAGTATGTTGGTGTCTGAACATAAGATAATGTGTGCTGTGTATTGTGCTTATTAGTGGACGGCTATATTGGTAAATAATTACACTGACAAAGTGACAGTTGAAACTGAGGCATTAAATATCAAACGCCATCATCACCTTTGGTTAACCCATAAGTAAAACAAGGGAAGTCGTCGACTAACTTTAGCAATATGTAATAAACTGTTTCAAAACTCATCATAATCCAACAAAATATTTACAAATGGTAACTACACGTAAACCAGCAAAGGCAGAGTATGTAGTATGTAGAAACGAAAGGTTGTAGCATAAGGACTACATTTTCAGCCAGCAGAGGTTTTCATATACAGTGAAGATATATTGGAGTATTTATAGCCAAAAGATATCTACATTGGGAAGTGTCCTTATATCTTCCAAAATGGGTTACGACTGATGTGTATGAAAACAGTCGTAACCGTAATGCTGACTACCCAAAAAAGATTATACTACCGATTTACCCTTGCTTTGCGTGTTTGGTTGTTGTATCTACAATGGTTGAGGTCGGTTCAAGCTTTCTTTTGCTGCTAGAGGAGGGAAAGAGTTCTTCTGGTGTCTGTGCCTTGACGCTGATTTCATCTGATGTAGTTGCAGGTCCGATGCTCTTTTCTATCGATTGGCTTGATGATGGTATCATGGAATCAGAAAGCCATGCAATAATGGTGTATCGAGTGACGGACTGGCCTTTTACTTTGAAGCTGTACGATCGAAGGTGGTACAGAGATTCGATATTCTTCATCCTTCTGTTCACACATGTGACATCGAACTTCTCTCCCTGCAACAAATCGACATGACTTATTTGTGAAAAGTAGCATGATATTGTTAGGTTTAGTCTTCGAAAGCTTACATTTTCTTCAATCTTAATGATGTCTTCCGCTGCCATACCGAGTAGAGTTTCAGCATCTTTCTGTTCGATAAAAGCAGTCATGTTTCCGCTCCCATCAGATAATTCCACTTCAAAGCGTAATCTACATGCAATTTTTTTTACTAAGCTTGCAAATATGGAAACCTGTTATAGATGAATGTTCTAGCAATATAACTCACATTGCTTTTGGGCTGGGAAAAGTTTGATTGCAATGAAGACATGGGAATTCAATACCGTAAGTTGCTCCACAAGATTTACTGCAATTTGGACACTCCATGATGTAAAAGGTTTGGTCGGGGTCTTCAATTTTCAGGTGTCCTTTGATCCAAAAGCGTTCAACCTGAATATGTTTAGGAAAACAATGGGATATTTGTCCGTTGGTGCTGCGTGGAATGAGAAAACTGGGCAATATAATCTAAATTACCGGTTCGTGCAAACTTGTAATTTGGCTGATTTTTCTAATCTGTGAGGGAGGTGGTCGTCCAATGATTTGGTGTTCCTTTCTATAAAGCTCCCTGGAGATGACGTCGTCAAGATATTTATCTTCAGCTTTTAACCTGAATTATATATGCAAACATATGCATTATACCTTATTTTACGCAAGTGGTCTTTATAAGCTACTATTACGAAATAATCATGGCTTTATTTTAGTACCACAGTTGTAGATGTTCAGCTTCAGAAATCGGAGGTTCGAAGAGGATGACGCTGCTTGCTGTCGTACTAAGTGACAGTCCTGCCGTAGGAAAACATAATATAGGGGTAAAATTATATATATTTGCTTTTAGATTGCTAAGGAGAAAGGGTAAATTGGATAAACTATTAACGATGATATGTTATACCGTGGAATGTATTGACCGATAGCCTCGTACATAGTATTACAGGCCTGTTGTGCACAGCATCGATCAACTTCAGCGAGTCAACTTGCGCAAAGTCATCCCATAGAGTTAATATTGTCGGTCTACGTCTGCACGGAAGAATATTATACTATATTTGAATCTGGCATGGTATAAGTCTTTAAGAGTACGGAAAACTTACTCTCCATTGACGACGACAAATTCTTGCAAAGTTTTCCCTTTCGACGTGGAACGTCGTGGGAAGACATGTAGGACCGCACATAGTATGTCTGAAATATACGTGCATTTAGTAATAAACGCCCACGTGGAAATTTCAGGTTAGGTAACAAATTATTACAATTTGTTGGAAACAAAAATTGGTAAAAATTCAAGTATAAATGTAAGAAGATGTTTGGAATAACTTACTGATGCGATTGTTGCTAATGTCGGTGAAGTCCGAAAATTGTGCGAACGGAGTTAACTCATACACACTTTGCAACGGCAATTCATATTCTTTCGGCGTCGCTTTGATGGAAGAGTTCTTTGACAATATCATTTGGTATTGAGCGCTGACCATTGGTGCAAAAGCTGCGCCGGTTTCTCTAATTTTCCCGCCTCCTATGTAGTACGTGTGGTAAAGCTGGAGTACTTTATCGAGTTGATCGACGTCTTGCTCATAAACAGTACATTGTATCTTCGTGTTCTGTTAACAGGAAAGCTGAAAGATATCTGGAGAAAGAGATGTTGACAATAGAAAAATATATGAGCTTATTTTTGTACCTCTTGATCAACGAAGACGAGCTTCTGTTGTCGGCCGCCAAATTTTTCACGGACTGGGGTTTTTTCAATCACTAATACTTTACTATACCAAGGGCGACTATTAGGGGTTAATGTCCCGAGTGATGTGCACTTGTCTTCCATGGATCTGAGGAAAAAGTAAAGATATAATGCATGTGTTGTAAAATGTAATCAAGTAATGAAGTCTGAATATTTATACATTGGAAACAGATGAACAAAGTAATTTGATCTGTTGGGCAATAAAAGTACCATAGCAGCGCAAATTTCAGTACAAAGCTGTGAGTGTCAGAGTAATATGTTGGACTGATGTGCAGAAAATCAGATTGTGTATGGTAATAATTACGTTTACTAAAGTGAAGTTTAGTTAATATTAGCAGCTTGTAAAACTTCGTGGTAAACTATGTTTCTCGTATGATTACAACTCTCTGTTATACGTGATGGCGGTCGGATTAACACTTTTAGTTGGCGCATTGTTTTTGCTCTTGATAATGCGACATAAAGCTGGCCGTGTGAGAAAACAGGTTCTTTCAAGTAAATACCTACGGAGTCAAGAGTTTGTCCTTGTGCTTTGTTAATAGTCATTGCAAAACATAACCGCACGGGGAATTGCTTTCTTTTAAAAGGTATAGACGAGAAATTGCACTGTGGAGACTCCAATGTTATACGTGGAATAAATACGGTTTTACCCGTAAAAGTACCTACTGAAATTTCTGCGTAAATAACATTGCTGTTAAAATCTTTGCATATAAGGCGTGTTCCGTTACATAAACCCTCAGTCGGATTGAGATTTCTTAGCAATATTATAGGGGCATATCTTTTTAACACTAATTTATGTGGGGGAAGACCTGATGGGTTTAAAGAATGAAATAGATCCTGTTGGTTTGGAACTGCACGCAAGCTAATATTTTCATCGTAGCTTAAATATACAACTTCATCGCCAGGAAATCTACCGATCAAAATATCGTTAATTTCGTGAACAAATTCATTCTCGTAGTTAATATAGCTTTGTTCACAAATGTTAAACTATCAGAAGTAGTGCCGATGTTGGGAAATACTGCATCAATTAGTTTATTCAATGATGTGTTATCATCTTTAAAGTCAATGTTTGCTTGAGATGGAATTTGAATTTCATCTCTAATGTTTGTGGGCTCGGTTCCGTTACCGACTTTTAATAGATACGATGAAAATTGAGGGTCAAGTGACGCACGCATGTTTTCTTCAAGCTTTAATTTTTCGAACGAATTCCATAAAGGTGACATTAATATGGAAGCATCTATAATATCATCTTTTGTGCCTTTTGAGACAACGGTAATGTTTGACGAAAGTCACCGCCGAATACAACGATTTTACCTCCAAATAGAAGCTTAGAATTCAATATGTCCTTTAACATTTCGTTGAACTTTTCAATTGTTTTGCGTTTTGCCATTGTAGCTTCGTCCCAGATGATTACTTTTGCTATTTTCAACAGGTAAGCCAATGTGCTTTGTCTACTTATATTGCAAGTTTTCGAATCATTTTCGTCTAACGGAATTTTGAATCTTGAGTGTGAAGTACGTCCACCAGGGAGTAAACAAGCGGCAACTCCGGAGGTAGCTGTAGCTAGAGCGATTTCATGGCTTAATCTAATTGTGGCAAGTATAGCTTTATATAGAAAAGTTTTTCCAGTACCTCCAGGTCCGTCGACGAAGAATATCCCGGGTATGTTATTATCGACATGGTATAATATCTTGTCGTATGCATGTTTTTGTGCTTGATTTAATCGAGTAGCCGCTAAGGCATCATCATGATGTATCACTATGTTCTGCTCATTTTGTAATTCTTTGGTTAAATTATCTGAGGAACTGGTTACTAAATTGTCGCTAATGAAAGGGAAATCTTCAAGTTTTTTACCCATTGAATAAATGTGGAATGTAATAGCTTCTAATACTTTTCCTTTAACTAAATTGGAGTTTAGGTTTTTGTCTGCATTAAAATCCTCTGAAAGATAACTTTCAAATTTCAACCAAAAATCTTGAGGGCTTTTCGGAGAGCAGTAAATGAGAACTGTAGAAAATAGTTGTCGTAAAGCTCCAGGCATCAAGTAAGCAGTAGCCTCTTGAAGACACATTTCAGCTGTGTTGTCATTCTCGAGCAAACCCATCATTTGTGCTGCTTCTCTAAATGTTTTATAAGTATGTCCATTTATTGTTCTTATGTGATGGAACGAAGTTGGGTTCCTTACATGTAGCAGCAGTAACCTCAAGTAAAATCTTTCGCCTTCAATTGGTTGGCAGGTTAATATTCGACCAATTACATTTTGCTTTTTACGTCGTTTCCATTCTTTCAAATTACTATGCCAAGTAAAGAATTCCGGGAATTCAATGTATAAGCAGTTTTTACTCTTAGCATAGTTGTCGTGTGGGTTCATGTGGAAAAATTGTGTTAGCATAGTTTTTTTTACTGTAGAATTGTTCACAATCTCATTTAATGAGTCATTCACTGAAAAAGTTATCGACTGCTCATCCTCTAAATGGACAGGTAAAGATAACACAGGAGGTTGCATATGATTAAGGTCAAATCTGAAAATCCGCCAAACTGCTTCAGGCGGTGAAATCCACCGTGCTTGTTGGAAAGTTTTTATTTCGTCGTGAGTTGGTTCATTTTCATTTGCAATTAATGTGTACAATATTTTGTCATGCCCTTTGTAGATATATTTGTAGATATATTTTACAGCGTCAACAGTCGAACATATTTCGACATTAATATGACAGTTAAATTTAGCTAGTAAGTACGGATTATATGGTATAACCCAACGATTATCAAGGCGTGAATTTCTAACATTAACAGAGCAGCCGTTGTTTCGACGACGGTAGATCGGATATGAATTATTTGCGTACTTGGTAATTTCTGAGAAATCTTTCGGATACCTGAACTTACAAACAGGACCGTTCCTCATGCAAGGACATGTCGGATCAAGATTTCCGCAGGGGCCATGCATCATGTGTTTTGTTACCAGTTGGAAGAGATAAGGATTAGCAAGTGAATTTGGTAATTCAGCACATACGATTCTATCAAATGACTCAGGAGCATATATTTTTGATGTTTGCTTAAGAATAAGCAAGAAATGAGCATGTGGTAAGCCCCTTTTTTGGAATTCTACGACATAAGTGTATGCTATCACTTCACCGAAAATTTGGTATTTGAAAAGTTCATCTTTCAGGAGTTCGAGTTTTGCACGAAATATTCTAGATACTATATCCGGCCTATTTTGTATCTCGTCTGAAGGCAGACACATGTCTTTTATTTCTGGCCAATTTGGATTTGTCGTTATTGTTAGAAAGATATCTGGTTTCCCATACCGTTGCACCAAGGCTATTGCATCCATACACCGTTTACGCATGTCCCTAGGTCCACCTATAAATGATGCAGGTAATATGACTCGCGTGCCCACGTCAGTACCATTTCTGAGACCTTGGCTTACACTATCTACGAGACCTTTGTAAGCTTCTTTACGTAACTTAGTTTGCATTTCTTCACTTCTAAAGAAATCCAACCTTGATGTTTCAATTTTAATATACATGTCTACAATACACTGTTGCAGGAGTCTCCCAACATTCAGCAAAAAAGATTGATCATTCTCTCTCATCTGTAACATATAGCAATAATATTCACGACAAGAGACAGTAGTCCTTGCCACGTTTTTCTCCGTAGCACCTACATCAGTAGGATCATTAGTTTTAGTGTTTTAAAGAGCAAGCAGTAGTGGTGCGAATCTTAGATTTGTAAATAAAAGTACCTTCATTTTCGGCGAGTAGAAGGTCGACCGAGTTCGTAATTTTGCTAACATTGTAATTGCCTTCATTACGAAATGGTTTTCCTGAGTACTCAGTTTTGGTAGTATGATTCAATCTACCAACTTTTCTATGCCACCCGGGGTCTCCAGCGGGAAATATAAGTGGATATTGTAGAGGATCGTAACAACCAAAATAATGTTGAATAATCTGCGGTTTGCAATTTTTTGGATATATTTGAATGTGTGGCGTCATATGTTCGTTGTCTGTATTAGATTGCAACCATATACCAGCAACTTGTGATGCGTGCGGTTTGTTGAAAACGCGATCATCTACAGAGGGATTGAGTTGTAAAGAGATTCTGTAATCATTCAGATGATCAACATTGGTAAGGTTTCTGAAAAATTTAGCATATGGATTGACATCCATTATGCTGAGCAATTTCGTGACAACACTTTCTTTGAAATTTGGATGAACAGACATGCGGTTCGAGACTTCATGTTCGGTGTCAAAGAAATACAACTGTAGATTTTTCGGGTTCTTCCCAGTAGGTGGAATTAACTGATCCATAAAATGATACAGTTGGCCTTGCACACGGAACGTATAAATACCACTGCTTCTCTTAGCTAATGTTTTATCATAATGTACTCCTAATGAGGTGAATGCAAACATATTATTGTAAGTACGAACGTACTGCCGAAAATGTTTAGCATCTTCACTGCTACCTATGTATAGATCTAATAATTCAGGAGGCATTTTCGAAATCTGAAGCTTCACCTTTCCTAACGAACAACAGAAAGTAGGTGGTTCTAAATATATTCGTCTTGCATTACAAACTCACAGCTTGCTACTCTTGGCAGTAAATCAGGCGTGTTAGGTATACACTGTAAAGGATCTGCAGTACTATTTGCGCTACTACTTAATTTGTACCGTTTCCTAGCTCGTTCATTTTTCATTTCCCTACGTTCCTCTAAGGAACCGTATTTTTTTCTCTTGTTTTCTATCATTTTTATTATTCGACAATATAGATAATTTGTTCAAATGAACTTATAGTGAGTACTGAATATAGGGAGACGCTAGTTTGATTATTCCTAGTTCGGATTGTTATAAACATGTAAGTAGGGAAAACGAAGATTGACTTAGAACACTTCAAAATAGCAAATAAATTACCGGCGATCAGTATGAAGATGAGCGTAAGCGAATACGCGGCCCTCTCGAACTGTGGCGATCTTCAACTATTCCCACCTGCGACGTACGTGAAATAAAATCGTAAAATAAAAATCGAAACCAATGGGAAAAAAGCAGTATAGAAGAAAGTAAGATTGTCGTTTTGCGAGCGAGTCTCCAGTGGATTAAGAACACAGCGAAGGTATGCAACAATAATTAACACAAGACAATTAGCAAGCATATGAACGCACTGGTTTTCAAATGGATTTTCTATGTAATTTAGTAGATGCCTACGGGGAAACTTCACCGTTAAAGAACCGAAGGCGTAAGCTTGTAGGAAAACCTACATTTGCTCGGTGATGCGGCACAGCTTTTCCTCCTAATTAACCAATAATATAGCGTGAAATTAGGAAAGTTCGCAAGTTTTGTTGGAAAATGGGTTGTCGAAAGGTTTACATAAGTGACACTAATAACGGTTAAAGTAGGGAGCAATGAGGTAAAGGGAATAGGCAGTGGCAGCAGGCGTTGAAGGCCCTAAAAAAGACAAGCCGTAGGCTGCGGTTGTTGGCGCTCCACAATTTGGGCAGCCGTCTAATGATATTTCTCTACTTCAACAAAGTCAAATCCCAAGAAATATTAATGCGGAAAAACAAAGCTGCACGAAATTAAGTGAGGAAGGTAACGATGTTCTTTGTTTAGTGGTTGTCGTGAAATGGCTCTACTGAAGCACCTTAAGTGAGGAAGACAAATATACTGGTATGAATATTTGGGAAAGATTTACAATAGAGGCAGAACAATCCCAGAGAAGACCATCATGCCAAATATGTATAGGAACTGCTATGGCTCTAATCAGAACATGGTTAGTTGAGCGAAACAATGGGGCTAAGTTTATCACTCGTCAAGGGAAGTCGACTAAACGTTGCACAAACGACCAACAGCGGACCCACTACAGCCAAGCAAACACGAGGGAGACCGACACACTTATGGGCAAGAACAAGGCAACAAAAGCAAGATCAGAATGCTAAGAGACCGAACGCAACAGCTGAACCCAAGCTGCCGAAGCCTGAGGTCAACTCTGAAGTTAGCGAGCCAACTTCAGACCGTGGCCGCTGAAGGCGGAGAACAGACACCTTCTGGCGAACGGAGAAGGAGAACCTAAATATATTACAAACGAACGCAAGCGAAGTCCTTATGTCGGACGTCGGAGGCCCCCAAGATGACTATGCTAGAAAGAAGTCACTCTAAGCGAGCTGACTCTAAGGGAGGTGCGAAGGTGGGTAAGGTTAGCCAGCAGCACACTGGCAAGCGTTGGTCGAAACTCACACGAGGGTAGGCTGCTTTGCGAATTGGCCCATCGAGCTGAGATTACAGATGTTAGGAGCCGCGAGCTCGAATCATGTTATTTTTCTTTTAATTTCGGAGATTAAGTTGAAGGGTAATACCGGTAATTCTACAGACCCGACTGGGGAGGGAAAAGGGCGAAGCTGCGGAGACGAAACCCGACAGAAGGGGAAAACGGACCAAGAGTTAGGGCAGAGCTATCATTGAACAGCAGACCGACGCCGAGAACAAACCCAAGCAGGGCTCGTAGAAGTGAAGGGGGATAAAAAGAAACATAACTAAGGTTAGGAATCCTGCGGCCATGGACGAGCAGAGGCAGAAGTTAGCGGTAGGCCGGACGGCGTGGGGGGCGCGGCAACTAAGGTAGACGGGAAACGTGACAGTGGCGAGATAGGATAAACAGCAAAGGAAAGTAAATTACATAGCTAGTAAGGAAATTACCTTGGGTTAACCTACTGCTGAAGAGGTAGAGAGAGGTAGAAGATAAGAAGTGAAGAAGATGACGGTCTGTTGATATTAGGAGTGGAAAAGCACCGCCGTTTGAAGAACCAATAATAGATACAGTCACAGTGAGCTGTTCTTGTCTTGGGAGTGGAGACCGGTGAAAGGAATGATTATCCACATAATTTATGTTATGGTGTAATAAATGAGTACATAATTTTAATTTTAATGCTCGTCGTAACCTGTGACCGGGGGAAAACTGGCTGAAAGCCGGTTGATTCTCCCTTAGTAAGTAGTAATAGATATGTTTCACCCACAATTCAAATAAAATGACCAGTGTGGGACAAATGGTTTCACATACTGACCCCTTAACAGTTACTTGTATAGTTTATAACAGGGTTAATTTCGTTTTAGGCCCCTTTAAAGTTTTGAAATAGGTTTCAGACCCTGTCAGAAAAAATTATTGTTTAAAGGACCTAATTTTATAAAATTTAGAGGACCTAGACTACACAAGTGTTATAAAGTGTATATGAACTGGTATCGGAAGATCAGTTTGTGTTATTCAAGAACAATGAAGTGGTACTGCGGAACAATGTGGTACTGCAGAACAATGAAGTGGTATTTCAGAACAATGAAGTGGTACTGCAGAAATCGGGCCCTTAAAACTAATTTTTTTCTGACAGGGCCTGAAAACTGAAATAAAATACTGACAAGGACCTGAATGAAATTTGCCCTTTATAAAATAATGAGATCATTAATTCGATTGGCCCAGTGGGCTGAAGTAAAAGTGTCAAGTCTTTGATCCTTGTTGAGGTTGAGGTGGCTTCGATTCCCACACATAATGAATATTATTTAACTATTTTGTATAGGGTAATTCTATTGGCACCCCTCTCAATTCTATTTAGACCCCCCTAATTAAATGTAGTATATTATTACATACTTACCAATTACAAAATAACTATTTTAAACCATTAAATACTTACCAAATTTAAACTATTAGATTATTATCATTAAAGAAAACAATAGAAACCCCCAAATATCCATCTAAGAAAACGATAGAGACTATTATTTCCACTAATATGATTTATTGATTTACCTCTATCTCCCAACCTCTCACGTCATTATCTAATATGGAACATGCAATCATATCTCTATTCGCCATACTTGAAACTCGCCGTACATGAATTGAATAACTTAAAAAAAGTAATAAGTTGTAAAAGATCATTAAAATTTTAATGTGCTTGTTTAATTTTGCATAATAAGTAATATTTATGTTACATATATTTTATTTAAATTAATTATTTAATATTAATAAATGTTTAAAATTTTAATATTTTAAAGTTAATATAAATGTGTGGTTATTAATAAAATATACAATAATAAGTAAATTAAAATATTATATTGTTATATCATTGGATAAAATAAGTTAATTATGTTGTTAATAACTTGTGCAATTAATATTTTCGAATAAATTATGCTATTAATGTTGTTGAATTCTACATAAAATAATAGAAAAATAAATATTGTTGAATTCATGTGGGTAGACAACAAAATTCAAGTGTTAGGGGGGTGAAAAAAGGGGGTGTAAATAGTAGAGGGGGTGTGAATAGTAGGACCCTATTGAAAATAATGTTGATTCAATTTATGCGTTAGTAAATAATGTGTATTTATACGTTGATTCATATACGTGGCACAGATACATCTCTAATTTTGCTATCATGTAAGGCTCGTTGGTAAGGTAGATGAAATGAAATCACATGAATCTCTTTGTTCGAAAGAACCGTTCGGACACTTATTTCCCAAGATTGGATTTTTTTTTATCACAAGATTGGATTATAAACATCTGTATTGATAAAATTGAGACTACAATTACGATACATCTTAGATCTTCGATGAATCGAACATTGGTAAGCGACCATTGAGGAAGATAGAGATGGAATAATGAACAAAACCAAGAATTGGGATTTTATTGTAGCGTTGAACTTAACTCGTTTGGTTTCATACACAATACATACAAGTCGGAAATGGAAGGATTTTGCACAGCAAAACAATTGTAATTTGGAATATCTGCAACAAAAATGTAAACTGGGATGAATTTCATTTTACAGAAGGCTACTCAGATTCGTTTAAGATGGGAACAATGAGAGGTTTCAGCTGGGCGAGATACACAATAGCCCACCTAACAGAAGAACAGAAAACACAATGGTTACTGAATAGGAAAAAGAAGCACAAATAGACGAAGTAAGAACTTTAGCATCACGATGATAGGTGGACTGCAAAATGCATTCTTCAATGTCTTCAGAGAAGGAGACACAATTCGATACATGTCAACATAGTTACGAGCTTTGGGCATAACAAGCCTGTGACAAAACCTTAAAAAACCTCTTAAGGAGATACGAAACTATACTCCCTCAACATAGTTTGAAACTCCTATAAAGTGCCAACAAACACTTCGATGCTAAAACTTAAAAGGTTCCCAAGAAACTATGTATATTAGAAGGAAAGAGAAGGTTCCATTGCCACCGATTTCAAAGGAGAAAGTGAAATTCTGGTAAATGCCACTCTTCTATTCTTACTGAGTGTAAAATGTAAGAACAAAATGAATATGTTTAAAAGAACTAACGGCATGAACAAGGTAGCCATTGATAACGAAATAAAAGAGAGCAGGAAAAAGACGAGGAATTGCAAACACGACCATGTTAACTTGAAAGCACACTTACATCATCCAGCAGCATACACTTGCGGTAATGATCAATGTCATATGCAACCTGCAACGCAATACCCACATCAATGAAGAATCGAATCAATTCATCCCACCACCAAGAACTTGACTATATGGATTCTGTTCATAGCTATTACTAACTAACCATCACCAATAATTTTGCAGCTAAGAGTTATGCAGCTTCTCAGCAGTATCAAAACTCAATAATCACCTCGACCAAGCTATCAAGTTCAACTAGCTATAGTACCCAATATATTCTACAGAACATATCAATTTCAACAACAATCGAAATCTTGTCGCGAAGGCAAATGAAACCACCCCTTTAACCAAAAATCAATAAAAACGACAAATTGACATACAGATTAGTGGATGCCCCCCTATTGAAGCAGATTCCGGGACATACCGACGCTATAACGCCAACCATAACGAAGATTAGGGTTGTCACGATAAACCCCATTTCCGAATTTTATAGCCCTCGATGGATTGTTCAAACCTGCCAGGAACTGAACTTTACAGCAGAAATTAGCGCGCAGATCCGCAAAATCAAAAAGCATTTAACAGCCCACAGCTGAAATTGAAATGCAAAGAAAATTTAGTGAACATTCTGAAAACTATGCGAACCTTGACAAACGGATGATAGCTATGCGACGTCGTTTTCATCTGATTCGAATCTCATCAGCCTTTCAAGAAGGTGATGGAATGGATGGAGCTGCTCTGCTTACTCTCCCAATCAACGAAGGCCTGAAAGTTATGGGCTAAAGTATGAGCCTCTCAATTTAGTGCCAACCACTTAAAACTTATATATTAACATTGAAGCCCAAAAACGACCAAATATGCACGATGGACTACACTAAGCCAACTCTATGAACTGCACTAAATCCAAGTCTTTTACTCTTCAGAGCATCACCAAAAAGCTAATTTTTTGTGAATAACACAAAAATGGGTACGGCTCTATTCCTAATCTAATATTGTGATGATCAGCAGAAATTGACAAACAATTCACAACACTAAAATAAAGTTGTATCTATTTATTTATATATATTATTTAATAATATAAAAAATATTTGATATTCTTATAATAAAATTGAAAATAATATTAATCTCAAATATTTATTGATATTATTCTTTTAATTTAATGATATGCTAATTTTATTATTTTATTTAATTTTTAATAATTAAAACGAATTTACTTTTTAATCATTATAATATAAAGTTTAATAATCAATTATGATAATTGATAGTATTAAATAGGAATTTCATTTTTAGTGCAAGTTCTAGCGTTTGAGAATAATAAGTGTAGAAAATAGAATATGAGTTCGAGTAAAATCACTATAGCAACTTTATTATACGTAAAATAAACCGTATGTTTATATTGTGGGCTGGAGACGCTTTTGAACGGTGGAAAGCACTTCATTTTGAAGGACCAAGTTTATCATATATTCGTACATCTTTTCATTTGTGCATTTGTTTGTAACGCTTGTTTCACCTTTAACGTCATTACCCATATGGATCTAATCTACTTGGGGTCCGTTTACTTACCTGGATAACGTTGGATAAGTTGCTTTTTATTTTAAATAAACTTGTTCAGTTGGATAAAAGGTTAATATTGTAAGCCCGCGAGATTTTCCAGGCCCGTTACTGCAAACATCCAAATCCAATATAGTTTAACCGAGGAAATCATGCCAGATAACTTATCAACCCCAAGATAAAAAAAGAAAAAGACAAAAACACCCCTTCCAAACCCTACCCAGATTTGCATCGAAGATGAGGCGCCAATTTTCAATGAGGCAGCAAACAATTTTCAATCAGGCCCGTTCTGTTTGAGCAATCGCATGCGATATTCTCTTTACTCCAATTTGGATCTCGTTCTGTTATCATCGATTTAGTTGTTTTGCTATTGCGTTTAGTTAGCAATATTATTCTAGTCTGACTTTTTTGTGTTCTTTAGCATCGATATGTGATCTGTTCTGTTTAATTTGGATCTGGTTCTGTTAGCATCGATCTGGTTCAGTTGGATCATTCATTGTTATTCATATTTGCTATTGTTAACACCTCAATTATCAATTCTTGGGTGAAGATTTGTTAAGTTTGGCAGAGGTGGGATGGACATTAACTTCAATGGAGGAGTGAAACGGCTTGTGATCTTACAAATATTTCTACAACAAAATATGTTCTTGTTGCTCCTAGTTTCGATCTACGTTAGACGCCTGAAGGATAGAATTGCTCGGAAGAGGAAAAGAACAAAGTATAGTTTGATCGAGAAGATACCCAAACAGATAGTTAACCTCGATGAATTAGTGTCCATGTCTGACGTAACGTGCCACGATCATCTAAGAATGAACCGCAAAACCTTCGAATCACTTGTGGTTCTTCTACGGAATGTTAGTGGCCTTAAGGAATCTAGATATACCACTGTGAGGGACAATGTGGCGATGTTTTTGGTTATTATATCGCATAATACCAAAAATCGGGTTGTGCAAAAAAACTTTAGAAAGTCTGGGGCATCTATTTCAAAGTATTTTCATGAGGTTTTAAATGCCATTTTGAAATTACATCGTCTGTTATTGTGCCACCTGAACCAATAGCCGAAGACAACACTGACTATAGGTGGAAACATTTTAAGGTATGTATGTTCGGTCAAAATTTATATTGAACACCATCGCTTGAACATTATTCCAATTCTTATAAAACTCCATATAGGGTTGTCTTGGAGCGTTAGATGGAACCCATATAAAAGTAGTCGTGCCTGAATTAGAGAAACCTAGATATCGCAATCGGAAGGGCGATGTTACGATCAATGTACTTGGCGCATGCGACCCAAATATGATGTTTACCTATGTTTTATGTGGTTGGGAAGGATCTGCGGCAGACGGTAGAGTTCTACGGGATGCGATCTCTAGAAGATTTGGACTTAAGGTTCCAAAAGGTACTTTGTCAATGTTGTGCAACTGAATGAAGTATCATTGTTATACTAATACTATTTATTTTATTATCAACAGGGAACTACTACTTGTGTGATAGTGGGTTTATGAATGCAGATGGATTTTTAGCTCCGTACAGAGGAGTAAGGTATCACCTAGATGATTTCAGCCACGGTAGAAACGCACCACAAAATCCTAAAGAGTACTTCAACATGATTCACAGTAGAGCTAGAAATGTGATCGAATGATGCTTTGGCTTACTGAAAAAACGTTGGGCGATACTACGATCTCCATCTTACTTTCCAATCGTAACCCACAACCGAATCGTGATGGCATGCTGCATACTCCACAATTTTATTCGTAGGGAGATGCCAGAAGATCCTTTCGAAGAAGAAGCTGGAACGATCATGGGAGAAAATATTGAAAGCATCAATGAAGAGATAGACAACGAGGATAACATAAGCACGATAGATGCTTCAGTCGAGTGGGAAAATTGGAGGGATATGTTAGCTAATACTAGTTTTAATGAGTGGAGACATAGACATAGTGTTGTGCCTTGAGTTACATGTTTGTCATTGTGTACTTTGTATTTGCTGGTCATAGTTGATGTCTAACCTTACTTCATTTATATCATAACTTGCATGGATTTCAATTTCTAGTATTTTTTTTATGTTGCTTGTTGATTCATTGTTTTCAACCTTTCAATGTCTAGTTCATATGTATGTCTATTTCAGGATCTGATGGACAGGACAATGGATATGAGCATTAGGACAAATGCATCTGCAAAAGAAAGAAATAGTCGTCGCGGGTGGAATCAACAAGAGGAAGTGACACTCCTTAATGCGATGAAGGAGATAGTCGCAAGTGGATGGAGACAGGAAAATGGCTTTAAGGCTGGGTATTTAAAGATCTTAGAAGCAAGAATCATCGACAGATTTCCTGGTACCGATATACGTGCTACACCGCACATAACTTCTCGATTGCAAAGTTGGAAAAAATGTTATCATAGTCTACCCACTATGTTGAGTATGACCGGAATAGGCTGGAATGACTCGACAAAGATGATTGATGTGTTCGAAGACCAATGTTGGGATGAATACGTTAAGGTATGTACTTCACACTAAATTATTTTTTGCATATGTGTAATTGTCTTTATTTGACCACATACAATTTTATTTTGTTTTTTTCTTCCAGAAAGACCCATTCGCTAAGTCAATGCGCCACAAATCGTGGCCCTACTACAATGATTGGGTCAAAATATTCGGAAAAGACCGTGCTACTGGTGAGTATGCCGAGGACATTCGGAAAAGACCGTGCTACTGGTTCCTTCCCGCCCGCTGAACATGAAAATACGTCATCAAACAACGTATTCGTGCAAGACTCTGAAAGGGAGGAGGCTGCTAGTGGGTCAACTGGAGCGGGGTCAACCGCAAAGCCTAGACGTGGGCGAAAAAGAAAAATGAGGGAAACAGACCAAGAATTGGCGAACATCATTGGTAAGTATTGCGCTGAAACTAGTGCAACACTTGAACGTCTCGTGTCAATTGTTGAGGTTGAAAACGACGTCATTCCGAAGAAGTATAAGGTCTTCGAACAAATCAACGCAATTGATGGGCTAACTCCAGATCAGAAACTACAAATTTCAAAGTTTCTCGTGAATCATTCAGATGAGTTGAGGTTATTTGACAGCCTACCTAGCGATATGAAATATCGATACGTAATTAACACACTTGGTGGGCTCATGTGATGGTTCATAGTGTTCCTTACTTTTGTGTGAAGGTTGGCTTGTAAATATTGCTACCTACATGTGGGTTTTGGCTTGTAATATCTGTTATTTTTGTAGCTTGTAAATATTGTTACCTACATGTGATGCTTTGGCTTGTAGTATCTGTTCTTTTTGTGGCTTGTAAATATTGCTACCTACATGTGATGCTTTGGCTTGTAGTATATGTTCTTTTTGTGGCTTGTAAATATTGCTACCTACATATGATGCTTTGGCTTGTAGTATCAGTTATTTTTGTAACTGGATGATTATCTATGTTTGTGATACTGATACGGGATGTCATAGCCTTATGGGATGACAGCTTGCAGACATGTTTCTTGTACAACTCCCATTTTCGTAATCTTGTTAAAACATCAATCAACATAGATTTGTCATACATTACTAACTTGAGCATCAGCCTAAACATTGGCATACAGAAACCATACAAAGTAGCATACCACCTACTTAGCCACTCATTAAACATCAACATCTACCGTTAAAGTATGTACATACGGAACTAGTGCAAAACAACTACAAAGCATATTAGCAAACCGGGTACATAGGAAAACATCATGGGACCTATCGAGCAAATTATAGGTTATTGCTCGCACGGTCACTAACTTGATCTTTGGATTTAACCTTGAGTTTCTTTGTTGGTGGCTCGCGAGATGCTTTCGGCCACGGTGAAAATGGAGAAGTCGCCTCGTCACTAGCACAATCTTTCGTATTAGCATCGTCATCACTACTAATGACTATGACCTCAACATGCTTTGGGACGCTGAAAATCTTAGAAATATTTTCCCAATGTTTTTCACCTTCAAACACATAGAGCTGCGCGAACGAGTCATTCTACACGGCAACAGAGAAAGTTTCCCATTATTTACATGCCATTAAGCTCGATACATAGAAGCAATGGTTTTCTCATTACGCAATGTTTTCTGGAAAAAAATTAATACCTGGATCCATTGTTGCCATTTATCCGACGGTGCCTGAAGAACATTGCTAGCCTTGTCATAGTTCGAAGTCGGGTCATCTACCATATGCTTGAATACATGATATCGACGCTCAAGCATTTGAAGACGTTGCTCGATCTTGTTAAGCTTGAAGGTGTAACCGAACTCCTCCAGAATTTGATCGTGGATGATCTTCACAATGCCATCTTTGGGTTCTCCCAATTTGAAGTGACCTAGATCCTTTTGTTTGCACAAACTCGTGATCACAAACTCATCAACATGCTTCGTCCAAAAGGGATTGAAAAGGTAGTCAGCTTGAATCTTGAAGTTACTAATGTCGAAACCTGAAAAACACCCACAAATGTACAAGTCCACCATCTTAAGAGGGCAGCACTTATTTCCATTTCTATTCGTGAAGAGGAATAAATATATTAATGAAAGCAATACCTTTTCCATCGTCCACCATCTTTGCCAAAGCTGATTTGTAATTGCTTTCTTAAGAGGGGACCACTTATATAGCAAAGGCTGCTATGTGTTAGCTGTGATTGGCTTTAATGCCATATAATCTCCAACCACCAATGAGTTAATATCTAGATTTGCTATAAATATTCAAGCTATTGCTCAATATCTAAAGCCGTCAACTTCAATATTGGGTTTAATGCCATCTAATCTCCAACCACCAATGAACTAATATCTAGATTTGCTATAAATATATATGCTATTGCATGATTTAGTAAATGCATCAACTTCAGTTTGAATGACATGTACACGTCCAAGTTTTAACTTCACTGAACGAAATTTTTTTAAAGTTCATTCGAAGATGGGTACACAATCAATTATGCATACAAAATACATTCTAACTTATGGTTAATACGAAATAGGATTAACTATAGAATTATAAGTCTACCTCCACAGCTGCATTACAGAACATCAATATAATCTAAAAACTAGAATTATGCATACAAAATACATTCTAAAATAGGCTGATACGAAATAGGACTAACTATAGAGTTATAAGTCTACCTCCACAACTGCATTACAGAACATCAATATAATCTAAAAACTAGGTAAAATTTACTTGAGAAACGCAAAGTATAGTTGAAGTAAAACTCCAAGTGCAACCAACTTCTTCATTCCGGCAATGCTTCTACGTACTTCCTTGGCATCAGTTTGGTTAGCCAATATTGACGCCTTTATGGCACCAACGTCAATGCTTATCTTCTTCATCTCCCTACGATTTTCACTAAGATCATGCTTCATCATCGTCAACTCCTCGTAAACAGCAGTAATGTCAACACTTGAATCGTGAAACTGCCCTTCAACATCATTGTTGCTTAGTAAAGGTTCAGATGTTTCGTTGTCGACCTTGAGGTATGTTACGCTTTTTGGGTGTAACCATTTGAAATACCGGCATGCACGATTTTTACAAACGGCATCCAACTTACCTACAGAAGCCTTGTTCGGACCAACTACTTCCACAGAAGCTTGTTGTGCATAAAAACAATTACACTTGTCGACGTTATATCGTAAATCCATCAGTTGACCATGCCGAAAACCATTTTCAGAAGACATCCTACAGGAATCGAACACAAATAATAACATTACACATTTGTCAAAGTTGGAATGAAAGAATTGGTGTAGAAAAAATTCCTCCAATTGAAAACGATGTAAGAAAATTTAGCAACTAACACCTCGGATCATTGTCCTACAGCAATGTATCCAGCAGACCTAACGATTTGAAGGAATTCATCATTTCAAACAATCAATAATCTTGCTCAATTAGTCGTAACAGTCCCAAATTTATACCAGTGAACCATATCGCTATTCTGCTAAACCTGAAATTGATAAGGTAATACCCCTGCTAGCTGCTACCCATCCCAACAACAGTTGTAATCTTAACTCAAAAATTTATAAACCACAAACTCGCCCAAAAACTTGAGAACCCTAGGTTGTAACCAAAAGGAAATATTACACACTCGAAATTACCTGGTACAGCGGCCTTTTCAAGATGTAGACACTGCGCGGAAGCTGCGATATCAGTAGCAGACACTTGCTGTTTTTGAAATGTTGATCGAAGAAGATTTTTTTATCCCAAAAAAAACGACTTGTATAGATTGAAGAAGATGAAGCGTGAATTATTTCTTATAGCGGGGTTAACAATGTCATTTTACATGTGTCCAAGCAGTCATTGTAATTTATTGGCATGGCAACTGAACAATATATTTTATTGGACGGACACGCTGTCTCCTTGCTATTATCTTGATTTTAATCTTAACTTGCTTTTAACTTATCCCGGTAAGTAAACGGACCCTTGGGTAATAATTATCTCTAGGGCCACAGTGTAATGGTTCATTGTGAGGGTCAACTTGAAATAAGACTAGATTACGATAAACACCAACTAACAGACAAGAGTAGATTAAGTCTACTACAAGAATAGGTCACACGCCCTGAACTGTATTTTTACAAATTTCCAATGTAATATATGTATAAAAATCTATACATGCAGTGCACTAAAATCTCGCTGCACGTAATTGAATCTTAAAAGGGAAAAAAGAAAAATCGAAAGGTGTAAAACCCACACATGACTCTCCTTTATTGAGCGATTTGGAAGAGTAACCAATCGTCCCATGTAAAAAGGAAAACTAAAACAATACACTTTTTACCTTACATTTCAATCATATCTTTCTATCAAAAAACTTCCTCAGCAGTTTCTTAACTTGATGTGCGTTCCTCGTTCCCATTTACTCCACTCTTCAGCTCTCCACCATCAGATTCTATCTTACCTCATTCTCCTCAGATTCTTGATCACCATCATCTTGATTCTCAGTTTTAATACTACCATCACAAGGGTTATCATCGCCATTCGCCTGCGAATTAGCCTCGGGCAATGTTATTACACCTTCCTCTTCGGTAAGAACACATTGCTCAAGAGATGGTTCACGAGAATCTGCTAACAGGGACATTGAAAATGGCGAAGATCCATTGGTTGTCAAAGGGGAAATTTGTGGTGATATATCTGAAGTGGGCTTAGAGATGGGCGATGGAGAATCATCAACTGAAGGTTCTGGGGAATCCCCGCGACTAAAAGAGGATGGCGATGAAAATTCAGATTCGTCGATGGGTTGTTGAAGGCTCCAGTACATTATACTTGCAGTAAGAGTGAGGATCATTTTCTGGTTTACCTGAGTATGTTATAAATACTGTGTTTATGAAAGAGAAAAATAGTATTAAGTAAAACAAAATTCCAAGAATGAGAGAAACAGAGAGCGTATTATGGACCTCCATTATATCCTCAGGGAGTAGAAAGATTGAGCATCCAAGTTTCCTTGCAACGCTGATTATGTAGGTAGCATTAAGCTTCTTTTCCTCGTCTGCAAGAAGACAGATGCATATAAAGTAATCATCAACAGAGAGACAATCTCAGCTCAGATTTTGGTAAGAGTTCTCCAATAAATAGAACGAGAAATTACTACTCAAATAATTAGAAACCTACCGCTTTCACCCTTTGTCACGAGGTTCCAGTTAACAACTCTTGGCTCCACTGCGCTGAGCAGCTCGAGAAAGAACAATCCATTCGAAAGGCTCTTATCCTACAAACAAATATTCATGATGCGACTGTGAGAATATAGTATTTGAGATCATGAAACATAATAGCGAAAGATGAAAGCTTTTTTTTTTTCCGTTTTTGTTCTTAACCTTGAAACTTTCCATTTGAGATTTTCTGCCTGAATTTTTCACTTTTCTGTTAGCCCAGCTCAATATATCAGCATCCGTCACCCCCTTCCCTTGGAATCGAGATCTCAAGTTTTTCAAGAGTTGAAGGATATTGAATCTCATCAACTGCCAAAGGAAAGCTACAACAACATACAATAGACATGAATGAGGAAAGCTACAACAGGATACAATAGACACGAGTGAGAAATAAGCACAAGCATCTGAGCCACAGTTTCATAAAAGTTAAAAGTTATTCACATTAAAATGGTGAAAAGAGTATGTTTCATGACGTTGTGACTTTGAGGAAGCACTTACCAAGTATGAGTTTTTTGTTTCCCTGCACGAAGTCATTACCAGCTACATTTACCAGGGAAAGTTTCAATAGCTTCCCAATCTTAACAACTTGATTGCAGTTCTCTACTTTTCTAAATGGCATCTTTATCGGGGGTTTTGACGCATGCTTCCAGTTTACAGACCCCGGAGAAATTTTGTCTAACACTTCCAAAAGTGCCCATCTGCCGATAAATTAAATCCCGTTAATACGAAATCATACATGATGGTGGATAACGATGGGTTCACTTGATAAATATTGACAACTCACCCATTTCTGACATCCTCAAACAGGTTATTGATGTACGAAGAAATGCCTAGACTATTAATCCACAGTCGGAAGCATCTCTCCTCTCTTGATATTAACTCATCATCAGTCATCATCTCCGCGAATGAGATCTTCTTGTCATCTGCAGACAAACCGTTCCTGGAGAAAAAAGACAACTCTAAAGCATAACATAAAATAATAGCTACTCCTGAAGAACCCTATTATTAGTATCATAATGTAACAACCTATTATAACATCAGTTTCTCATCCCTTTTTTCTCAAAAACCAAACGAATAAGATTCACCTTTGATGAAATATCTGGGCCACGAAAGCAAGATTCAGAGATGAGGTGCCATCTGCAATATCTTTCGGAGTTAAGTATCTTTTGCAGTCCATTTTTTCAGCGTGCTCAAGAACCAAATTAGCTCTTTCAGAAGGGTCTTTAGTATCTAATGTGGTGGGACTTGCGTGCTCAGGTGCAAGTACATTAAGCAGGTAAGCATAAGCCTCTCCATCCTGCCAAATAAAAAAGGAAAATGTCGTAAATTAGAAGAGAAGTCAGCTTTTAGTGGAACACATGGACACAACAAACTGAGTGACATCGAAACATGCATAAGAAGCTCAGATACTTACTGATTTAATAGGATATAATGACGAAGGTTCGGTCCTATAAACTGAGTTACTGAGGGAGTGTACTCAACCATACCTTTAAATCAGATGAAAAATTTGTCACAGTTTTTTCATAGCCAGCTTTCTTCAGATGAAAATTCATCCACTTCAGCAGAACCTTTTCTGGAGCAAGGCCCATAAGCTCTTCGACATCCTGCATATGAAAAGGGAGGCCAATAAAAAAATGCAGCTTCAATATGCAGAATCGAGAAAGATGATATAAATGTGACTGTTTCTACAATTAGAGTAAAATGTAGAATATTACAGTGTTATCCTCCACCAGTTCTAGAAGCTGGGGTGTCTTTCTTAGATTTAGATCAGCCAATAATTGGATCTGCAAGCGCCACCAAGTGAAGAAAAAACCGAAAGGTTACAACATGACTAACACCCTATCAATCTTAATTCAATAGTGAACCAAAAACATATTAAAATGCTCAAAACCAACCTTTATGATTTGTGAGATCAATCCAAGCACAAGATGGGGCTGCAAGAAAAGTAAAGAAAAAAAGATTACCAATCTAGACTATCGTATATGAGAAAATCATAAAATTTCTGGAAAAGACCCAACATACTCGCCCTTCAACTAGGTCCTGAGTACCAATATTGACCACTGTGCACCCAATGGCTTTTGCAGAATTAAGACAGAGAGTGTGGTTCTCATTTCTCTCCCACGGATTAAGCACCCTTTTCGTGTTTATTGCTCGCTCGTCTATCGTACCTGGTACAGCAACATTGATCAACTTACTGCAATAATTAAAGAAGACACAGAATAAGCCACCAATGATATCAGTGAAAACCATGTATACCTATATATGGGACACAGATAAAAACATTAATACCATAGTAGGACTCCATCTTTTGCAAGATCAAACAAGGCATTAGTCGACGGATCAATTGGAAGGAACTGCTTAAGGAACGGATCATCTCTGAGATAGCTGTTAATATGAGCAACATATGAAGCCTTCTCAGATTCATTGATGGTGTGAAGAAGCGTCGTTATGGTGGCCTTCAGAAACGACGAAGGGCTTTTCGAATTTCCTGTTTTGGCATTGGCTTTGTTTTGTAACTCTAGATAAGCCTGTTTATAAATAATTCGTTAAGATAACAAAAAGTGAAACATCCAGCTTATGCACACCAAACTTCTCTAGAAATCATCAATACACAAACAACGAAATCCTTCAACGGAAAAATAATTCATAACAAGTACAAGCTCACCCTAAGGAAATCCTCAAATTCTATCTCATTATTAGTGTCAGCATGTGTTTCCTGCAGTCCCTTTCTAATATCCTCTTCAGTAGCTATCTCGCTGAAACCCTTTAACTTCGCCATCAGAGGAGGTAAATCGCCAATGGTTACTTTACCATTCTTATTCTTCATTGACATGAACTACAAAATTCAATAAACAGTAGTCAGCTTAAATCAGAACACAAGATTCAAGGCCAATTCCAAATCAAGGTTAAAGGTATAAATGAAAAGAATGAAGAGGAAACACATTTACTTTGGATTTAAGGGTGCGAAGCTCGACTTGTGTGAACTGGCTCTGGAGCCATTGGTCTGAGACCAGAACTCCAACGTAACCAGACATATCTTAATCTGAACCCACCAAGGTTCAGTGAATCAAGACTTTACAAATTCAACCAACTATATCAAGGAAAAACCAATAGATTAAACAAACTTCAACCGACTAATTAAATATATCACAAGCGTATAACAACAAATCTGAACATTCGAATCTCAATCAGATAACACCATCAGTATGAAATAGCTCAAATGGAATAGAAATCAAACAGTAACTCTGATATCGTGGTGTAAATCAGATAAAGCGGATTCTTCAAGAAAAACTCGGTACATCTGAATCGGTCAAGAAAAACTAACTCAACGGAACAGCATAAAAACAGCACGGATTTCATGTACATGCATTTCATACCTGCTGAAGACGCAGATTCTTTTTCCTTCGATCGTCGTCTTGTTCTTAACATAAATCGATTGAGCAGCTTTGACTCTTAAGTCACAACATTGTGGCTTTTCTTTTTTTTTTTTTTCCTAATTTTCTTTTGGTGTTTCTTTGTGTGTGAATGTAAATTTGCTTCGAATACGGGCAAAGAAGATTTTGGTGCCACACGCGAAAAAGGCCGTAATATACCATTGCCAACATATTAAAAATAAAAACAAATAAAAATTAAAAGATACATACATTATAATTTTGCGGTGCAGGCCACGCGCCTCCACGTAAGTGTGCTACTACACATTTAGGTGCTTTATTTGTACGACACGTCTCTCCTTCCTCTTACACCTCAGCAAGCGTTGTTTTCGTCATCATTTCTCAATGAATAATAAAATAATAAAGTATATCAAAGTTAATAAACTTTTCTGCTCGAATTTCACTTATGTTTGTTATTATAAATGACGTAATCTGCGAGTGATTATTGAAAGAACTCTCTATATCGAGGAGGAATAGTTGATTCCCCCTAAATCTATTTATATCATTATCTGAAAATCACAATCTAAAAAGGGGCATTTACGTTTTAGGCCCTCATTTAAATTTCAATTAGAGTCCAGACCCCTGTCAGAATATTCATAGTTTTGAGGATCCAGTTTTTCAGAACACTTCATGGTTTCCCAATACCACTTCATGGGTCTGTGTAACACCTCATGGGTTTGTGGTAACACTTCATGGGTGTATGGTAACACTTCATGGGTGTATGGTAACACTTCATGGGTCTGTGGTAACACAGGGTCCTTTTCTGTAAATGAAACTTAAAATTGGGTCCTTATCTATAAATAAAACTTACATAGGTCTTTATCTCTAACTGAAAATATGAATTCGGGCCTGACTTGTAATTTTTTTTGATCAAATGAATGATTCATTAACCACCGGGAATATTCTGTTCATACATCAACTCGCCCTAGAACATCAAAAGCACTCAAGGAAATGTGGAAAAACCATAATCCTTTATTAAATATTCACTGCCCCTGCATTCTTGGCTCTACACACTTCCCTAATTCGGTCCTGCATTTCGTTTGTGATGTTAAGCAACAGTTGTTCCTAAGTCTTTGCTGCTGCATCATGCAATCTCTTGTTCCTCTCATACCAAATATGATAATACATTGCAGAGTAACATGCCAGTAATAACTTGTGTGTTGTCTGCCTCCTTTTGTCCATATGCAGCATCCATCCCCACAAGTCCTCCAAATCATCGAACCTTACCTCCACCTTCAGCCAATCATTCATTTTCTGCAACAGATTTCAGCTAAACCAACAGTTCACAAACAAATGTTCCAAAGTCTCCTCCTCAGTCATACATAAAGTACAACTTCGATCAGTTACACTCATCCCCCAACTGAGCATCCTCTCCTTAGTAAGCAACCTCTTTTTCACCAGAATCCATATCATAAACGAGTGTTTAGGTAGGGTATACCTATTCCACACATCCTTGCTGATAGGGAGTCGAGGTGGGGATCCTTTGAGCCACTCAAATCCTGATCTGATGGAATACCTTCCCTCAGCAGAGAACATCCATTTGCCATCTTCATACCCTGCCTGGAACTGTCCCTTAATCTTATTTAATTTCCTCCAATGCCAGCTTGAATCTACCGCAGGTCTGTATTCCCAGAAGTTAGTGCTTTTCAAGTATATCACATGCATCCATTTTATCCATAACGAGTCAGATTTTTTTGTGATTTCCCATATCTGTTATCCAGCTTGAGCCAAGTTCCAAGTTACACAGTCCTTGACATTTAACCCACCATATTTCTTTGGTAAGCAGATCTGCTCCCAGCTGACCAAGGACAGGCTTTTCCCATTGCTCTTCCTCCCCCACAGAAAGTCCCTACAGATGTGATCAGCCTCCTTGGCCATTGCTTTTGGCAGAATGAAAATAGACCCCCAGAACCCATGAATGGCCATCAGAACTGAGTTAATTAAACATAGTCTACCTGCATAGGACAAGTTCCTCGTGGACCAACATTTTAATCTTGCTGTAATTTTCTCTACTAGGTCCTGACAGGACTATTTATTCCACTTTGTAGGAGCCATTCGCACTCCCAAATAGCGCATGGGATATCTACCCATTTGGAACCCCGTGATCCTCTCTATCTGCTGAGCAGTGTGGCTATATACTCCAGCTAGATACAGATTAGACTTATTCTTATTTGCCTCTAGACCAGAACTAGCCTTAAACTGCACAGGCACTTCCTTGATCACAAGCACAGCTTCCTCTTTTCCTTTGCAAAAAATCATTAAGTCATCCGCAAAGCAGAGATTCACCAAATTAATATTTTTACAAAGGGGGTGATATCTGAATCTATTATCTCTGGTAGCTGCTTGCAATGCCCTGGTAAGGTACTCCATAACCACTACAAATAGTAATGGAGACATAGGATCTCCTTGCCTCAAGCCTCTAGCCCTTGTATTGTCCCAGCTGTTACCCCATTAAGAGAAATGGTATATGAAGCCGAGGAAACACACTCCATAATCCACCCAACAAACTTCTGGGGAAATCTAAGACAGCTCAACCAGTCTTGTAGGAAATCCCATTCCACTGTATCGTAGGCCTTCCTAATGTCCACTTTGAGAAGAGCTCTTGCAGATGCATTCTTTCTATTATATAATCTGATAAGGTCTTGACACAATAAGATATTGTGCACTATTGATCTCCCAGCCACAAAAGCACCCTGATTTGAATTAATAGACTTCGGCAGTATAGCCTTGATTCTGTCACACAACATCTTTGATATGCATTTGTAGATGGTATTACAACATGCAATTGGCCTGAAGTCTGCAGCTGTGCCCGGGTTTGTACCCTTAGGAATCAAACATAGTGTGGTCCTGTTCACCTTAGGCAACATTCTACCAGTCTGGAAAAATTCCAGAACTGCCTCTGTAACATGATTCCCAACCAACCCCCATGCCTTGCTAAAACAACCACTTCCATACCCATCTGGCCCTGGAGCAGCTTCTTCATGAATTGTTGCCATTGCCTTTTCCACATCCTTCCTAGAAAAAGCTTGAACCAGTTTCAATTGGTCAGTGAGGGATAAGAGGTATCCTTTCTCTGCCAAATTACTATCCAGCTTCTCAGCCTGAGGTCTCCTCTTGCCCAGCAGTTCCTGATAATATTCACAGAAATGCTGGTGAATGGCTTGTCTATCCTCAATTACTCTCCCATCCGCAGTACTGATGGAGAGTACTTTGTTTGCATAATTCCTCTGCTTAAGCATTGAGTGATAAAAAGCAGTGTTCTGATCCCCTTGGTGTAACCACCTCACCTTAGCTTTTTGCCTCTAGAACTTATCATTTGCCTCATACAGAAATTTGAATTCCAGCCTTGCCTCTGCTTCTTTAGCCAGTAAGACTGGATTCCAGGGATCCATATGCACTGCAGCCTGGCATTCCTCCAACAATTCCCTCTGCTGTTCAGTTCTAACAACAATGTTTGCATATCTTTCCTTATTCAGCTTTCTAAGTGGGCCTCTCAGTTTCTGCAAATTCCAGTATACACTCGCCATCTTCGAACCCTGTTGAACCCTCCATGAATCTGCCACTGTGGTCAAGAAAGAAGGGGACATGCTCCACATGTTAAAGAACTTAAAAGGCTGTCCGTGGGTTTGAGTCTGCCTCATATCTCTCAGCAGTATAGGTGTGTGATCAGACACCCCTTCTGTGAGGAAGGTCGCTGTCTACTCAGGGAAAGCCTCTATCCAAGCCTCATTAGCAAGTGCCCAATCTAATTTACTCCATATCTTCATCCCCTGCCTCTGCTTATTTGACCAAGTAAAATGACACCCAGTCCTTTTGATCTCCCCTAACTGGCAGTCTTGGATAAGTTGGTCGAAACCAGTGTATTCATTAATGCTAACTGGGGCTCCTCCTATTCTGTCCTCCATCCCCCTTATGTTGTTAAAGTCCCCCCAAATCATCCATGGCTCATTCATAGTTTCCCCCACTTTCCTCAGCACTGCCCATAGTCCCTCTCTCTCTGCAATAGCATTGGAGCCATAAACACAGGTGAGGAAGGTTACCAGGGACCCTCTTTGCCAAACTTTAAAGTGCATGTGCTGTTCTGTTTTGGAGATGAGCTCCAACTCCATCCCACCTCTCCACAGTATAAGGATCCTTCCACCTGGATGCTCACTGAGATTATGTTGTATCTGCCAGCCCTTGAAAGTTCTGTTCATCACCTCATTCACCTTTCCCATTTTTAGTTTGGTTTCCAACAAACATAAAAGATTTATTTTCTATTTACAGCAGAAGGAAGATAACTCCCTCTGTTTTGCAGGGCCAATGAGGCCCCTTACATTCCATATCACACTCCTATCCATGACCCATGTCATGGACCCTCTGCTTGGAGGGGTTTAATACATGTTCTTCTTTCTCATCTAACTCCTCTGTTATTTCTTGTTGGACCAGTTCTGCCCATGATGTTTTCTCCTTCAATGAGCTCTTCTCCTCTACCACACCCCTCACTACAGTCTGTTTGTCTTGAATAGGAACCGAGTCCTCCTTAGTTTTACCAGAATAGGAGGCTGCTGCCTGATTTACAATCACTCCCACAGTCGACTCAGATTTGGAAGACTGAGTTTGTCTCCAAGCCTACTGTATGCTTCTCCTACATATAGACTCCTCATGTCCAAACTGGCCACACTTAGAACATTGCACTGGTTTCCACTCATAAGTGATTTCCTGCTCCACTAATTGCCCCTTCTCACTCATAAACTAAATCCTATCTTTTAATGGTTTAGAAAGGTTAATCTCCACTAGCACACGGGCATAATGCATTCTCTCTTTCCTTCTGGTTTAATCATCCACCATAATAGGCTTCCCCACCAAGCTTGCAAGCCTACTAAGCGTCCTATTCCCCCAGTACTTCAATTCCAATTGCGGTAGGTGTATCCATATAGGCACACTCTCCACTCCCACCTTTTTCAGTTGAGTTTCCTTCGTCCAAGGAGTTAAGACCACAGGATTCCTATCAAAATGTAGGATCTCCATTTGCAAAACCTTATCCCTGGCAGCCACACACTCAAATCTGGCCATAAGCAGCCCCTGCCTAATCTGCCACACATTTACTAATCCTTTTGTATCCCATTTCCTTTTTAGAAATCCAGCCATGACTGCATATGGAGGATTAGCTCCCAGAATGTAACACATCACCGCAGACTCCAAGTGTGCTATCTGTGCCTTGATCTCCTCCACCTCCACATAACCAATTTCCTGCCCATCTTCCTCCACAGGTTCAATAAACTCAAGTCTATTGTCCGGATTTTGGATAAGGTTCACATTGAACTGAGACCAAGGGCTATCGTGCTCCACACCAATTGGTGTCTTCCTATCTCCATCACAATTAGGTGTTTTCCTGTTCGATCGATTTCCACTGACTTCCCCAGGGGTAGGCCACTCCTTCGCAGCAGAGAGATTGGAATTAATTCCATCGTGCCCTCCTGGGGTCAATGGAACAGTAGTTTGTCGCAATTTCGGCTCAGTATTATCCATTGGACTAGTAGGAAATCTCGATTTCTGTGTCACAGTAGCCATCGACAGATGCCCAATCGATCTCGCCTTGGCCAATGGAACAGTACCCCCAGCACTCTCCAATGAACCAGTAAAATTCCTCGATTTCTCCTCCTCATTATCCTCCTTCGATTGCCCGTTCGACCTCACATTGGGAGGGGATGGCGTCATCGAGACGATCGGCGCATCCCTTTGTTTCGTAGGTTTCTTCTTCTTAGCGATGACGGAAGAGAGAGAAAACCACTAGCTATTCAAAGCCTGACTGACTGGTAATTTGCACTCACAAAAATACAATAAATTTTTGTGTCTACGTTATAATTTCGGAAAAAGATCTCTGATTATTACGGTCCTTTTTACATTTGTGTTCCTCTTTTAATATATAGATTATTTGTCAGCTTCCCACGAATATTTAGTTGGAAATGATATTCGATAGGGGAACTATAAGTTAGAATCTTATATATACAATGATATTAGTTTGCTTCTACTTGCTATACGTGTCTATTTTCATTATATTAAAAATAAAAATAAAAATAATGAAAAACCGTCCACTAACAAAGTGGGAAACACTTTACTTTCACGTTAAACAATTTAACTTATATTATTATTGTTAATAATGGATAAACCGCCGATTGGTATAGTGGGAACACTTTGCCCGTTTGGTTGGAGGGATAGTTTAGATGGTATTAGTTTTAGTTGGGTTTATACAATGGATAGTATGAGTATTTTGGGGTGTTTGGTTGGCGGATTAAAATAATGATGTTCGATATGTTTGATGGATTAGTTTAGATAGTATTATATTTAATTAAGTTAAATTACAAATCTACCTTTATTTTATTCTGATTGGACATATGGTTCTAATTATGGGCGGCTATGTCAGGAGGGAGAGATGGATTAGAGAGAGAGATAGAGAGAGATGGATTCGAGAAGAGGGAGAGAGTCGAGACTCGAGAGAATATAACGTAGAGAGAGAGTGAGGAGAGAATAGAGAGAGAGAGGACTATGGTTTAATTTTTTTAAATAGAAGAAGATAAAAAAAAAGAATGAAAGGACAAAATTGTCTAAGAATGGTGGGATTAGGTAAACGTAGAGGAGGAGATCCCTTTAATTAATACCTTTAGTGCTCGTTTGGTTAGTAGGTTTATATTTAGGAAGGTTTAAATTAGTTAGGTTTATATAAAACTAATTCATGGGTTTAAAATAAAATTTTGTTTGGTTAGTGGGTTTAGATAAACACATAAGAGGGAATGTGTTTATTTAAACCCATAAGTATGAGTTTAGAGCTGAATTACATAAACCCATGGTTTAAATATAACTACGAACCAAACAATTGAATATATCTTAAACCCAGGTTTAAAATACCTAACCCATCAACCAAACAAGGGCTTATAGTGTGTTTGGTTGAGGGTATTAGAGGGGATTAGGGAGTATAGGATTTACTAAAGTAGTGTTTGGTTGAAGGGTTTATTTAAAGGTGAGATTTAATTAATACCCCTTATTAGGTATTAATTAAAGGAGTCCTCACCCCTCCCTTTATTTAATACCACCTTATTATTAATTATTTTTATTTCAAATTTTATTACTTTTCTTTTTTTCCTTTGTAATCCCTCCCCCCTCTCTCTCGCGTCTCCCTCTCTCTCTCTCTCTCTCTCTCTCTCTCTCTCTCTCTCTCTCTCTCTCTCTCTCTCTCTCTCTCTCTCCATCTCCTCTCTCACCGTCTCCACCTCTCCCCCACTCTCTCTCTCTCTCCCCCACTCTCCCTCTCCTCTCTCTCTCTCTCTCTCTCTCTCTCTCTCTCTCTCTCTCTCTCTCTCTTCCTCTCTCTCCATTCTCTTTCTACCGAAAATTTAATTGAAGAAAGGGTAAATTTGTAATTACAATTATGAAAACCTAATACCATTTAAACTCATATATCAAACATGTCAGACATCATTACTTAATCCCATCAACCAAACATTCCAAAAAATTCATACCCTCCATTATATAAATCCAACTTAAACTAATACCATCTAAACCCATCCCTCCAACCAAACGGGCCCTTAGAGGTATTAAGGGGAAGGGAGTATTAACCAATTCTCCCTTTTAAATAATCCTCAGAACCAAACATTACTTTAATAAATTCTAACCTCCCTAATCCCACCTAATACCCCCAATCAAACACCCTGTTCACGTTAAACAATTTAACTTAAATTATTATGATTATATAAGAATGTTATATTAATTTAACATATTTTACACCCGTAAATTGCACCGACATAAAACTAGTATTATATAACTGGGTTACTATTCACCGCCCCCTTTTTCCTAGCCACCGCCCCCTAAAGGGCTGAAAAAAGACCATTTTGCCCTTTTGAATATAAATTTCTATTTAAAATCCTTTTCCATACAACGGTTTCCATATCGCAATCACACATTCAAATCAGACTGAAACATAACAAAAAAAACTCAAATCGCAATGGATCGACGACAGGGTAAAGGGACAGGGCAAAGGAAATGGTCTATTGCTACGACTGGTAAGCAAATTCTCGTAAAATTCGTTCGTACGTAGATGAATTATCGAACATCGATCGGATTAGCTTGGAAAATTCGGCTTAGCTGAAACACAATTTCGGCCCCACGGGACCGGCCGAAACATAATTTCGGCCGCACCATGTGGGGGCCGAAAAAAATTTCGCCCCTGCACAGGAGAGCCGAATTTATTGTTCAGCTGGTCCTGCGGCAGCCGAAATTACGCTTCGGCCGTAGCTGTTCCGGTCGAAATTCTGTTTTGGCCGGAGCAGCAGTGGCCGGAATTTGGTTTCGGCCCTCTCATGCAAGGCCGAATCTCAGTTCCGCCTCCTCTACAAGGGGCCAAAATTTCAGTTTGGCTGCTTAATTTTTTTTTCAGACGACGAGAGGGATGTCCTGGAGGATTTTATCGGCGACGAAGTAAATTACAGTGAGCATTTCCGCCAAGGAGGACGATTTTCGACCGACGTGGAAGCCATTAACTGGGCGAAAGGCGTCGCTATTGCTCTTGGTTTCGAGGTGATTATTTCGTCGCATAAGAAATGCGGTACGAAAAAATTGATTAGATGTTCTCGCGAAGAACGTTATAGAGGCAACGAGGATGAATTGGAGAGGCGGTCGAAGTCTAACAAGTGCAGGTGTCCGTTTCTACTCGTAGCCCAGGAGGATTCAGTTACTAGGGAATGGTACATTCGTACGGGCCACCTGAGAAATCCATGCACAATCACCCTCTGATATAGTATCTCGAGGGATACCGCCAGACGAGTGGGTTAAGCAGCCAGGCAAGGAAGATCGTAGAGGAAATGACTGCTGCGCAAGCGAAACCAGTTCATATCCTCGCAGCTATGGGGGCTCGACACGCAGAAGATAACGCAACGATCCAACATATATATAATTACAGAGATCGTTTGAAGAAGGATTACTCTGAGGGCCGAGACGTGGTGAGCCAGTTGATGCACCAGGCGAATCAGGCCGGATATTATGTTCAAGCCCTGGGAGACGAGGAGACTAATGCGCTGACACATGTTTTTCTCGCACACTCGGACTCACTGGCACTGATGAGGATGTATCCGTACTTTATTGGGATTGACTCTACGTACAAGACCAATAGGTACAAGATGCCTCTAATTGAGATTATAGGGATGACTCCCTGTAATCACAATTTTTTGTGTGGGTTTGCCATTATGGAGGACGAGACGGAGAGAAGTTATGGGTGGATGTTGCAGTCTCTTCAGGATATTCTAGGGCCAGGTGTCTACCATTCGGCGATTGTGACTGATCGTGAGTTGGGCCTTCTTCGACCCATACAGATGGTATTTCATTCTCACCATCTGTTGTGCACGTGGCATATCTATAAAGATGTGGAGAACAAAGTTTATTGGATTAAGGGGAAGAACAAAAAGACCGCAGCGCACTTCACGCATAAGGCCTGGAAAACGGTCATGGAAGCTCCGACGATAGACGAATACGAGCAGGCCGTGAGTGACATGCGTCTGCGTTGGAAAGGTGACTCCGCTATCGTCGAGTACGTTGAGCATACATGGTTGGTGCATAAGGAGAAGTTCGCCAAAGCTTGGACGAACAATGTGCTTCATTTCGGGAACACCACTACATGTCGTGTGGAGAGTGCTCACAGCGAGCTGAAGCAATGGCTGAACTCGACCATTGGGTCTCTTGACACCGTGTGGGTCAAGGTGCACGAGCAGATTCAGAACCAACTGAATCGCATCAGAAAGGTAAATTAATTATTATTACATGTTAGACGAAATCCTTATCTAATAATTTTTTATGTTGACTTGTAGGCACTGGAGGAGTCCCGCTCGAAACGAATTATTGGGAGCTCAGGATTTCCATTCCACACGATATTGTATAGAGTTTCACACTATGCAATATCGATAATGGGAACTGAGTTGAGGCGTGCCAAAGAGTTGTCAGATGAGGTTTACTCTGCGTGCGGATGTGTGGTACGACGTACGCACCAGCTCCCATGTGCATGCGAGCTTCAGCAATGTGTGACAACAACTACCCAGTTGCTGCAGAATGCTTGCACGACTTCTGTAGGACTCTCACGATCGGAGAGGGAGTAACTCCCGATATTTCTAATCGGGATTACTTATACGACCTCATGCGTGAGGCAGAAGGCCGCGATCCCGCCGTTATGCGTGGCCTCCATCGAGTCGTTAACGAATATCTGTATCCCGAAGCCCGTGAGTGGAATGAGCCAGTTGTTAATATGTCTGTAAAAGGACGGCCGAAGAAAAAAAAACTCGACGAAGCGGGATCGAAGTGCTTGGGAGTACGCAATCCCAAGGGGTGGACGCAGCGGAGGGCGCAGTAGTACAAGTCGTAGCAGCCAGGGTCGTAGTAGTTAGGGTCGTATGTCATCTTCGTCTGCAAAGCGGTCTCGTGGATCTATTACGGAGACAAGTACTACTATCTTTTACTCGTAAATTTGTTCAAACACGGGTGTACATCTAATCCTCTAAAATGCATTCTACAGGTGACGGCAACCACGTAACAGCAGTCATCCACCGTATATAGTTACCTATAAGGATGTTGTGGCTGACGGCAATTGTGGGTTTCGCGTGATCGCCTCCCATGTTTACAATGACGAGGACGAATGGATCACCGTAAGGAATAACGTCGCGAAGGAACTCGAGGCCCATTGGGATCGTTACTCGGCATTGTACTACGGTGATTCATTGGAAATGCAGTTGGACCGTATACACTGGGAAGGGGGCTTGTGGACCACACCACTGGATGTTGACACCGTGTGATCTGTGGGCTGTGGCGACCATTTGGAATGCTGTAGTTATTCTCTACGCGTACGGCAATGGGTCTCGCGTCAACATGCAATCGAACACAATATTGCCACTGCGTGCCGGTCGGACTGCTACTGGACCGATACATACGATCGTCATGGCGCATCTTGGAGACGATTATCAGCATTACATTAGACTTAATTTATGCCCTGATTTTCCTATGCCCATGTTACATTCGTACTGGTTGACGTATCGTGATTGTGGAGTTGCCAGTTGGGAAATGAGATATCAGAGTCGATTCGGTCACTGGAGGCACCTGATGCAGCTTTATAATTTGTAATTGTTTTGTTTTATTTTGTTATTATTTTGTAATATTAATATTTTTTGTTGTTTATTTTGTAAAATTAATATTTTTTGTTGTAATTATTTTGTATTATTAATATTTTTTGTTATTAATATTTTTTGTTGTTATTAGTTTGTAGTATTAATATTTTTTGTAATTAATATTTTTTGTTATTATTATTGTGTAATATTAATATTCCAAACATAAACCGTAGAGACATATAAATTTTGTAATAAAAGGTACGCGTCCGATACATAAACGAAGCATAAACAAAATAAAAGCACGTCATGGGGCATTGCGCCAACGGTCGTTCAGCTCGTCCAGCCTGTCTCTGTACTGCTCCGTATGCGTCGACCTGTCAAGCTGCACCGTAGCTAGCATTTCGCGAGTCAAGTGTACATCGAGCTGTACCACTGTACACAGAAATGATACATATAAAAAGTGATTAAACATATAAATATAAAAAATTCAAATCACATTAAATTACGTACATAGTCGACGTGGCTGCGCCGCTCGATGAGGATCCCGGCTCCAACTAAAGCAGGCGAGGATGAGAATGCCGCGCAAAGCAATCCATGTACCCTGCAACGATCTCACCAAGGTACTCTGCGGCGGCCCGGTTGATGTACGATAGGTTGAGGATGTACGCGTACGGGAACTGCCGCCAAGCATGTTCTACTGCATCGGCAGAATAGTGTATCTTATACCTCGACGGGTCTGCTGGCATGACCGCTTTCTGTGGCGGACTCATCGGCGGCGGAATGAGCTGCACGTAACCCAGCTGGCGCAACACTTTCGAGGGTGCGTAGGGCTCAACGATATCGCGATATCTAACCCAGCCCACCAAAAGAGCGTGCTGCGCCGCTGGATCGGGACCGTACGGCAACCAAGTAACCTGATAACAATTCACATTTTTTACATAATTGTCGTCAATATAGAATATAAATTGTTAATATACCTCGCTCGCAGTCATGACATCTAGCTGACGGCGGATGTCAATCAAACGGTGGCCCGACCGCTCGTACTGAGATACAGACCTCATGCGTGATCGTGCCTGGCCAGGCTTCACATGATGAGGGAGACGATGTGGGCGAAAGCATGGGAAGTACTCGTAGATCCACGCCTGGAGTAATGAGAGGCACCCAGCAACACCCCTCGAATCCGCCCGGCTTGCGAGTCCAAGCTGGCGATAAAGGTAAGCAAGAGTGGCCGATCCCCACGAGTACTGGTTGGCAGAGGCCAACGAGCGATAGAACTCGTGCATGATGTCGGGCTTCACACGGGTCCCGCTCTTGTCGACGAACAGCGTCGACCCCAATAGAATCCACAACCAAGCGATCGCCTGAAACCCCGCCGGCCGACCCGCCCGCATCCTCTGAATCACGTCTTTCGACGTAACCCCACCGCCTCTCCGCATCCTCTGAGCACGTCTTCGGAGGCGCCCATAATCTCCCTCGCTGCGATCTGCCCATCGCCGACGTCTGGGGTGCCCGATACCGTCGCCCCGTCGATCGGGATACCCAGGATCTGCTCGACGTCGTGGAGCATGATTGTCATCTCCCCGAATGGCATGTGGAAGGTGTTCGTGTCGGGCTGTCAGTGCTCCACAAACGCGCACAGAAGAGGCTGGTCCAAGTGACCCGTCATGGCATCTGTGAGGTGCCTAAGTCCCGTGCCATCGATCTGGCTCTGTGTCTCCGGCCGATTGGGAGTACCACTGCTAAGCGATCGAAGTACTAATGCCTGCTACTCGCACTTCAGCAGGGGCCTCTCCTCCTCACCCATCAAGATGCGGGGCGCGATGTGTCCCAGATAACTAGGGATCACCTCGCCATCTTCTGGACCACCAGGCTGTGGCCCCTGCACCCTCCAGGAATCGTCATCTACGATCCTGGAGCGCTTGCTCCCTATTTCATTTTTTTACGGATAACCCAAAAATAAATTTAATTTCTTTTACGTATATTAAGACACGACATCGCAAGTCAGTTTATACTGGAGAAGGGAATTACCTGAGGAGGCCGGTATCACATCGTCGTCGGACGACTGAAACGATGCTGCATCGTAGGGCACGTCATCATCCGCATGCGGATCGTAATCCGCATATACGGAATGAGAAGCAGCCGCTTGCTGCCGCCTCTCCTCCTCCCGTTCTCTACGAACGGATGCATCAACGCCGCACGTCCTCGTGTGACGTTCTCTAGATCCCTCCAACGGGGGGATCTGCTGCTCCCTCCGAGTAGGGACTTCCCACCCTTGGCATGCAATTAAATATGTATTTAAAAAAAATCAGAGCCGATTGACAATTTCGGCCGGAACAGAGCCGACCAAAACCTGATTTCGGCCGTCTCAGAACCGACTGAAAAACAAATTCGGCCGGACCAGAGCCGACCGAAATGTGATTTCGGCCGGCTCTTGCGCGACCGAATCTCTATTTCGGTCGGCCAAGTCACGACTAAAGCAAGATTTCGGCCGCGACTATTACGGCCGAAATCGTGTTTCGGCTCTCACATGGCCGGCAGAAATTGTGTTTCGGTCGTGCCGAGTTTCGGCCCTAATTTACCTTCGATCGGTCGTTTTTCCAGCCTATTCCGACCCGTTTTCGAAAATTTATCTACGTACGAATGACTTTTACGACAATTTGCTTGCCAGACGTGAGAACACCCCCTTTCCCTTTCCTTGTCCTTGTCGCCGATCCATTGCGATTTGAATTTTCTCTGTTTTTTTGTCTGATTTGGATGTATGATTTGGAAAGTGTTGTGTGGTAAAGGATTTTAAATAGAAATTTTTACTGTTTATTATATTTAATTTTATTTAAATTACTTTAAATAACATAAGGGCAAAATGATTTTTTTTTCAGTCATTTAGGGGGCGATAACAAGTAAAAAGGGGGCGGTAAACAGTAATTCCCTAATCAAATTGCATTGTTGGTCGCACGATACTACAAGTTTTGATATTAATGAAGAGTATTTCTCTAGATGCACCCAAATTTCATGCTGTTTAGTCAAAATTAATATAATAGCCACGCGCCTTACTTTTCGGAATGCGAATTATGCAATATTCATTCAATGTTCACTTGTACAAATAACTAACTGACCCATATAAGAGTCGTCTCTTCAATCAAAAGATTAGGCAGCTCGCATTAAATTTATTAAACCATGTCCATAAATGCGAAGATAATATTTATGTATATGAAAGGGTAGCGTAGCATATATCACTGTTATTACAGCAATAGGGCAAAATAAAAAATATCCGCGTTAGATGTGAATGGCAATGGTCCAATTTAATTTTATTCTGTCTAAAATCAATCTTACAAACTACGTAACAAAACTAAACGCGACATAATTGATCGGAATATGAATTCTACCGAGGTCGCCCAATATATCACTTTAAAAATGAACATCTTTATCGAATCTTCCTAACAATACTTTTTTGGTTTTTTGGAAAAGTTTTATTATCAATCTATATCTCGTGCATACATCTTTTCTATTCCTTTTTTTTTTCTCTCTTTTCCTTCTTTTCTGATATATACCAAAAGAAATAAGCATAATGGTAAGTCTAATACAAGGTTTTTCAAGAAAACATATTCAAGTAATCGAACTAAAGAGCAAAAGAGAGCAGCAACATGAAATTAGTGCATGCACAAAAGTACCTTCATTCATTAAACTTCATTAGTTGCACCGTACACGGTACAAATGAAACAATATTAAGGTCAAGTCTAAATAGCAGCAACATGGATAAAAAGGACATAGTAATATAACTTAAACTCAAGTGTCTGCAGACTTGGGTGTTCAAGTTTACCAGCAAAAACATCACATAAGTATGAAAAAACATACGAAAATGGCCACTTGGGTGTTCAAGTTTACCAGCAAAAACATCACATAAGTATGAAAAAACATACGAAAATGGCCTTAACAAAATTAAGCACCACTTGCGCCCTTTCCCTTCTTTCGCTGGATCTTCTTCATGTAGAACTCAAGCTCTTTGCCCTCCAAAATATACCTGATAACGGAGAAAAGTTGGTTTGGAGATCCAAATTGCACTTAGAATAAGAACGTAAGCAGTAACAAACAGAAAAGCAATAGGGTCAGTATGAAAAGTTCTACAAGGATCTTTCATGAGCTGAAAACAACCGTAACTAAAAGGCTCAAACGGACAGTGCAAACGATCTTGAGAACCATTTCTCGGCCAGGACAAGCGCATAAACTAATAGGGAAAAAAGGTTAGAATAGTAAAATAGAATCACACCCATCCGCACGGCCACATTGGCCAGGGCGTGAAGAGATTGCAGCCAACAAACGCCCACCAGCAAACTGCTCCTCAACGTGCGATTCAATCTTGCGTTCTTGTTGACGCTTTTCGAGCTTTCTCTGAACATGGTTGCTCTTCTTCACCTCTTCAGTAGGAGGAGCTTCACCCTCCTAAAACACCATCACAATAAAAATCAAGTTTATTATCAGAAAGAACCTGAAAAAGAATCATCACTAAAACAAACAAACTATGATCTGTATAAGTAAATAGATACCTCTCCTTCCTTTTTGGCAGCAGTTCTCTTCTTGCGGCCAATGTCAACACCATAGTGCTGGTGATACCACTGCTTGAAAGGTGCAGCGTCGACTTGAATGATAGCACCCTTCACCAAGGTTTGTGTCCTAACAAGCTCGTTGTTCGAAGCATTGTAAACCACATCGAGGATACGTGTTTTCCTTGTCACTGCCTCGCTCCCCCAGGAAAAGTTACCAGTGTCTAATCTCAAGGCACGCCACTTCACATTGCCTCCTCGAACTCTGACCCTTCGAACGGTCTTGTTGCTCGAGAGCTTGGTGTTTGCAGGTTGTCTTCCGAGTTCATACCTAGTGAAATACAATATATGATAAGTACAGTACCCACTCGGTAGCAATGTGTTCGATATAAAACAAAACCACGGTTAAACGCTTAAGGCTTATGCTTAACTAGCACTAATACAAGGTTAAGAGTGTGTCTCTCTACCTATCTGAGAAGAAAAAATGCAACATAAGTAGGGGCATTAACGAACTAGCGATATCAACAACATAACTGTACATGCTTAACAAAGGATGCAGGTGCAATATCCAAGTATCAAGCTAAAATGTATGAACAAGTATAACATTATGAGACACACTAGTAGATTCATTGAAGATTAAACTCGGAAGTCGTATGAAACTACCAAGAAGAGATCAATGGCATCGGATGGAGAGCAGGACTAAAATCTCAAATCTTCTAATATAGAATAAAAAGATGATAGGCACGTTCTAAACAATTAGATAGAAGCTAGCAACCACACTATACTCAAAATCATTACACACTGAATACAACGAATCAATGTTCAGCGAAAGACCTAGTCTTTCACAAACTATCATTTTCTAAATCTAAAAGAAAACCCAACAGAAATCATGGGCTTACTTTCTCTTCTTTCTCCAAGCCTTCTTTTTTCCTCCAGTCGCACGCCTCTTGTGCATAGAATCACGTGAGATACCTTAATTAAAGCAAAACAAAAAAGAAAGAAAGCACTGACATCCCATTCAAACGAAGTCTCAGAGCAAACAAAAATCTTTCAATCATAAATCGTTGCAGAACCGATTTGTGATCTTCTTACCCATGTTTAAGGTAGCCGAGTACTGGAACAAAGAGCTCTGTAGAGGAGAGGCTGTAGCCTGTGGCTGAAGACTAGAGTGAATTTATACCAAACGCCTCAAAACCCTAATTGCTGTTAAATTACAAAAGAAATATTCAAATATGAAACAAAGTGGGCCGACGTCTAATTTTGCATTATTTTACATCCCAGCCCATTATTGTTAAACAAATCCCATTTTGACAATTTTCGTTTCAACCACCATTTTAGATTGGTAATGGGTTCTAAACAATCCAACCCATTAGCCCATTAATTAATCAAACACCACAAAAGACATAATTTGAGCTTTATATATTATTTTCTTTCGCATTAGATTTTACCGGTACCGAACGTTCAATTGTATTCATAGGACTTATTACGGCTAGTTAGCACTATATTTTGTTAATTCAAACTACCGTTTCGAAAAACCACAAACTCCGAAAGATGAAAACCCCACATCTATTGAAAATTGATCATGTAGTTGAGATATACTCTCGAGAGTCTTTAAGCCAGTCACAGGGTCCAAAGTTTCGGGCCATTTTGGGCTTCCATTTTAACGTCCACTCTCATAAGTAGGATTTTTAGCTTCTGTTTTATGGCCCAATATGCTATATTTCATAACAATGGGCCTAAATTATAATAAAATATTGAAGTTGTATTTAATTATTGCTACAAGAATGAAGCCACGTATATTAAAAACGACCCTGGCCAATCCCATCAAGACAGACTATATAAAATAGGTTAGAAAATATACAATCATGCATGGTATTCGAAAGGGATCAAGAAACACATGAACAAAATATGGCCTCAAGCTATGCTACATCAAAGAACAACAATCCACCGTCTCTTCTTTATACAACCTCGTTGTTGGTCCGATTATCCAACCTTGACATGATTCATATAATTGGGATTACCTTAGATGATGAATTACGTAAGCTAACGATCTATAATACCACTAGACGTGTTGTAGAGTTTGATTGAAGGGATACGCGCGAGTTCTTCAGCAATCAACTCTTAATATGAATCAGTAACCCTGCACACTACAGTGTTTAGGATATATATACATAAGCCCTAATGGGCTATTGGGCTCGATTTAACTAATATACCCACGAGTTAGGTATATTTACAATTACGTCCTAGCCTAAAATAAACTACAGGACATAGGCATAAAAACTAAATTGAACACAAAAAAATATCTCTAACAATCTTTCTCTTTGTGTTCACGTTGTTGCACGGCCTTCTGTCCTGTAGACGGATTTTTTGAGGTTGAGAGCGACCTCGAACTATCTGATGCTTCGACGAAGGGACAGTCTGTCTTGAATTTCTTCAATGCCGATCTTGGACAGACTGATGATTTCATTTTCTGAAATTTTCGAGACCTAAGGTGCTCAGGTCATCATTTGATGGCTCACTGTATCTTCTCACCTTACTTCTCAGCGCCTGTAGGATGATTTTGAGAGTCCCATCGCAGTATTTCTCGATCTCGGACAGAAACATGACTCTCCTCAATCCTTCATGATTATTGTAGACCACGGCTGGCGCAGGTTCTTTGAAGATAAAGCCTTCTGGATATGAACTGAGTTCCTTCTCCAAGCCGGTGAAGTGGGGACTAGTAAGGTTGACCTTCTTGATGTTGTTCTCAATTGCCATCTGAAGGTCGTGGCCCGTATAGACTATAATATCCCTCAGCATATGTCTCTTGATGGCCACGTATCCCAGCTTGTATCAAAATTCATTTAGAAAGAATTTTAGAATCTTGATAAATGATAGACATCGTTGGGATCGATAGACTGCAGGTCACCTTCTGAGATACAGTCTTCTGAGCTGTCTAGTCTTTGCACTTTGTAGACTGAATATTTTAGCCAATTTCCCATATGCTCATATGTGACACCCAATATGTCACTAAAAGGTCCCTCCGCTCTCATTTTCTCCTTATCTTTGTCTGTGATTCTCGACCCTCCTTTCGTGGTCCATCTGTATAGAAATTGATAGGCCAATTTTTTGGATCCTTCGAGTTGTGATAGGCCTCTCAATTCCATTTCATTGTAGGGTCGAATTCGATCACGACTTTGTCAGATTTTATCTCGAATTTCTTCTTGAAATGGAGCTGTGATCTGACATTTTCCCAGGTGATCTCAGATGCTTCTGGGGTCTCTTGAAAGTTTTCTCCATCTCTGAGTTCTTCTGGCGCCATTCTGCAACTGACTTCAACGGCCGCCCAGATCAGATCACGAACGTTGTCCAATCTCTCTTGAAATTCGTCCTCAGTAGTAGGATCTCCACTGCTTTGAGATGTCCATCCTTGATCAATAAATTCGTTGAGCTCTGTCAGAGGGTCAGGGTAGGACATGTCTTGAATTGGGAGAGGGACGTCGGTTTCATGTGGAGGTGGGTCTGATCTGAAGTCGGAAGGTAGTGAAGGTAGACTTTTTGGAAGGTCAAAGATTGTGTGGGCTAAATGGGAGGTAGTGGGTTGTGGATTTGTGGATGTAGAGGGTTCTGTGTTGGTTTGGGTTGAGGTGGATTGTTCTGTGGGTGGTAGCCCTCGACCCGCTGCCGCTTCTCCTCCCCCCAAGACGACCGTCATCATCAGGGTCGTCATGACACCTTTTGTGTGAAGGCGGGTCCTAGTGGCAGTTATATGGTAGCTGAAGACGATGAAGGAGCTCCTTATCCTCGACAGATAGAGAGGCCACCTCGTTGAGGAGGCGGGCTAAGAGATTGTCGCGGAGCTCCGTAATCGATGGGGTGTAGGTTAGTTGGTTTGTGGGTTCGGGTGTTGATGAGTGGTGTTGTGGGGAGCTCCTTGTCTTGAACTATTGAGGGTGTAGCATCACTAAGTGTTTGAAGGATGGAGGCCTCCATTTGCTTCATTTCTTCACGTAGGGCTCCAAACTGCTGGTCGACTTGAGCTTGAGTCACAAAGGGTAATAACCCAACAAAGCCACGAAGGCGGTCTGTTGTCATGACATCAGAATAGATTTCTGTGTCGAGGCCCAATGGTACTGAAAAGTAGTCGGGACTTGAGGAACAGGGGCCACATAGACTTACCGTTTGCATCGTCGATAAGCCGAGCTCATCGAGATGGCCTGATTGCACGGGAGTGTGATGTCCATGTCAGGTCTTCCGTCGGATCCTCGAGTATCATCCTTGGATGATATTTCTGCAGACATTCTGGACTGATCACGGAGACTAGTCGATAAAGGTGTTCGTGTCCTAAAAAATGGAGAAAATTTGGAGAATGGACACTAGACTCGATGTGCATGAAGAATGGACAGCGACGTGGGGCTGGGTGTTGCTGATTTGGACATCGCTCGCCTCCGAGTGAGGCAAGGATGGTTGAGATGGTTCCCCGTGAGATGTTAAGACAACAACCTGTTGGAAGGTTGTTGAATGGGAATGGCTAGGATGTGCATGCGCCGTTGAACCAGATGCGGCGACTTTTATTGGGAGCTGATTAAACCAGCTCCTGTTCCTATGGGTTCGGTTCGAGGAGTTATAGTGAGGAGGGGCGGTGCGAAGTTGACTGACACGGAAGGAGGTGCCGGTCTCTCATGTTTGCGTTTCGTTGTCTGCGCTGAGGACTCTGTCTCACACTCGGGCTGTCCCCGGGGTTGGATACGGTGGGTTGGACCGTGGGGGCTGGAAGATTCTGTGTACGCCTGTAAGTAACCACTGCGGGGTCCGTTGGGTCGGCAAGGTCGAGGAGGTGGCCTGGAAGAGTAGTCCTTGAAGAGGGGCGGCTTCCCGAGGTCGTTGTAGATAATTTAGCTTTGGAACCGCTAGGTGCTCCTCAGCTGGTCTGTGAGTGATTTCTGGGGTGAGTTCCATGTAGTGACGGATCAGGACTTGGAACCACCGCAGGAAGGGAAGGCCTTTCTTCTTCGATGTCTTTAAGTAATCCCGAATGCGTATCTGGTCCGCTATCTCTCTCATGAAGATGTCTGCGTAGTCAAATCTATTCCCGAATGCGATGCCATATAAGATTGTGAGGATGTGTACATTGCAGCGATCTTGTCCGGTGTGTTTTGGAGAGAGACATTTGTTGACCAATATGAATAGTGTACTCCAGGGGCTCGGGAGTTTGCTGACTGAGAAGGATAAAATTTGAGTCAGCGGTGGGGTGCATCCCAGCTGTAGCATCCCATTAAGAAGTTCTTGAGTGGAGGGAGCTGGATCGAGCTGGTCAAATGTAGGCAGCTGGAGGATTGCCTTCAGAAGATCCTGTCGAGAACAACTGAGGTATGTCCGATGTAGCTTTGGAAGATTAGTTACTTTGTCTCTTTTACTTGATCCATCAGTCCCCAAAATTGTTGCAGATATAAATGAGGGACAGTCGTCGCTATGGTGAATGCCGGCAGCATGAAGTGATTCTTGAGTATGGCAATAATCACCATGTCTGGACACTTGAATGATGTTGTGTCCAGTTGGTAGTTGTTCTTCAGTGGCTCGACCCATTTTGAGATTGGGTATATTCGTCACGATTTGGAATATCCATGATCTGGAAAAAAAAATATGAACAATGATTTCGTTAGGAATCAAGTAGTGAAGGACTTCGAGATAGAATTCCAACACGCTTCTCCCTCGCTCTCTCTCTCTCTCTCTCTTTCTCCCTCCTTTTTTTATTAAAACTAATTCTTTTTGTTTCCTCTTTTTTTATAGATATATATATATTATATAGGTCTATATAGATATCTATATAACGATAAAAAAAATGAAAAACATGGAAAATATAACTTCAATGATGATTTGTAAAAATTGGAAATGAATGTAGTAGCTTTTCGAAAAATCAACCAAGGATTTCGACAGTTGGATTTGAAATTGATATCGAAAAATGACCTTACGAAATCGTGCAATTTACTTCGAAAAGTGCAATTGAAAAATTGAATAATTGGATTGGGGAACTCGAATCTGCTTATTAGAAAATTTGATGTTATCGTGAAATCGATCAAATTTGAAATGATGTCGAAAAATCAGTATACGATTTCGAGAGGTGCAATTTATTGAGAAATTAGCATATAATTTAAAATTAGCAAATCGAACTTGAAATTCACAAGACTTCGAGATCGTGTAGAATCAGCATATGATTTCGAGAAGGTACAATTTATCGAGAAATCCAATTTAAAATTAAACTACTTCGACAACAACCGAAATGAGAACCTCGAAATCTTTTTGGTAAGTGAGATTTTGAAATCTGATTTCAACTCGAGCAGTAGTAAACCTGGTTTTCGAGATCAGGGGAATTCGAGAAATCGGTCGATTTTAAACAAGGATTTCGAGCCGTAAAAACCAAAATTGCTTTTCGAAGAATGAAAGAAAAAACGGTCGAAAATCAGAGAGATCGTCTGTGAGTTCTTCAGTTTCACATCTGCAATGACAAGATAAGTGTCATGAGAAAGTAACGCAAAGCCTATTTCGAGCTTACCAGTAGGAGACGCAACGATATGGCGAAAAGACTGATAAGGATTTACGAATAGAGACGGAGAGTTCGTATTTCGAGGGGATTTAAAAAATTAAAATTTATTTATTTTATATTCAATTCAACTTATGGGTAAATTTGTAACTGAATTTAATTAAACTTAAAAAACCTCTAAAATTATCTACCAAATCCATCCGAGATAATTATTTAAATTCATCAATCAAACACCGTAAAAATTTATACCCTTCATTATTTAAACCCAGCTAAAGCTAATACCATCTAAACCTACCCTCCATTAATTATTCGTATGGCAAGTTAACCCCCCCTTAATCATGCAATTATTTTTCTCCCCCTAAACACATGCATAGGCTTACAAAGGCTATAAAATTGTTTCCCCCTGAGTTGTCCATCCTAGCATGTATGTGACTGTGCTAACAGGTGAGATTTAACATGCCCAACCTAGATACTAAGAATCGTTTCTCATCCAAAGCTTTAGTGAAGAGGTCGGCCAGTTGAAGTCCAGTACAAACAAAATGCATTTCTATGATGCCATTTTAAACATGATTTTTTATAAAATGATATCTAAGGTCAATGTGCTTAGTTCGAGAGTGATGTACGGGATTGCATGTAATTGCAATAGCACTTTTAGAATCACTGTATATGGGAATATTATGTAAATCAAACCCGTAATCTAGGAGTTGGGTGCGCATCCACAAAATTTGCGAACAACAACTGGCAGCTGCGACATATTCTGGCTCAGCTATCGATGTGGAAACACAATTTTGTTTCTTTGAAGACCAACAGATCAGTTTGTCTCCAAGCAGTTGAGCACCACCTGGCGTGTTTTTTTTATCCATGTGACAGCCTGCAAAATCTGAGTCAGTGTATCCAATTAATTGAAAACTAGAGTTTTTGGCATACCATAGTCCAAGATTTGGAGTTCCTTTCAGGTAACGGAGTATTCTTTTGACTGCAGTTAGGTGGGACTCTTTGGGATTCGCTTGAAAGCGTGCACATAGACAAGTTGCAAAGACAATGTCTGGCCTGCTCGATGTTAAGTACAGTATAGACCCGATGATTCCTCTATAATGCGTTTCGTCGATTGATTTTCCGGAGTGATCTGCGTCAAGTTTGCATGTTGTGGACATAGGTGTTGCTATGGGAGTGCAATTTTCCATCTTGTATTTTGTCAGGAGATCAATAATGTTTTTAGACTGGCTAATAAAGATGCCATCTGATAGTTGTTTGATACATAGTGCTAGAAAGAAGTTCACTTCTCCCATCATACTCATTTCAAATTTGGTGGCCAATAAGCTGCTGAATTCCATCGCATAATTTTACGTTCGTGGAGCCAAAGATGATATCGTCAACATATATTTGAACAAGTAAGATATTGGAATTCTGTCTCTTAATGAATAATGTGGTGTCAATTTGCCCTTTGCTAAATCCGGATTTCAACTAAGAAGGTGGAAAGAACGTCATACCAAGCTCGTGGTGCTTGTTTAAGGCCATAAAGTGCTTTGTCAAAACGATACACGTAGTCGGGCTTGGTTGAGTCTACAAATCCTTCAGGTTGTCCAACATAGACTTCTTCTTTTAGAATTCCGTTCAAAAAGGCTGTCTTGACGTCCATCTGGTAGACGATATAATCCCTATGAGCGGCGTATGCAAGGACTAGGCGAATAGCTTCTATACGAGCGACTGGTGCAAATGTTTCAACGTAATCGATGCCCTCTTGTTGATTGTACCCCGTAGCCACCAATCGAGCCTTATTTCGAATGACAGTGCCATTTTCGTCCTTTTTATTTTTGAAGACCCACATCATTCCGATGATTGTTTTTCCTTCCGATCTTGGAACTAAGGTCCAAACGCGTAGTCGTTCAAATTGACTGAGCTCATCTTGCATAGCGATGAACCAGTCGGGGTCGGCAAGAGCTTCAGACACTTTTCTTGGCTCAAGTTGACTCATAAAACATGAGAAATGCTCGTGGAGAAATGAAACGTAATCATCCGGAATTGCGCTTCTCTTTTCTCGCATTGACCTCTGCGGGGGTGCTTGTTCTATCTGAGGTTCATGGGTTTATTCTTGATGATCAATTTCAGCTTCAGTTTCATGATCGTCATGAGCGATTACAGGTGAGGTATGGTCTTTGGGGCCAACAATACTATCTATGACAGGGGGTGAATGAACAATGTCTGAATGTGATGACACGTCATTGGGAGAGTGATCACGAGATGAGTGAGATGGTCCTTCCTCAGTGACTGTGATATTTGGAAGCGTGAGGTCAGTTCCTGAAAAGGTAAGGAGGTCTTCAATTTCTGTTGTTAAGGATGGTAGTTGGTGAACATAATTTTCTACTTGTGGAATTTCTGCTTCAAGGGAAAGCACTGGATCTGGAATTGGATGAAAGTCTTCAAGTAAGAAATCCAGAGATGTTAGATTTATAGTTGAAGGGTCTGTGTCCTTTTGGGGAGTCGCCGCCGTATTAGTAGATGTCGTTGGTATTGTTGCAATTGACTTTTCAAATGTGACATTTGCACTTTCACGCACAACCTTAGCAATTTTGAGAAGGACTCGAAAGGCTTTTGATGTCGATAAGTACCCAATGAACGTGCCTTCAAGTGCCTTGGGGTCAAATTTGCCTATGTTACTTCGGTCATCTGTAATAAAACACTTGCAACCAAACACTCGAAGAAACGAAATATTTGGCGACCGCTGATTAATGATCTCGTAAGGTATTTTCTCAAATCTTTTGTGGATTGATGTGCGATTCTGAGTGAAACAGGCAGTGCTTAGTGCTTCAGCCCAGAACTGATGTGGAAGGTTTGATTGAATTATCATTGTGCATGCAGCTTCAACAAGGGTTCAATTTTTTCGTTCGACGACACCATTCTGTTGTGGAGTTCCCGCAGCTGAGAATTGTTGTGAAATGCCCTGTGACGCATAGAAGTTACTCAATCGGTTGTTTTTTAATTCTGTACCATTATCAGATCTAATGATACCAACTCGAGTTTGTAGCAGATTCTGTGTGGTCACGAATTTTTCGAGTATGGAGGGGCTCTCGTCTTTACTTCGTAGAAATTTCGTCCACGTGTATCTGGAATAGTCATCTACAAGAACAAGAGCATATTTGCGACCACTGAGACTTTCTGTTCTCATTGGACCACATAGATCAACGTGAAGAAGCTCTATTGATCGGGAGGAGAAAGCTATGTGTTTGGAGTTGCGGGATGCTCTTTTCATTTTTCCCAGTTCACACGCACGACAAAGATGTTCCTTTTGATACGTAAGATTTGGTAGTCCTGTGACGAGTTGCGTAGTTGATAATTTGTTTAGATCTAAAGTTTAGATGTGATAAGTTACTGTGCCAGATAATGTTTTGATGAGTTGAGGCTTTAGAGAGTAGGCAGGTATTCATGGGCGGGATGGTTGTTTTAAGATTAATTGTGTAGAGATTTGTTTTTCGAGTTCCATGGAGTAGGTTGTTGCCCTGGTCGTCATTGATCATGCCTTTTCGTGCTTTGAAGTTGATCTCGAGGCCTTTATCGCAAAGTTGACCAATGCTGTATAGATTATGTCCTAGTTCTTTGACGTATGAGACGCCCTGTATGGTCAGATTTCCGTGATGAAGGTCTTCGCGTCCTAGGATTGGGGATGACTCGTTCTTCCTGAAACGTACTTTGCCGCCATATTTTTCAGTGTAGTTGCTCAACAGTTCTTTATTCCCAATCATGTGTGTGGAGCAACCTGAGTCTAGATACCACGCATAATGGACCTGCAAGAGGAGCGAAATTAGAAACATTTTGGTACCCATTTGAGAATGGGCACTGTCCATTTCTTAGTAGATGACGTAATAGAACTAGTAGCAGGGTTACTATTGAGAGTAGTCGTTGCTTTGAGCATTTGAGGTTAAACTTTGGGATCCATCGCTGCAATCCTTGTTTTTCTATAGTACATCTAGTGCAGATGAGCTCGTGAAAGGCATTAGACTAGGTATATTTAATCCTAGAAAATCAATGTCATAAAGAGGTAGAGGTTTTTTCACGATTGGGATAGAATATGGAACGAAGCCTAATCCTTCACGTGGATTATAAAATTCTATGTCTCTAGGCTGGTTCAAAAAGATCGTTCTATCTGTTTGTCCTCTTTTTGTTAGCAGATCCTCAAGTTTTTGTATTTTGGAATAAAGACGATTTCGTTCTTCAGATATGAATTCATATTGTAAGGATATAGAGGTACGCTCTTCCTCACTTTTCTTGAAATCGTTTTCCTTTTCGATCAATTTATCTTGTAGACCTCTTATCTTAGTTTCAAGTCAGATGGAGGTATCCTGAGCTTGTTGTAGAAAAGACTTTAGCTTAGCTTTTTCAAATAGTTCGGCTCGCAATACTTTTTCATTGTTTTCTAGCTTAGTTTCTAGTCTACTTAACGATTTGTTTTCCCTAACCATAGATGTTAGTTTATCTTGAAGGACGCAAATTTTTTTATGTAAATCGTAGTAAGAATCGTGTACCTCAGTTTCTGAAGATGAGTCAGTTGACGGAGTGGCTACAGTGTTGTGTTCCTCATCTTCAGAGTCTGCCTCGATGTTTGCCATGAGTGCTAGATTTTCTTCCTCACTTTCAGAGGTGTCCTCGAGCCATGATTCTTGTTCTGCCATGAGTACTGCACCGGATTTTTGTTTGAGAAGTTGAGCCTTTTTGGTGTAGTAGTCAATGTCTTTTGTCTTAGGCAGGAAGCAATCTCGAGCAAAATGGCATGGTTTGCCGTAGCTGAAGCATTTTTTATCCTTCAGGGATGGCTTGGGTTCAGATGCGTCAGTCTTTCGGTCTCGCTTCTTCGAGGAGCTTGTCCTGAGACGATTTGAGTACTTATTCTTAGCATATGAATCAACTCGTTTGGTGATCAGTGCCATTTGTTTCGTAATGTCTGCTAGTTCTGAATCTTATTCTGCACCAATGTTATTATTGTCCACTTCAGACGGGCTTAGATTTTGTACAGCCTTTGAATTCTTTCTTGCTTTTCGGTTGCTAATTAGGGCGAGAGTTTCCATGGCTGCTTTTTCTTTTGATGATTTCTGGATGTCTCTAATGGCTTCAACATGTTGGGTCAGACTGTCAAAGAGACAATGGATGTCCATCTCTTCTAGGTCCTTGTTCTGTCGGATATTGCTAGTAATTTTCCTCCATTCCGACTGAAGTGCTGCGAGAAAGCGTATGTTGATCTCCTCACCAGTTCTGGTTACATTGATCATTCTCATCTCATTCACTAATATGAGGAATCGTTGGTAGGCCTCATACAGTTCTTCCCGATCCTTGGCTTTGAATGAGTCGTATGCAGTGAGGACGTTGGACTTTTTTGCCTTATATCCAGATTCAGTTCGTTGCACCATTTTATTTCTTTCGTCCCACATTTCTTTGGCAGTTTGTAGGCTGTTGACTTGCATGAAAATGTCATTTTCAGCTTCAGTGTAGGCCGAACGAGGTTTCGATTTGGTGTTTGGAACGAGTGGATCATTGTCCGGATTTCCAGTTACATTGATCCAGATTTCTTGCGGGCCTTGAGTGATGGACTCGTACATTAGATCTCCATTGTCCTTGATGTCGATGAAGTTCATCAACCTGAGTGTCCATGATGTATACTCATCCCTTTTGAGGATGGGAGGTCTTGAGTCGTTTCCAAGCGAGTAGAGGTCCATTCTTGTAGTAGGTTGGATGTGGATCTTAATGGTGTTGATCAACTTAGACGAAAGCAAATAAAGTTAGAAATATTGAAGATAGATAAGATAATCACGCGGTTTAATTATGATTATTTAATGAAAAATTAAGAAATGAAATTTCCGAATAATGTCTCTAGATATGGTTTTCGAGGATAGAAGTCTGGTTTTGTTTATATTCAATAATAAATGTCTTAAAAAATGTTCTCGAAAGCTTGATGGGAATTGCAGATATTTTGAGAAGTTCGAAATCAGAGATTTCGAAAGATTTTGGAATTTGTAATTAAGAGCGTTTTCGAAAGGCAACAGTGTGTATCGAAATTGAATTTCTCGAATTGAATACCGAAATCCTTAAAATAAAAGATGATACTGAAATCTTAGGATTTGAAATCTGATTTGTCGAAATGTACCTTCTCGAGAAGTTCTAGTGAAACTGAAATTCGAGGATGTCGAAAGCTTAAAAATCGCTGAAAGAGTTCGAGAATCGTGAAATTCGGGATCGAATTTAGTCTTCGAGAACCTTATAATTGCGGAAAACAAATGTTGAGAAAGCACAGAATTGCTATTAAATGCGATTTCGAGAGAAATATCGAAAAAGTTCAAATTGAAATTCATGGTAGATTTCGATAAAAATTTCAAGAAGCTTTAAAATTGAAGGGTATTTCGAAAGGGATGTCGAGAAGCACAGAGTTGGAATTTCAGCCGATTTCGAGAACTTAGATTTCGAGCAATTAAGGAGCCAAAATTGAACGCAGATTTCGAGGGAAATGAGAAAAGAAGAAAAAGAACGCTAAATTGAATTGAAGACGGATTTCGAGCGAAATATCGAGAAATGCTAAATTGAAGAACAAAAACGGATTTAGAGAAGAGTAAATTAGGAATTAAGGCCGATCTCGAGAAGAATGTCGAGAATCTACAAAGTGAAATTAATAGCAGATTTCGAGCAATTTCCTGTTCGTCGTCAAAATCGGATCTTCGACTGAAAAAGCAAAAAAAACAGATAATTTCGATCAAGAATTATGAGAAAGCAGATATGCACCTGTGCGTTTTCCAGAAGCCGAGCAAAATCTGGAAATTTGGATGAGAAGGAATTGATAATTTTTGAAACACAAAGCGGAAAAACAAAATTCAGAACAGAGTAAAATATCAGTAAACTTCCATGAATTTGATCCACGATTTCAGCTCTGATACACTTGTTGGTCCGATTTATCCAATCTTGACATGCATATAATTGAGATTGCCGTAGATGATGAATTACGTAAGCTAACGATCTGTAATACCACTAGACGTGTTGTAGAGTATGATTGAAGGGATACGCGCGAGTTCTACAGCAATATACTTCAACTCTTAATATGAATAAGTAACCTAAACAATACAGTGTTTATATATACATAAACCCTAATGGGCTATTGGGCTCAATTTAACTAATATACCCACAAGTTAGATATATTTACAAATAGGTCCTAGCCTAAAATAAACTATAGGACATAGGCATAAAAGCTAAATTGACACAATAAAATATCTCTAACACTCCTCCTACTCGAAGTTAAGGTTTGAAAATTGCAATACATACTACATTTTTATATTTGTTTATAAAAGATCCTCTTTTTCTTGCTCTCGCGTTAAATACTAACATATTAGGCATATTGGATCTTAGGTTTGAAACTCATTTTGGTTATACGGCTGCTAATAAGAAATTATAAATTATTTATTTAAAGCCAGTATAACTTATAAGTTATCTTAGCCTCTTTTTACCTAATTTGCTTATACCAGATGCTTAATCTAAATCGCGGAGTTTCGATTATAATGGGCTGAAAATATATAACCAATTCTATATGATGGCATTATTTATTTACTTGGGCTTTATATGGGCTTATTAGGGAAGAAATGATCCAAAATAGAATACCCAAATTTATAATTTTGACTTATGGCGCATTGCGGGTAGTTTGGTTCCTTTTCGATTTTTTATTTTATGGTTGTACCCAGTAGCCTGTTACTGGCCGGTGCGTCATGAACTGTGTACGAAGTATTGTAGCACTTATTTATTAATAATATATTGACCTTTCTCAAAAAAAAAAAATCTTGACAAAAAAATAAAGGTTATATAAATGCCTACATGGTTTATTTATTTGTGCTTGCGTGGAAGATTATAACACGGCAAATCCTATCACATTGACATAAACAACCAGCAAAATCAGTGTACTGATGATTGATATTTGATGGGATGTTAGAGCAAATTCCCATATGTTCACCATTCTTTGTATAGATTTCTACAAGAATAATATATTGCGACTACATATATGATAAGAATGCAAGCATACGCTGATCACGTTTATCAATAATGCATATCTCAAATAATGTAGTGTAATAAGACTCATAAACTAATAGAATAATACTAAACGTAAACCCTAATTTCTTAAACTCGTTATCAGTAGTACTATTTTGAGCTTGACAATTCAGGCCCCCAAATCTTATCGTACCTCTAAGATTGTGCAATCTCTTACCTAATACATATAATTTTATTAGTATACGAAACAATTGTTTTAGGAAGTAATAATATCAGATTTCTTCATAACATAGTCTATATAAGCATATGATTAACGAGAGATCATAGCATGCCAAACACACACACACACAACAGAGAGAGAGAGAGAGAGAGAGATGGAAGACTTTCGTCGATCGGTAACATATCATCCAAGCGTCTGGGGAGACTTTTTCTTGGCATATAGTTCATTGGTAGAACTATATATTTATGTATATACTTTATAATCATTTAATATCTAGCAATAATAATATCTGAGCTACGTACTGACCTTGTGCATGCATTATGCATATATATTGAACGCAGGAAATAAGTGCAGCTGAAGACAGTGAACACCAAAGACACAAAGAAGAGGTTAAGAAGAAGCTCGTGGCTGCAATAGAAAGCAAATCATCGAATGAGTTATTACATCTCATTGATGCTGTCCAGCGCCTCGGAGTTAAATATCATTTCGAGGAAGAAATCGAAAATGCGTTAAGATTCACATATGAAGGTTATGATCACATGGATCCCAAAGAGGAGGAAGATGATTTGTACCACGTTGCTCTTCGTTTTCGCTTGCTTCGTGAACAAGGTTACAATGTCTCATCAGGTAATAAAATGATCATATACACATAAGCTTGAAGTTGGTCTTTATTACTGGACATATATATGTCATTACTGAGACTAATCGTTTCACATTGGATATGGAAAATTAAATGATACTAACTCACTATATTGAGATGCCGTTGGGATCCACTATTCCACTTTCTGTATTTCACTCCGTATTCCAACGAACGAAAATCGTTACACCCCCCCCCCCCCCCCCCCCCCCCACAAGTGTTAAAACACACGTAAACATCATTACACCTATGAATTTCATTACAACAAGTGTTGAAACAAAAAAACCTCATTATTACGTTTTTCTAATATGGAGTAGAAAAAAAATCAGCATTATATATTAAAATAGAAAAATACGTAATAATGACGTTTTTTTTGTTTAAACACTTGTTGTAATGAAATTCATAGGTGTAATGATGTTTACGTGTGTTTTAACACTTGTCGGGGGAGGTGTAACGATTTTCGTTCGTTGGAATACGGAGTAGAATACAGAAAGTGGAGTATAGGATCTCAAACTAGCTATGTGGCAGGTTGTTTTTAGAATGAAATCCTTGTCAATGTTTTACTATATATTTAAGCAAAATTATGACTTCTGGGTATCCTTGTGATAATTGAAAAAATGTGTCGTCAACTTAATATGGGAATAAGTTTCATATCTAGTAAAGGAATTCACAGTCCTAGTTGTGGCAGTCAAGTGGGTTGGAAATATTTCGGGTCAAGTAAGATTTCGAGACTAATATTATTAATTAAAGAAAAATGATTGAAAAGCCTTAGATTTAATCAGATACAGGAATACAGCGACTCATCGATTAATATATCTATTATTGTGATAAAAACAAATATCGAACCCTTGATCCAAATTTATAAAATATGCCTTATTTATATGGATGGACAAAATTATGTCGTTGACTCAATTGACTATCTACTTTGTCCTAAAATCAAATTATCATCCTTTTTTTATTCGATTTGATATGTATTTCCTACACTCTCCCCATATTAGATATCTTCAGCAAATTCACGGACCAAAACGGAAGATTCAAACAATCGTTAGCCATTAACATACAAGGGCTACTAAGCTTATACGAAGCATCTCACCTTCGAGTCAACGACGAAGTTATTCTCGAAAAAGCATTAGAATTTCCGAGTCAAATCTTCTGTCTATGGTACAATGCATAGGCGACGAGTCTCTTGCATCACAAGTCAACAATGCAATAAAATTTCCCATTCGTAGAGTCTGACCAAGTTGACTTCCAAGAGCTTCATGTCTGTGTACGGACAAGATAAATCACATGATGAAATGCTCCTCAGATTCGCCAAAATGGATTTCAACTTGGTGCAGATGTATCACAGAGAGCTAAGTGATCCCAAGTTTTATCTCTATTTATTATTCGACAACATTATTGTTAACCTTTTTCCCACAAAAGAAGAGGAAATCTTACGTTTCTTATGAATTTGATTGTTTCTCACCCTATGATTCTTAATGGCATAGTATGATACACAATAATTTTCGATTTATTTTGTCCAATAAGAATTGGAAACCTAAATTGATAAGGACAATATGAAAGTCAATAGCATGTAAGTATCAATATAGTGATCCAAAATCGAAAATTGGTATGCGTAGGGATCCAAATTTATAAATTTGCCTCTTGTATATTTATTGTCACTATTCAATTTCCAGTAAGTTTAGTAGGATAATTTCTTATAAGTTTTAATATTTATTATATCTCATTAATTTTCCAAATGTGATGTGGGTATATAGGTGGTGGAACTCTTTAGATTTCAAGAACAAATTGCCATTTGCCAGGGACAGAATAGCAGAATGTTATTTTTGGTCGTGGGCAGTGTACTTTGAGCCTAAGTTCACATTTGGCCGTAGGATATTAGCTCAAGTGCTCATTCTAGCGTCGACTTTGGACGACATTTACGATGTTTATGGGGCAATAGAGGACTTACAACACTTCACAGATGCAATCCAAAGGTACTTAATAATACATGCTATGACCTAACCCTAGTTATGAAAAAAAATAGCATATAATATATATACATATATAAAATATTTTTCTTGATTATAATGCTTCCATTATTGAATTATGGAGGTGGGACGTTGATGCAACCGAGCAATTACCACAATACATGAAGACTATATTGATCACTCTCTCATGGATGTTTACAATGACATGAAAGGATCAGATGGATCAAGAACGTCGAATGGTCCTTATTTTTTCAAGGAAGAGGTAAAAATAGATATCGAGCTTCGACCTTTTATACTTTGGCTAATGCCAATTGATTAATATGGAACCCTTGAGTTTAACCTAACTTGCACGTCCCTCGAACCCAGCAATCTCAAAAGCACATAATGTTTTCTTCTAGATGAAAAGATTGATTAGGTCATATTTCGAAGAATCAAAATGGTCGTTTAACAACAACATTCCGACAATGGAGGAATACATGAAAGTTGCGTCGACTCATCTGCTTATATAATGTTGCCTATAACATCGTTGGTGGGCATGGAATCCTTAGTGGAGGAAAAAGACTTCGAATGGATTTCGAGCATGCCTTTGATCGTTCATGCAGCGACTGTTATTTGCAGGCTAATGGACGACACTGCAGGACACGGGGTAGTATTGTCTTTTATTTATTAAATTCCATCTTCTTGGTATATTTAATAAAAATGCCGTTATACTCGTACTGCATTTTGAATAAATATAGTTCGAGAAGAAATGCTCGGCCGTGGATTGTTACATGAAACAACATAAAGTTACAGAAGAAGAGGCATGCGACGAGCTTCGAAAGAAAGTGACAGAAGCATGGAAAGACATGAACGAAGGATGTCTTCTTCCTACGGAAGCTTCGACGGTTATGGTACTCGATCGCGTACTCAACTTTGCAAGAATGATCCATCTCTTGTACCAAATTAAAGATCGATACACACATTCTGAAGTCGAATTTTTGAAAGCTTATCAATATGGCGTTCGTTGAGCCTACGATCGTGTGATGATTTACTTATCCTTACGCTTTACGTGCCTGGCGCGAAGAAAATTAGTATGCTTGTTGTTTTTGGTTGTAATGTTATATCATTGCTTACTATATCAATTGCATCATTTCAAGTAATAATATGTGGGTATCAAGTATTGATGAATGACAACTTCAGATAAAGGGTAATGTATCACAGTTTAATTTAAGGCTTAATTATATTTTTTAGTCCAGCATATTTGACTAGGTGGCATTTTCAGGAACTTAATTTAAGTGTGTCAATTTTAGTCCTATAAGTAACAAAGCTGTTGTAATTTAAGGGCACATGAGTTATTGGCGGCAATTTTAGTCCTATGTATCAAAATTAAAGCAATTTTACTATAGTTAAACTTAAATCTAATTTCAGCCCAGAATTTATACACGGGGAGCCGAAGATACTGACTTGGACTAAATTTATTTTCTCCATGGTCCAATTAAGCCGCATAGTCCAAGTTAGCATATATGACGTCACGTGTATAAATTTCGAGATGGAATGAGATTTTCCAGCTTTAATTGTTCTAAAACTACTTTAATTTTGATACTTACAAACTAAAATCTGTTCTGTTTAGTCTAATAAGCTCATTTTTTTTGTTTTTCCATATGCTGTGACGCGTACTTGGAGGAAAGAGAAAATAAATTTTGTATAAGTCAACATTTTCGGTAGTGTATAAATTTCGAGCTGAAATTTTATTTCTGGGTTTGAGGGTCCCCATTGCTTCAATTTTGATACTTACACGACTAAAATTGCCGCCTTTAATTTTAAGTGTCCTTAAAACGCAACATACTCAAACATACATGACTAAAATATAATAAACCTTAATTTAATATACTCTATTTTCCGACACTCCTATCAAGTTTTAACTTATTTCTTTCTTATCAAACCTTAATTGTGTCATTTTCACAAATAAGTGGCTACAATTCGAGCCGACAACCTCTTGGTTCTTATCTCTGATACCATGTTGGAATACCACTTCACATGGGCGGAGATTCATTAGGCCGAGGGTAGGCTCTTGCCTACCCTGAAAAAAAAGTCTTCATATATGTACGTGTGTGTATATATATATATATATATATATATAAAAATATTGTCTTTGGACTTTGGTGAAAAAAATATTATTATGTGTATGTATATGCATATGTCTTGCGTGTGGGTCATTACCAAACATAGATAATTTTGATCTAATAAGTTCATAATATGAATTTATTACGTGTGGGCCATATAAAGCATATTTAATTCCTGTTTATCAAATACATGTACTTTTATGAACCCCATTAGTTTTCTTGGGTTTAATTAATATAAAATAAAAATTATGAGGAGAATGTAACAAGTAAATAAATTTATAAAGTTGAAGCATGATATCTAGCCTAGTTAATTAAATATTTGTTATATAATCGAACATCGTTTAGTTTACAATCATATAGATTATATATAATACTTTGCCAATGAGGCTTGGTCGAATGGTCACGCTGAGTCACTCAAAGTCTTTGGAGGGGTAGTTCGTGGGTTTGATTACCCTGGCTACCACATTGCTTTGAGTTGAGCCTGTTATACATGGACTTGTCTTAGTGTGGGGTACCTGGTTGGCGTGGTTTGCAGACTATCACGTCAGCCCCGGGGTTTACCTGGTCTAAGACTAGGGTTTACCGGGTTAAAAAATAAAAAAATAGATACTTGTTTGAATAAACAAGATTTACAATTACATAGATTTCTTTATTTTTTATTCTGCCATTTTTTATTATTTTATGCTATCCTCAAATATTTTCCTGGCTCCGCCCCTGCCACTTCACCTAAAAACTTAAGTTCAACTGACATGGATATCAGACTAGATGTTGCAATCACCATCGTTCTGAAACCGGATTTTCGAACCGTATCGAAAATTTTAGTGGTTTATGGTTTAGTGGTTTATGGTTTAGTGGTTAACAGTATAAAACCGAAATCAAAGTAGAGTCAAACCAGTATCTTTAAATATAATTAATATATATATTTTATGATTGAATCAACCAAATAATATAGATCATATTACATGTTTATTTAATAACTTTTTTTTGTATAGTAGAATTTTATAACATTGTGGGTCGAATTAAATAAAGTAAATTGTATTGGTGATTAGAAATTAATTATACCATGGGCTATATAAATTAAATCTTAAAATTTGGGGTCAAAACTAAATAATAATAAAACATATGGTTCATGAGTTAATTAAAATATATGAGGTAATAAAGATTAGAACACAGGCCCACTTATATAATAAGCCCACTACTTTACCAATGAACCACACAAAAAGATCTACAAATTTATTCATTTTTATGCATTATATTGTAATTTTTGTTTTTTTGTTTTCCTTTTTTTAGAATTAAAGCTTAGACAGGACTAGAATCGGATCGGTTTTCCGGCCAGTTCGCCGGTTTTCGGTCTGAACCGGCCGGTCCGATTTTCAAAACCTTGGCAATCACATCAAACTTAACCTTTTATATGAACCGAAACAAATGACCCTAAACAAACAAATGCTCTCGTGCCCGATCCCTTCAGAACGTGCAACTCCGACAAAAGGGGGAGACCTGAACCTAAGAACATGGCAGAATACGAGCAGGCACGGACCTACATTGCGGCTTGGGTGGTCCATTGAGCCCCAGCCGAACATATAATACTGTAAAATTTTTATAGCTTAATGTATATTTGGTCTTCAGTCTAGTGGTATGTCTGTATCTCGTTGATACAAGGGTTAATTCAAGTTCAGTCCCCATTAACATGTTTGAATTTGGGTTCAGGCCCCTCTTCAATGGGCTTTAGTATTAAGGACCAGCTTTTCGAAAAATTCAGTGGCCAGGCCCTAAAATGACGCGAAAAGACATATTTAACCCTGAGATATGTCAAAATTACGTTGGATACCTAAAAGATCCGATAACAAGTTTCCAGACAATTATAACAGTTATCCGCTGAAAAAAAAACACTTCCTTTTATCTGGATAACAAACAGTCTTGTACTGAGTACCACATGGTGTCTGTTTAGTAACAAATGACGTTGCAGATGTAACAAATCATTCAAAAATGATACCGCTTCCTGCAACATCATTTGTTAATGTGTTACTGCAGGAATTGGTATTATTTTTGAATGATGTGTTACTTCTGCGACTTCGTTTGTTACTAAATAGAGGTCATATGGTACTCAATACAAGACTGTTGTTATCCAAATGAAAAGAAGTGTTTTTTTCAGCGCAAAACTGTTATAATTATTCTTGAACCCTCCACCCGACCATCCCCATGTTTTTCTAGACATAAAATTCCTCATTATAGGGAGCAATGCTCGATCAGTGGGAAAAATGGTGTTCGATAGTACGATGTAATAAATATGTCTGTTAATAACATTTTACTGTCGATAAGTAACGTCTTATGACATTAAAATAACAGTTACGGTTTTTACGGTAACAAATCAGTATAATTGTGTAACAGTATAATTATTTTTGAACCCTCCACCCGACCATCCCCCTGTTTTCCTAGACAGAAAATTCAACATTATAGGGAGCAATGTTCCTATAATAGGTTACCAATTTTTAATCTCGAAACGTGTAATAAGATCGAAACGCTAATGATTCGATTTTTTATAGGAGAACGCCAATGGTCGTCGCGTTGAGTTTAGGGTTTACAGTTTAGAGTTTATGGTGTAATACCGCATGAAAACAAAATAAGGTGTTAACAATCGACCGATCAGTGTGAAAAAATTGGGTTCGATAGTCCGATGTAATAAATATGTCTGTTAATAATAATTTACTGTCGATAAGTAACGTCTTATGATGTTAAAGTAACACTTGCAGTTTTTACGGTAACAAATCAGTATAACTGTGTAACATAAAACTGACGTCAATACCAGTCAGAAATCACTTTTATTAAGGGTAATTTTGTCAAATCACAGTTTTGAGTCCTTTTCACTTAATTTTTCAAAATAGTAGGTCCTTAAAACTAAAAAAAAAGTCTTATAGGGTCTGATCCCTAATTTTAAAATCCGCTAGGGCCTCACATAAAATTTCCCCTTGATACAACTCAATGACGTGGGTTTGATACATCTAAAATTCCTTTTTAGTCTATTTTCTCAATTTTTTATTTACCTTTTGACCCCCTAGTTATTTTACATTTTGACCTCCCAACTTGTAAAGTCTGGGTCCGTCACTGAATACGAGGGACCAAAACAAAGAATTAGAGACAATTAGTGGTGGGCGTTCGGGTTCGGGTAGTTCGGGTCGGGTAATTCGAGTTATTTGCCGGGTATCGGGTTATCCGATACCCGAATTTATTAATCGGGTCGGGTATCGGGTATTAATTTATTACGCGAATAACCCGATCGGGTACCCGACGAATTATATTTTAAAAAATATATTAGTTTTTATACATTAACATTGAAAATATAATAACCATGTCTAGATATCGATACTAACGTGGGTGGTGTTAAAGTTTTAAATAATCTTTTTATTAATTTCTTATTATTATTGCATAATTAACAAGTGATATTTATTATCAATGCATAAATCATTATAATAATTTAAAATATATTTTCAAAATTTATTAATAAACATATAAAAATATGTATATATTATATTTTTTGAATATAAAACATCCAAGTATTATAAGTGATAAATGATATATAACATGAATATTTGATATGTATATTGCATTATAAAATTTTTAATCATATTTTTTCGATTCAAAGTCGAGTACCCGACGTCAAGTACCCGAACTCAATATATACCCGACAATCGGGTACCCGCCGTAGATCGGGTCGGGTTCGAGTAGTGAAAATCTTAACCCGAACCCGAACTACCCGAACCCGAATTACCCGATACCCGACTACCCGACTCGATGCCCACTCCTAGAGACAATGAACATGGTCGGGGAAAATAATCCCCGCCCTTGTCCCTTTCTGGGCATATCATCGTCCCATTGACGACCCTATTTGTTGAGAGCAACCAATAAATAATACGTGGAAAAACATCACAATTGATAGAAACCAATTTCTACTACGTAGATAAACAGCTAGCCTACATGTACGAAATTTTCAAAGTCGCCAGAATAATCCCCCAACGCCCCTTTCTCTTCTTACACCTACAAAAAGAAACAAATTAGAAAAAAAAAAAATTCCTACGATTGTAAGAAAAGCAAAGAGATGTATCTAACCACACACATGTTTTCCCTCAACCACTAATAACCTCACAACTCCTCCCACCCATAAATCCTCACACTTGGAACCTTTTCCAGCCCATAGTCCCACCGCCGTACCCATCTATATATTCTCTTACAACCCCAAAGCAAACCCAAGACAAAACCAGAAAGAAAGTCAATCAATCAATCAACCGATCAAAAAAATAAATCACAATGCAAGTCTTCCACAAAGCCAAGGACTACGTCACGGACAAGGTGTCCAGCGTGGCCAAGCCCGAGGCCACGATCAACGACGTCGACCTCAAAGGCTTGGGCTTCGACGGCATAACCTTGCTGGCGAAGGTCGCCGTCTCAAATCCATACTCGGTGCCCATACCCATCGGAGAAATCGCCTATAAAGTCAAGAGCTTGGACAAGGTGATCGCTTCGGGCACCATACCCGACCCGGGCTCTCTCAAATCCAAGGACAAAACCGTTCTTGACGTCAAGGCGAAGGTTCCACACAGCGCCTTGGTGAGTCTGTGCAAGGACATCGGCGGAGATTGGGACGTCGATTACGTGCTTGAGATTCAGCTCATCGTCGATTTGCCCGTCGTGGGGAACGTTACGATTCCGCTGTCTTACAGCGGCGAGATGAAGCTGCCGACGTTTAAGGATATGATTTCCGGCGGTGGGGATGAAGGAGACAAGGACAAGGACGGCGATAAGAGCGACGCCGGCGCGTCGATTAATTAATTGGGGTTTTATGTGTGCGGAGTGAGTGAATGATGTTTTGTATGTGATAAATAATGCGTTATGTAAGTGATGCCACCACTTTTATTATTGGGGCTATTTTAGGTGTATGCGTATGTTGTTGTATCGAGTCGAGCTATGGAATAGAATAAAGGATATTCAAATACCGATTGGTTTTTTTTTATAGTTGATCAATTTTCATTTAAACAGCAGTTGTTTTATTAATTGTAAGTTGTTTTCATTTAGGGACACACAATGGCGATGTAGAGGTAGCACTGAAATTCCTTGATGCTACGTTTGGATTGGGGGATTTCGATTTGAGATCCGAATTTCATTCAAATAACCCGTTTGGCAACCGCTCGGATTTGGATTTCGATTTCATCCAAATGCGAGGAGAATCCGAGCGCTTGTATTTTGATGGATTTGATTTTCGCTCGGAAACGGTCCGTTTTCGAAATACCAAATCTTGCGGTGATTATTTTCTTAAACTATTATTATTATTATTATTGATAAACGATGAGTCGAGCCGACCCGCGAGCTCGACGAACGACGAGTCGAGTCGGCCGACGAGCTCGACGACATGAGTCAAGTCAACTCGCGAGCTCGACGAGCCCGCTCGAGCTCGACGACCGATGAGTCGAGCCGGCTTGCGAACTCGACGACCGATGAGTCAAGTCGGCTCGCGAACTCGATGAGCGTGCTCGAGCTCGATGACCGATGGCTCAAGCCGGCTCGAGAGCTCGAGGACATTTTGAAATTCGGATTTCTGAAATCCTAACGTTTGCCAAACGGTGGATTTGGATTTAAAATTTGGATTTCAGAATTCATAATTTCAAATCACGGATTTCAATTCAAATACATCAATCTAAACGCAACCTGATTGAATTTTGTGTATGAAAGGGAATGTTAGAAGCGATTAATAAAATCCCTATTTGACGAGTTTTTATTTAAGTTTATTGGGCCTTTTAAAAAATTGCAATGGCCCAATTTTACTTTTTTTTTTTTATCTTTTAGGTCATTCAAAACTTAAGTGCTTGTTTGCTTTGGTAAGTTTAACTATTTTAAATCTGATTTAGGAGATGTTAAAATATTTGGTACATGCGTATATATAAACCATTGTAACACAGTTTAAACTGATGACTAGTGGACGCACACCTCCTCAAGTGAGTTATTATAAATAAAGGTGAGCAAAAATATCCGAAAATTGGATTACGATTCTTTATGTTTTCCTAATCCGAATAATCAAATATCCGTTTTATTTCAAATAAATCGGATCGAATACGGACAGAAACCGTTCAAAATCCGATATCTTGCTATATATTTAAAAAAATGGCATTGAGAATTCCCAAAATAAAATAGGAAAAAGAGGCCCAATATTGGGGGTTTAGTTGGTGAGTTTAAATTAAAAACTGAAAGTGTTAGGTGGTTGAGAGGTTCTCCAACGTAGAAATACAGTCAATTTTACAGAATAATACAGTTGCTACAATGCTTTTACTCCTACTCATAAACTCTATTTCATACACTAAGTTTTACTCCAACTCATTAATGCTATTTTGTACACAAAAAAACAAATTCATATTTATTACTATCATAATTGACTCATTAAACTTTACATTATAATGATTAAATGTCAATATATTATAATTATTAATATCTAAAATTAAATAAATTATAAATTGGCATATTATTTAATTATAACTTTATTAAATAAAAAGAAAAAATATCAATAAATAAACGAAATTATTTTTACTTCTATTATTATAAGAATATCAAATATTTTTTTAAATATTATTAAAATATTTTTATTAGTTAAAATATAAATAAATAGATACTCAATACTATTTCTGTGTTGAAAATTGTGTGTATTCTAGATCTAGAGTATCTATGCTCATCAACATAATATTAGTATTAAATATAGAGTCTCATTCAGTAATAACGTACTTTATTTTTATGTTTTGTACAAAAATGAAGTACCCCTGAGGTGATAACCTCTAAAAATATCGATTTATTATCGCGCGATTATTTTCTCAATTAGTCTCACTTGTGTCTTTGAAGTTTGAACATAGCACGTATTAGTAGAGGGACACGTATCACCGGCCTATCTAAAACATAAATTGCTTCGTAGAAAAATAATAGTAATAATAATAATAAGAAGAATAATAATAATAATAATAAATGTCATCACCTAAAATATAAACTACCATGTAGAAGACGGAAAGAAAAATGGGGAAGTGATAGTTCCGTAGTTATCCTTTCAGCAGCCAAAAGGAGTGAAAAATAATCGATTTTACGACTTTTTAGTAAAGAAATCACATATTTTAATTTACAAAAAACGTGTATAGATTAAAGTGGCTGATGTAATGCATTTAATATCGGACGACCTCAAACAAATCTTATTGAATATTCATGAATGAATCATCTTGGACAATCTGACTTGTTTATATCGATTACTTCGTGCATTTACTGAACAAAACAAAAAAATACTTCAATTGTTTTGATGAAACTTCACTTCGTTTTAGCAAGAAAAAACGACGTTTTAACTTTTTTTTCCCGAAGCTAGAATGATGATTTCATTTTTATTTTCGGCCTGCCAGTTCCACACGTCAAGAGCTCACGGCATCATTATTATTGAATATCATTTGCTAATTATACTTGCTATATTACGTCACACTATGATGTGAACCCATTATCTAAAAGGGTTAATTACGAGTCAGGCCCTAATAATATTTTTAATTAGTGTTCAGGCCTTAATCAAATTCCATTTAGTATGAAGGACCTACTTTTCAAAACTCTTAGAGAAAAAGACCCAAACTATGCGATATGACATATATACCCTCTAACAGATGCAAAATTTACAAGCATTTGCCATAGTTTTCTCCAACGAGCGATTTTCGCTGCAAGCTCGAATCCTCTTAAAAAAAACTTCAAGTTCGATTTGTATTGCTAATTTGCAGCTTTAATCGTCAGAAATCGTTGACATTGCAGCTGAAAATGATAAACATAAATCGTTGAGATTGAAAAAAATCTTCAAAAGATTTATGGAAGCTAGAAAAAAGCTGATATATACAAATAATAGAAATCGTTGAGACTGTAGCTGAAAATATCAAAGTTTATGACCTAATATGTTGAAATTATTGTTAATTTGATCGTGAGTATGATTTGTATAACTAATTTGCATCTTTAATCGTCATAAATAACGAATATAGCAAAAAATAACAAATGCATCATAGATAATAACAAATATTGACTTAGAAGTAACACATAGCTGAAAGGTAATAATGCCTTGCGTGTCGTAAATAACACATTGTGTATACAAGTAATGGATCGAAAGAATAAAACGAAAATCACAAACGACGCTAAAAAACAGATGAAAACTGCATAAATCACGTCGTTATTAACTCAATAAGGTTAAATAGACATCAATTTCTCATGGGTACCTCGAATTTATACCGATTAGTTGCAAGAAACGGATATTATATTTTCCCTAAATCGTGTAAAAAGAAATACTTATAACATAACCAAACTAACAAATGTCTTAAGGTTAATAACAAATGTTGACTTAGAAGTAACACGTCGCTGAAAGGTAATAACGCCTTCGTTGTCGTAAATAACACATTCTGTATACAAGTAATGGATCGAAAGGGATAAAACAAAAATCACAAACGACACTAAAAACAGATGAAAACTGCATAAATCTCCGCGTTATTGACTCAATAAGGTAAAATAGACCCCAATTTCTCATGGGTACCTCGAATTTATACCGATTAGTTGCATGAAACGGATATTATATTTTCCCTAAATCGTGTAAAAAGAAATACTTATAGCCTAACCAAAAATAATAAATGTCTTATGGTTAACAACAAATGTTGACTTAGAAGTAACACGTCGCTGAAAGGTAATAACGCTTTATTTGTCGTAAATAACACATTATGTATACAAGTAATGGATCGAAAGGGATAAAACAAAAATCACAAACGACACTACAAAACAGATGAAAGCTGCATAAATCTCAGCGTTTGTGACTGAGTAAAGTTTTTCCGTCCTCAACTTCAGATGAGTGTTACTAATAAAGACGAATTTTTTATGTATCGAATGAATTCGTGCTTCCACCCCCAAATAAAAAATTTCGTTCAGGAACCAATTCAGTATCGACTTCAACGGCCGGACAAGGTAAAAGTGATTGAATAAGATAAAATCGAATCAAACGAGTCTTAATATTAAAAGGAAAAAGTAAGTCGATAACCATGAAATTGAGAAAATTTAGCTTTCTCTAAGACTAAAACGTTTTTTTAAGTAAGTAACAGTTTACCCAACAAATATAACACATATACAAGTAAAAAAAAAACTTCATTGAGAATATTCTTGAAGGTTCTGGATCGTCAGAGAATTTAACAGAATTGTCAGAGAATATTTACAGGAATTTCTTAAAATTGTACTACATTAATTGGAAATTATAACACAAGTTAGGTAAAGAAAAACAACACGAACTCAACTAATAACACATTGTTCAATACTGATACCTCATAAATGCTGTTCAGTACCACGTCAATAATTCGATTAATTTGTACAAAAATACACTTTTATTTTCGATGTTTAATATGGATGTTCATGTAAATATATAATTTGATGAAGTTTAACCACCACATTCGTTTGAAGACACATTAAGCGAAATTTGATGTCAATAGACGAATATTGATCTCAATAGATATATAAATATATAGTCCTCCATTGCAAAACATAGACTATCACATCTTTCAATGGAACATAACAATATGAATTGCACCACGAACATGTTCAAACATCAACATTAAATACTAATAACATTTATAGACCACAAACACAAAATACGAAGCTCAAAACCCTAAATTCGAGGCCCGAAACCCTAAACCCTAAACCTAAACCCCGAACCCCAAAATTTTTTTAAGGTTGTAGAAATACCTGCACAAGTCGTGGATCGTTCTCCCAAAATTTCGTGTCGTAAACCCTTAATCTTAACCTCGAACCCGTAAGTCCTAAACCCCAAAACTACCCAAAAACCCTAGCGCATAGACGATAACAAATTATCCAGAAACCCTAGTGCATAGACGGAAATTTTATAACAAATAACACTGTATTGGTAACAATTAAACCACTACGTGTACCACATTAAACTGTCCAGAAAGTTTTTTGTAATATCCCGCCGAACAGTTCAGAAATTCTACGGTGGCGCGAGAAACTTTAAGGCTATGGGTCTCTCGAATCGACGTGTATTACCTTCAATTTCAACTAGAAACATGCTTCCATCTACAGATATTTTTATTGTTTGCGTCAACAAAATTTTAAGATTCCGTCCCGACACCGTCGCGCTCGTGAGATCCGCAACAGAGAAAGCAATATTAATTTGTAACTGGATTTAACCAAGGCAACTATCGATATTATTATATGTGATAAACCCAAACCATAGAAATTGCTAAGATTGCAGATGCTATGACCGTATATGTTGTAATTATCGTCAATTTCATATGAATGTTGGTAAGTTTCACAAAATAACAAATGTCTTCAGAGTAATAACAACTGTTGACTCAAAAATAATACATCGCTGAAAGTTAATAACGTCTTGTTTGTCGTAAATAACACATTCTGTATACAAATAATGGATCGGGATAAAAAGAACGAAATCACAAACGACACTAAAAAAAACAAATGAAAACTGCATAAATCACGTCGTTATTGACTCAATAAGGTAAAATAGACCTCAATTTCTCATGGGTACCTCGAATTTATACCGATTTGTTGCAAGAAATGGATATTATATTTTTCCTAAATCGTGTAAAAAAGAAATACCTATAACATAGAAACCAATATCTTATGGTTAATAACAAATGTAGACTTAGAAGTAACACGTTGCTGAATGGTAATAACGCCTCATTTGTTGTAAATAACACATTCTGTATACAAATAATGGACCGGGATAAAAAGAATGAAAATCACAAACGACACTAAAAAACAGATGAAAACTGCATAAATCACGTCGTTATTGACTCAATAAGGTAAATAGACCTCAATTTATCATAGGTACCTCGAATTTATACCGATTAGTTGCAAGAAACTTATATTATATTTTTCCTAAATCGTGTTAAAAAGAAATACTTATAACATAGCAAAAAATAACAAATATCTTACGGTTAATAACAAATGTTAACTTAGAAGTAACACGTCGCTGAAAGGTAATAACGCTATGTTTGTCGTAAATAACACATTCTGTATTCAACCAATGGATCGGGGGAAATATAACGAAAGTCACAAACAACACTAAAAACGGATGAAAACTACATATCTCGGCGTCATTGACTCAATAAGGTAAAATAGATCTCGATTTCTCATGGGTACCTCGAATTTATACCGATTACTTGCAATTTATGTCGACATCTAGATTCGATTTACCATTATTTGTTCGAATTTGCACCCTAATTAGACAAGCAAATTCTACCTCGTGCATCGTCAATATCATAATGAATCCAACATGACATGTCGAATCGGTTGGATTGGTCAATCGGATTTTTTTGTGCTCGATTTAGTGTAAGAAAAATGAGTTCGAAAAAAATTCTGTTGATAACGTTTTGCAGTAGCAAAGTAACACAATGTTGTTGAAAAATAACGTATCTGTTTTGTATAGTAACACTATGCTGTAACTGTATAACATATAATGAAGTAAAAGTAACGCTTCATATAAGACCAAAAAAGCACGTCGTGACTTTCGCTGGAAAAAAAAAGAACAAAGGGTATTTTCGTCAAATTCTAGTTTTTGGTCCTTTACTCGATTTTTACAAAACAGTGGGTCTCTTAAACTTATTCATTTTCTGACAGGGTCTGACAGGTAAATGAAAACTTTAGGGGGGCCTGAACAAAAATCTTCCCTATCTAAAAATTACATCAATTTTTATTTTATTTTAATTTTACCCTCTTCTCTAACGTTCTTTTGCTCTTTTATGAGAAATTTACATAAAAATAACCACGTGTATAAACACTTGCAAGTCAGTACCCTGTCAGTAAATCTGTATATACCTATTTGAATAAATTTTTTGCACATTGGTACATGATCCGCTGCAAGGTACATTATATAACACATTTAGGTCATATAGATGCGTATTGTAGAACATGATACAGTAAGAAAATGGTACATCATATAATATTAAGGTACCATATAGAAACGTATATGGGTATGGACGTGGTACATAATACACATTTAGAAAGGTACGTTAAGACTGAGAAAATTGTACGCACAGTCACACAGGTACTTAAATAAGAAAATTTCTAGCTAAAAGAGGTACTGACTTGTAAAGTTCTTATATAAGTGGGTATTTTTTCTGTAGATTCACCCTTTTATCCAAACCATACATAAATACGTGTAAGCAAGAGGCATAGATTGCTTAGCAAGAAAAGAAGCCAACCTCTTCACAGCTCACAAAGCTTTTCCTTTTACATAGTTACCACATTGTCACAAGACAAATTTTCCTATCTATATATCCTCCAATGATTTTTAACAATTAATTAATTAATTAAAATGTATAAAACTGTTCCATCGTTTCCTTAGCTTCCACAGCTCGAACTCTTGTTATTCTTACCTAATCTTTCTAATCTTAAAAGCATATATTGAATTCCATTTGCTAAGCTTTGTTTTGCTAAGCATTTTCCCATGAGCGTAAACAAAGAAAGTAATATAATGGGAACTATTTCAATGAGAGTATTCTTTTCATCATTCATTGCACTTCTTTTTTCTAAGTCTGAATCGTTAAATAGAGCCGATTTTCCAGACGGGTTTGTTTTCGGAACGGCTTCTTCGGCTTATCAGGTTAGTTACATTTAGTTAGTTAATGGCTTTCTATGTAATATGTAATAAATACATATTTAGTTTCTATGTGTTAATAATTAGTTTGAAGGAGCAGCAAATGAAGGTAATAAAGGGGACAGCATATGGGATACCTTCTCTAAGAAACCAGGTTAGTTACAGCGCTCGATCTAATTTTTTTTCTTTTTGGAAAATCCAATTATTTTATGCGTTTTTTGGTTTTGCTTAAATCGTATAGGTAGAATATTGGATTTCAGCAATGCAGAAATAGCGGTCGATCAATATCATCGATTCAAGGTGAAATGTTAATTTTTATGTAAATATTATTATAAAGGTGGTGTTTCTTTTTTTTTTTTCTTTTTTTTTTTTGGAATGGCGTATTTCTTGACGGATAAAGATATGAAAAGAGAGTACTTATCTCATTTATAAAATAATTGAGACGTAATTGGAGGTTAAGAATTAAGATAAGAACGACACCAGATTCTGGAATACTACAAAGAAAAAGAAAATATTGCGTGGCAACTTGCGATTGAGTCATTTTTCCATCTGTTTTGTTAATTCATTTTTTTTTTCAATTGAAGATCGTTACGTTTTAGCTTAATTGATTTCAGAGCGATATAGAGTTGATGAAAGATCTGGGCATGGATGCTTATAGATTCTCCATTTCATGGTCTAGAATCTTGCCAAGTAACGATTTTTTTTTACTTATCGATTTAGACAAATAATATTTATTCTTTTATTACATTAAAGTATATACTAGAAAGTTGTAAGGCTCAAGTTTTTATTTTCAAATATTTGCAGATGGAACTGGAAAACCAAACGATGAAGGAATTGAATATTATAACAATCTCATAGATGCTTTACAACAAAAAGGTTTGATAGAATCAAATTTCACAATTTCCAAGAACAAAACACATAATATTGTGGTTCTGCAAAATTCAACTAAAAATGGAATTTCAATAATTAAACTTAGACTCAAACCTTCGATTCGTTATTGCAGGAATAAAACCATACGCAACTTTGTACCATTGGGATCTTCCTCAGACGCTCGAGGACAAGTACGAAGGCTTCTTAAGCAATCAAATAGTGTACGTCTATTTTCAAAATTACTACTAATCATATATTATTACTTCATAATATCATCTAATAAAAAAATGAGCTTATTGAAGGAATGACTTTGAGCACTATGCCCACGTATGTTTCAAGGCCTTTGGAGATAGAGTCAAACATTGGACGACTTTCAACGAGCCACGTGGCATGTCTATCGAGGGCTACGACCTCGGGATTCAAGCTCCCGGACGATGCTCGATTCTCGGGCGCTTGGTTTGCAAGAGCGGGAAATCCTCGACTGAACCCTACGCCGTCGCTCATAATATATTGTTATCGCACGCTGCTGCTTATCGCAACTACCGAAAATATTTCAAGGTTGGGATTATTGATACATATTTGGCCTTTTAGGCTAAAATATTAATTTTTTTAAAAATCGTTCGACACCCGCAAATCGGTGCAGAAAAGCCAGGGAGGAGAAGTTGGAATCGTGCTAGACGTCAAGTGGTATGAGCCGATATCCGAGAGGGACGAGGACGTCGAGGCCGCACAGCGTGCCATGGATTTTGGACTCGGATGGTAATGATATATCACATGATTGTTTCGGTCATCTAATATTCGGGATAGAGTCAGTTCAGCTATGCGTATATGAGCTGCTGCAATTTCAGGACAGTAAGTTTTGGTTAAGCTAAATGCCACAATTTAATGACAATAAGTTTCAAAATTGAAGAATTCGGGGACATTAAGTTTCAATTTTCTATTGTAGTCTTCAGATTGTTTCAGTCTTGAGACCTATTGTCGTAAAATTATTGCCTTTAATTTAGGTGTTCTATCAAATTTGCTTCACTTTTAAACTTATGTCCTAATATTGTAACAGTTTAATTTACGTGTCCTTATAACGCCACCAGCACGCATAAATCCTTACTAGCAAAGACTTTTTTTATATTAAAAAGCAGAAATTATTTAAAGAAAAATCAGGTTCCTTGATCCTATTCTCCTAGGGCATTACCCTCTTTCAATGCACAAGCTGGTGGGCGATCGACTCCCCGAGATCGACGATGAGGCGTCGCGAATCCTAAACGGTACGTTGGATTTCGTCGGAATCAATCACTATACGACGCTCTACGCTCGTAATGACAGAACTCGAATTCGAAAGTTCGTGCTGAATGACGCTTCTTCTGACGCCGCCGTGGTCACCACATGTAAGTCTCTGCAAATTAACACGCTTATGCAAACAAAACAAAAGGAATGTCGCATATGATCAAGACCGAATTTAGGCCTGTTCATGCCCCTTGCACAGAACCCCAAAACTTCTGGGCCCTCCATTTTGTGGTCCAATGTATTCTAAGAAAGCCCCGAAAAATTACGATAAATATGAAAATTGTATTTACTTATATCAACATTGGGACTCAATATACTATAAGAACGGGCCACAAAAAGTGAAAATACGGCCCTGCCTATGATTACTGACGTCGACGCTCTTGTTTTTTGTAGCATTGAAAAAAGGAGTCGCCATTGGAGACAGAGTAAGCCGCGTTCATGCATTTCCTTTCCTTTTTTCCTTACGCGAATTTTTTTCATCTGTGTTCGGAGCTATGTAATAAATGCTAACTACCCTTTTCATTACAGGCCGCATCTCTTTGGCTACACATTGTTCCTTGGGGCATTCGAAAGCTGGCGAACTACGTCAAGGACAAGTACGGAAATCCAACCATTATCATAACGGAGAACGGTATAGCTTACCATTTGTTTCTTAGTACGCTTTTCTCTAATGAATTTCTCGAAGAAACATAAGGCATGTGAAGAAAAATGTCAGTAATTTAAATGTATGTTCTTTGGACAAAGTATAGGCATGGATGATCCGAATAAATCCCATTTGTCGTTGGATAAGGCTTTGCAAGATGACAAGAGGATAGATTATCACAGGGATTATCTGTCAAATTTATCTGCAGCTGTAAGGTATATAGAACTACAACTCTTACCTCAATATATTTATATATGTAGATATATTTCTTAGTTGGGAAATATATGAGAATGCAGGGAAGATCACTGTGATGTTCGAGGGTATTTCGTTTGGTCATTGTTGGACAATTGGGAGTGGAACATGGGATATACTGTTCGGTTCGGACTTTATTACGTCGACTTTCGCAACAATCTTACGAGGATACCGAAGAAATCTGTTAAGTGGTTCAAGAAGATGCTCATATCAGAAACAGAATTATACAATGCCATCTAAATGAGCCAAATAACTTTCCTAATTTTTGTATATAAATGTGTACATAACATTATACGTAATAAAAAAAGGAAAGGAAAAGTTATTACAGTGAGGCAGAGCTTGTAGATTTTTTGCTCAAGGACAAACCAGTTTTTATGCTTGGAGAAGTTAGTACAGTCTTTTTTATATTCAGTAAAATCGAGGTTGATGAATGTGAAGGGATGGATAGCCATCAATGAGTTGAAGCCCCATGCTTTATGTTAAGATCGATTTATGTGTTTAGAAGGGGGCGAATAACCGTCGATTATCTAAGTCTTGTTTTTCGGTTTTGATCTCATTAAAGGTCAATCCCGTTTACTTGATTTATTAGTGTGTAGACTTGTGCGCAAGAATCTGGTCGGTTTTGAACCAAGTCCGGATGTAATCGTGGTGTGTTTGTGTGCTTTTGCAGTACAAAAAGAATTTGCTATGCAAGTTCGGAGTTAAAATCTCTTACGTCTCCCATTCTTCCCGGTCAGTAAGGTATTCACTAGAAGTTTCGGTTTCCAACACTCCGTCATACAACCTCCTTAGCTAGACTCACTCAATATAACCCTCACAGCTATAGTTTGCTAATTAAACTATTAGTCTCTTCTTAGACGGCTTTTTACAGCCCGTCTCTTTCAACAATATTTTAAAGTCTCTTGAGAATTTACTCACTAACCATTTCGGTATAGTGCAGTAATAACAACACCTATTCTTTCTCGCTTGAACTCGTGATTATTTGAAAGATTGAGTTTAATCTCTTGTTCGTAGATATTCAAAGTTGGTGAAGTGAGTTCTTCAGCTTGCATCCTTCCTATTAATAGTTGCGTTGAAGTTGAATCCCGTTGTGAAATAAGCCTGCATCAAGCATTAATTATCCTTCCCAAAATGAGTTTTCCAGTCATTTTGCAAGTTTGCTCCGTGCCTGCTCTTTATTCCTTATTCAGTTTGGCTTGACTTCGAACGACTCCATCTAGCAGGCTTGTAGATAATGTGTGTCAGCAGTCTTCATATTGTCGTGCTTGTATATTTTTTATCTGCCCAGCGTGATCGGTATTTGGTGTCTTGATCCGATTTCACACTACGCTGGCACTTTGATGGTCTTTTCCAGTTTCATCCATCAATAACTGGTATTTTATCATATTACTTAAGTTAGTTTCAATCACCAAAACTCGGGCTATAAATGAGCCCGAGTCGAGCCCTTACAATTGAGCTCGAGCTTGAGGTCGTCGAGCTTTTCAGCTCAGGGCTCGAGCTCGAGCTCACGAAGCTCATCGAGCTCGAGCTTTTAATAAAAAACATTAATAAAATAATAAATTTACTATAAAAATAAAAATTTAAAAAGAAAAGGCTCGTGAGCCTGTTCGCAAGCTTTCGAGCCCACATGATTGGGCTCAAGCTCGAGCCCGACATAAACGACCTCCTTTTTATTGAGCTCGAGCCGAGCTTTTGCGGAGCCGGCTCTTCGAGCTCACGAGCCGTCTTGGCTCATCTTTCACCCCTAACCACACCTATAATATGAATAATTAAATTCACGATTTCTACCACTTTAGCTTTTCTCTTGCCCCACTGATGATTGTTTGATGTATGCAATATTGTAAAAATTGCTAGGCGCTAGTCGGGCGCTCGAGGCGCGTAGACGAACTAGGCGGGGCCTAGGCGGAGGCAGAAATACATGTTTAATAAGCCCACCGCATTTTATTATTAAAAAACTCAATGTAGTTAACTACCAAGTTATTAAAACTCATTACTACTGAAACTACCCCAATATCTTATATATAAAAAATATTATTTAAACTCAATGTAATTTACTGCAAAGTTATTAAGCTCATTATTACTAAAACTACCCCAATCTCTTATATATAAAAAAGGGTCCTACTATTCACACCCCCTCTACTATTTACACCCCCTTTTTTCACCCCCCTAACACTTGAATTTTGTTGTCTACCCACATGAATTCAACAATATTATTTTTTTATTATTTTATGTAGAATTCAACAACATTAATAGCATAATTTATTCGAAAATATTAATTGCACAAGTTATTAACAACATAATTAACTTATTTTATCCAATGATATAACAATATAATATTTTAATTTACTTATTATTGTATATTTTATTAATAACCACACATTTATATTAACTTTAAAATATTAAAATTTTAAAAATTTATTATATTAAATAATTAATTTAAATAAAAATATATGAAACATAAATATTACTTATTATGCAAAATTAAACAAGCACATTAAAAATTTTAATGATCTTTTACAACTTATTACTTTTTTTAAGTTATTCAATTCATGTACGGCGAGTTTCAAGTATGGCGATTAGAGATATAATTGCATGTTCCATATTAGATAATGACGTGAGAGGTTGGGAGATAGAGGTAAATCAATAAATCATATTAGTGGAAATAATAGTCTCTATCGCTTTCTTAGATGGATATTTGGGGGTTTCTATTGTTTTCTTTAATGATAATTATCTAATAGTTTAAATTTGGTAAGTATTTAATGGTTTAAAATAGTTATTTTTTAATTGGTAAGTATGTAATAATCTACTTACATTTAATTAGGGGGGTGTAAATAGAATTGAGAGGGGTGCCAATAGAATTACCCTTTTCAATATACTTAAACACACATATGAACCGGAGATTACATCAATTTAAATATATTTAAATCACAGATAACAACAGAAGACATCAATAACACATATGAGTGAATTTAATGTTTATTTACAACAGCATCCATTTTTATTGCAGTTTGTAACATGAGAGAGGCTATAGAAAGCTTGTTAGGTCCTTAGATTATAAACTCTAAGATCCTAGGCAGAGAAACATGGATTTACGATGAGAATTGTGTGAACTGAATCTTCGATCGTAAAGCTTTCTTCTTCGCGCGCGAGAGAGAGTGTTGTAGTGTGAGAAAGTGTTTGTTATTTCCCTCTCTAGAATTTAGTTTGTCAGCCATTCGGATCAAATTCTAAAACTTTCTCTATTGATTACGAATGAGTACATAGTATTCATACCAAACAAACTTGGTATAAATAACAAGTAAGTCGTAATCTAAGGACAAATACAATTAAAGCCCCTAATTACAAGGACAACTAATTAAATCAAAGCACAATTTTAAGTTGTATTCTACATTCTCCCCCGTTGTGCTTGATTGTCATTCCGCGCTATCTGTCCTCGTCGGGCATAGTGCGGCTTGCGCAAGCCCAGCGCATGCTCATAGTTCCTTATGGTTTCTCTCAGCTTCAGTCGTTCCTCGATGTCTTCAAGGAGTTCCATCAGGAGGGGTTGCTCTCTCACGAACCTGTGAAGACGCAGCATGTTGTCTCTATTAATCTCTTCCAATCTCTTCTCAATGTTCTTCCTGATTGCTTTGAGCGTCCCATCACAGAACTTATTGACTTCAGTCTTCAGCATCACTCTATTATTTTTGACAACTGGATTGTGGTAGGTGATTGCCAAAACTGAGCTTATGTGCACGTGATTGTTGGGAAGCCCTTCGACCTCAAGTCCTTGATTGTGCGGAGCGGTCATGTTGCTCTCCATAGCCATCTGAAGGTCGTGTGCGCAAAGTATTTGACCTGGCGCACTATGAACCGGTAGAGTCCCTCGAGTCCTTCCTTCTTTATAAAGCCTTGAGGACCCTTCTACTTTCTACGTACAGCTGGTAGAGATGGTACACATCCTCGGTAGGGAGGTACGGTAGCTCGCTCTCGCTTAGCTCCTCTCGAGTTTTGTCTATCCGTTCTATGATATAGAAAGGAGTTGGAAGATTGCTTTTGTACAATAGACACCTAGCAGCTGACAAATTGAGGATAGACTCTTGAAATGACTTCAATTGTCCTTTTGGAATCCCTAGCCTCACATCAGGTCCAAGATGGGTTAGCATCCAAAGATAAGTCATCCTTTTCTGCTTATCCCAGTGAGAGATGCCTCTGAGTTCGAACTTGTTCAACTTCTTAACCTTGTCTGCTGACCTCCAGATTCGCTGACGAGCTTCTTCGAGGAATGAAGTTTCTATCCTTATGGTCTCCCATGGCGTGTCGATTCGAACGGACCTTGGCATTTCGCGTAGGGGAATCTGCTCGTTGAGCAATCAACTCTGGAAGCCTTGGGGGAATTTGTTCATGATCGTCACCTTCCTGAAGTCTTTCGTCTTCTATCAGGACTAGGTCAACCGAAGCTTGTTGTAAGAAGTATCGAACGTCCTTGAGTCTCTGTCTTTGAAGGTTATCGGGCATAATGTGGGTCATCCACTGTCCTTCGAAGATGTATTTGTCGAGAAACTCATGTGGGTTGACTACACTTCTTGATGTTCCCGACTGATCTGGAGCGGTCGAGCTGGGAGTTGCTTGAGTTTCTGCCAAGGCCATGAGCATTGCGGCACTTGCTTCTTCTTTCGGAAGCAAGGGGCCTGTGTAGATCGATGGTGGTGTGGAAGGATGCGTCCTTAGGTTGAAGGTTGGTGGTTCGATTTGGGTTAGGTTTGGGTGGTGCGGTGCGTGGTGAAGGTTGTTTGAGTAGTGGGTTGTGAGGATTCAGCGGCTCCAGTTGTTTCTTGTGCTGAGCCTGAGCCTTGGCCTTCCTCAAATCCTTGACCACTTGTAGATGTCCTCGGCCTCTTCTCCCCCTCATGACGATTCTGTTCGTCTGGGTCGTCATGTCGTCGTTTGGAGCGGGAGTCCTCGCCGCGGCAAGTGTGAGTCGGTGGGTCAGAAGATAATCCACCAGACGTGGGAAAAGAGATTCTTCTTGAGGTGTCCGGTTGGTAAGGCTAATAAGGTGAGCTAGCATGATGTCGTGGAGTTCGCTGAGGGGTATGGTGTATGGGTTGATAAGGATGGATGAGTGAAAGAGAGGGTCGGTGGGTGGGGTTTGTGGTGGTGAGAGGTTGTGCTTGTGATGAAGTGGGCTCCGAGACGGGTGCTTTCCCTCGATCTTGGCGGGACGTCTCGATTGCAGTACGCACGCTCTCCATAATTTTGTCTTCAAAAGGTTTCAATGCTTCGGATAAAGCGGCTTTCAGTCGCTCTTCAGTCACAAACGGGACGAATGCCTCCGTAGATGGACGAGGACGACTGATGTCGCCTGTTGACAACCCTTGAATGAACACCATCTCAACAGGTTGGCTCAATCGCTTGAGGTTGCGACGTTACGAGACCTCCATCTAATCCTTGAGTTGAATCTATAAGATTCTCATCTATGGATGCTTTGACAGATTCTAGGAGAATCTGTGTACCAGACACATGGGTGTCGAGGCCGGTAGAAGACGGAATGTGAATCTCGGCCTCAGTTGACGCTTCAAGTTTGTGTTGCGGCTTAAGATTGAGCGAAGATAAGTCCTCAGCACGCGTAGGAATGATTGGCGTCGTGTCTGACGTGGTAGGGACAACTAAATCGAGGGGCTCTGTATTTGGAGTGAACGTCGTGGAACCCGTCTGATCAATTGAGCCTCCTCGTCAGAATCCATGGCTTCGGACGAGGTGGCCGTATGGGGAGTCTGTTCACATTCAACATCCTCATGGGCTTGTACTATCGGTTGAGGCTCTTCGGGTCGAATCTTCACTATCAGAGCCTCTGTTTCAGGCGTTGTAGCCTGCTGAAGTGGGCTATGCCCCAGGTCTGCTTCGGGCTGTGCTTGTTGGAGGATCTCCTCAATAGATCCTTGAAACACGCCAACATGAATGGGCACTTTTAAGTTCAGCAACTGGAGCTTCGACTTCTAACTCTTGAGCCACTTCGTCAATCAGCATGGCTTCAAGGTCCTGTGCAGAAGTCTCTACGTCTAGCTCCTGGGCCACGTCATCAATCAGCTCGGTCTCAGGGCATTGATGTTATTGAGGAGGGCTCACATTGAAGTCTGTCGAGGGCCCTCGAATCATTGCTTCCGTGAGATGATTCTCCCGACAGTATAAGCGGTACACATCTCCCGAGGGGTCGGCGAAACGGAGTAGCTCAAATGGAATCGGCATCGATGGCTGATCCAGATCCGTGAGCCTGGGGTGGTGAAAGATTTTGAGCTTGGGCGGCTGGTAGTTCCCTCCTAGAGGCAGTCGAAGAATATTCTCGTGAAGCTCCATGAGTTGAGCAATGATCACAGAGAACCACCTGGCGTACGGCACATTCGTGGAACTATTGTGCTCTTTTTGTCTGATCTGTTCTGCAAAATTGTTCCAGATCAGCTGAGCAAAATTGTAATTTCGTGAGAACATGACACCGTGGAAGATGCGTACGATGTGGCCGTTGCCTTTGCCGGCATGCTTCGGCGACAGACACTTGTTGACTATCTCAAAAAGTGTCTTCCATGGATGTGAGCCGTTGCTCTGTACTTGTGCTAGCTTGGTGAGCGGCGGTCGATATCTTATTTGTCGGAAGTCATGCACCATCTCCGCATCCGAGGGCAGATGATCATAGTTATGGCTGAAAGGCAGGTCCAAGATGAGGCCAAAATCATTTTTGTTCATGTTGAAATATGCCTCGTCCCGAGCACCGAAGTGAAACTGTAAGCTCCCTCAACTACGTGACTCTTGATGCGTCCCCAAAACTGTTGGAGATAGACCATTGGCACCGAGGCCGTCACGGTGCGTGCCAGAGGGGATGACCTTCAAGAATGGACACTATTATCTCATCTGGACACCGAAAGGTGGTCATGTCCAGTTGGAAATTGGTGTCATGAACCTTGAGATACAGGTTCTTGTCATAAATGTGGTTGTAAGTCGGATAATGATCCATCTGAAATAGAATATTAGAAAAACTTATTAATTAAATTTTTGACTTCAGGTCTAAAATTATTATATCAAACTGAAGTTTTTCTAAGTGTTTTGACAGTTTTTCTAAGTGTTTTGACACGAGAATACAACTGTTCACTCCGCTAAATTTTTCGCACGAAAATTGAATCTCAATTTTAAAATCCTAAGTGCTAATCGTAAATTTGTGTCTCCGTTTAATTTTGCGACCGAAAATTTTGTTCACTAATGTTTGCTACAGTGTAAAGGTCTTAGAGAAAGTTTTCTAAGTGATTGAACTTAAGGTGTAGTACTGTAGCCGAGAAATTTTACGCTCGAAAAAAATTTTCCTGTAAATTTATGATCGAGAAAATTGAATTCCGCGTAAATTTACAATCGAGAAATTTTTCGCGCTTGAATAAAATTTTCGTCTTGATTTCTGTCGAGCGAGAAAGTTTTCCGATTTTAAAATCAGTTTTCGCCGCGAAGTTTGTCGATAGAGAAAATAGTCAACAACAAACTAAGTCAATCGCCGAGAAAATTTTCGATCGAGCAAAATTATCGCTGCGTTTTTACGATCGAGAAATTTTAACGTCGAAAAATTGATTTTTTCGCTGCTAAAATTTGCGACCGAAATAGAATAAAATCGAAAGTACTATTTCCGATAGTAAGTTTTCCGCTCGTAAAAGAATTGTATCTATTTTATCTATTTCACTTTTCGCTCGCATAAAATTCTAATACGATTTCTCGATGGTAAGTAAATATTCGATCTACGTCATCTATCTTAACGATTAAGTTAATTTACTGATCGAAAATCTTTTTCGATGTAAACAGTAACTCAAGCAAATAAAAGTTCAATTGATACTGTTTACGATCGAGAAAGTTCTTCGACGACTTTAAACCTTCAAAAACCAGATTAGTCGAAACATCAATTTGAACTCTAAAACGCATATTATCGAAAATTTATACTATCCGAATGATTAAAAACACCGATACTATCTTAATGCAGATTTAACACAGATAAACCCGGACAAAAGTCCAAATCTCTGCATTACAGGATGCGGTTTTTCACAGTTTTAAACTGTTGAGAATCGATCACACAAACTGATCAGACGCAAACACCTAATGGATGTCGAATCTACCTTTGAAAGACGAAAACTATGTAAGATTAAAGAGTTTGAGTGATTTTTGAGTTTGTCTTTCGTTTTTGAGTTTTTCACTCGAGAAATTTCAATCGACACTGTTACTTTTACGAATGAGGGTTTTGCGTATGATAAAGTATTTCGATGGACTGATTAGACACATTGGGTTCCCGATTAGACTGGCCCATTTTAAATTTTTGCTCGAAAAACTTGGAATAGAGAATTACCTTTTCGATCCAGTTTATCGATCGTAATTTTCTAATTATTTCAGATTAGACCCTTATTTCAAATAAAACCACAATTGTGCTCCCCCTATATATTAAAATAAATGCAATTAACTCCCAGTAATTCCGAACAGTGACATCTGGCTCCACAGCTGTTATTCGAGAAATCTGTATTACTAAGAGCAAGAATGTCGAGAATGTTAGAGTTAATTAATAAGCAATTGTTCTAAACAGGCCCCCCCTGAATTTTCTCTTTTATATCAATGTCGTTAGCTCCATATCGTGAAAAATCGTGAAGTCCTCTTTGTAGTGCGCTTTGTTTGGTTTTGAAAAAAAATTCTGCAACACTTAGAGAAAACATCAAACATAAGCTTAAAGCATGATATTATGAAAATGCTCCCCCTCAAATAGTGCACCTAAATTGATTTATCATGCAAACACGTGAACCAATCCAATGAAAAACACGCAATTAATCAATTTAGTCTAGATACATGGTCCCCTAATCATGTATTTAAAATGTTACGTGAGGGTATGAGCAAGAACAAAAACATTCGCATTTTAATCTATTCAGTACCAATGCAGTCTATATATGCATTCAGAATGTGCGATTACTTATTTTCCAATGGAAAGAAAATAGAAAAAAATATTTTCATATAGATATATATATATATATATATATATATTATTTCCTTATGTATATTAATATTATTAATAGTATGGGGTCAGATTGTTTTGCTTCGATCAACGTCACGCCTAAAATTTCACAAGACACGTGGAAAGATCTTATGCAGTCAAGTCATGTCAACAAACTAAAGTCTTAAGTTCATAGAATGATCCGTTTCGACAACTCTCACTAGGTTCGCTCTAGCGCTTTATTATTTTTACCCTGAGATTTTTATATTTATATCACTCAAGTCAACACAAGCAATTTTTAACCCTGTGATCGAGGCGCTTTTAGTCATTTCACCTAAATGAAAGAACGTCGATTTGGAATCAAAGGGATTTTGAGGGATTTAATTTGACTCTGACTTAGAAGGGAAGGAAATTTTTTGGCAAATGGGTCTTAGAGTCTTCGTCTTCCTTTCCTTTAGTCTTTCTCCTTCACTGGCATTTTTCTTTTCGTATCTTCTCTTGTCATTTTCATCCTTTGTATTTTTCATATCTGTCTACACTTGCTCAAGCTGAAGCTCCGCTTCTCAACGAGGCTAAGAGATTATCTAAGGCAAAGTTCTTCTTGTTGGTTCTCGTGCCAATACCGTGCTCCTTTTCTCTTAATCCCTAGAGAGGTTTAAGAGATTATCATTTTGAAGAAGTTCATGTTATGAAATTTGAACCCCAGGCCGTGTTCCTCTTCTCGTTTCCCGATATAAGACCAGATTATCGTTGGAGAAGTTCACTTCGTGGTGCTCCTCTTTCCAGCCGTTCTGATGAGTGTACGAGATTATCGACGGAGAAGTTCACAGCAAGATCCATGCCCCTCTTCTTATGATTTCTGAAAGATCTCAATAATTGGGAGGGCAGGTTCTTTTGGACTGCTTTTGTGCGTTGAGCATTCCTCGTGTGCGTTTTTCACCTTCTTTTGTCATCTTTTTCTTTGTCGTAACGTTTTCTCCACCTACTTCTCGTTTGAATATCCCGCCGAAGACTTAGATAGTCGGATGAAGGCTCGAAGGGGTTTCAAAGGAAGAAAAAGATATTCGAGAAGGCCCAAAATGGATGACTAAAGGCTATGTTAAAGGATTGAAATTTTTGATTTGGCCAAGTGAGGAATTTCCTAAATGCCCTAATCATTTTCCTAACGATCGAACACAAGGCAAGTATGAGGCCACAATCATTAGTTAAGACAAGCAAATGATGCGTGAATCGCTCAAGAAGATGTTCGAAGAGAGAAAAATAAAAGATCCTTGCTTATATGAAGTGGCTTTGTGTCTAGTGGAACAAACTAATGACCTTTAGACACAAGAATGTGACTGAGACTGACAAAATTAAGCAATTAATCAGTAGCATGTCGGGGAAATTGATGCGTGACCAGATCGAGCATCCTAAAGATATCGTCATTCCCCTAATATTATAAGTATATGTATAATATTGTTGGAGTTTTAGATTTTTACATTTTATGTTTAAGGATCACGCAAAATGCAACATTAAGTATGAAAAACACATAGAATAGAACATAGGAAAGCACATAGGAGCACGTAAGGCACATATTACGGAAGATTCAACATGCCAAATTTTCCGACAAGGAATTGGAACCGTTTTTCATCCAATGCCTTGGTGAAAATGTCAGCTAGTTCCGTGTTCACAAAATACATATCCATGGTGCCTTTTTCTACGTGATCTTTTATAAAATGATATCTTATGTCTATGTGTTTTGTGCGTGAGTGGTGAACATAATTACACGTAATCGCAATGGCATTTTTACTATCACTGTAAATGGGTATGTTATTTAAATTGTACCCATAATCACGAAGCTGGGTCCTCATCCATAGCATTTGCGAGCAACAGCTAGCGGCCGCGACGTATTCTGCCTCAGTCGTCGATGTTGAGACGCAGTTCTGCTTCTTGGATGACCAGCGGCAACCTGCGTAATCAGCGTCAGTGTAGCCGATGAGTTTAAAATTCGTACCTTTCAGATACCTTTCGTACCTTCTTTGGGATCGGCTTGGAAACGGGCGCACAAAAATATGGCAAACATGATGTCCGGCCGGCTTGAGGTGAGATAGAGAAGAGACCCGATGATGCTGCGATAAAGGGTGATGTCGACCTCTTTTCCAGTGAGATCGGCATCCAATTTGCAACTTGTTGACATAGGAGTGCTGAGAGGCTTGCTCTGATCTTGATGGAATTTCTTCAGTGTCTCTGATAAACTTGGTCTGACTTATAAAAATTCCATCTTCGAGCTGCTTGACTTGTAGTCCTAAGAAGAATTGCATCTCTCCCATGTGACTCATTTAAAACTTTCTTTTCATTAAATCTCCAAATCTCCTGCAAAGGCGTGGATTTGTTGATCCGAAGATGATGTCGTCTACACCTGGACGACCATCAAGTCTTTGTCTTGCCATTTGATGAAGAGTGTCCTATCGACGGTTCCTTGGACAAATTCAGATTTTATGAGGAATTCGCTCAGGATGTCATAAAAAGAACGGAGCTTGTTTTTGTCCGTAGAGAGCTTTATTCAATCGATAGACGTGGTCGGGATATGCTTGATCAACAAAGCCTTCAGACTGAGCGACATGGATTTCTTTCTTTAACACGTCGTTGAGAAAGGCGTATTGACGTCTATTTGATAGACTTCAAAATCCTTATGAGCTGCGTAAGCCAAGAAAAGGCGAATGGCTTCGATTCGAGCAACAAGAGCATATGTCTCGTCGTAGTCAATGCCTTCCTGTTGGTTGTAGCCGTTTGCAACTAGTCTAGCTTTATTCCGAATCACCTCTCCACCTTCATTCTTTTTGTTCTTGAATACCCATTTCGTCCCGATGATGGTTTTTCCATGCGGACGGGGTACTAAAGTCCACACTTGGAGGCGTTCGAATTAGTTGATCTCGTCTTGCATAGCTATTACCCAATCTGTGTCCTTTAGTGCGTCTGCTACCTTAGTTGGCTCATTTTGACTTAAGAAGTAAGTGAATAATCCGCGCTTTTTCCGTACTCCACTCGAAGGATCACCAATGATTTGATCAACTGGATGGGCTTGAGTCCACTTACGCTCATGAGGAAAGGCCGAAGTAGATGTATCATCCATTTATTGGATTGAGATCTCCAATATAATCAGGTTGTTCATTTGATTGAGGGAGTTCCATTTCTGCACTGGAGTTGAACGACTCTGATGATACTGCCTCAATATTCATGATATGGTCTTCAGCACTCTGAGGTAATTCTGAATCGGGTGAGGAAGGGACATTTGAAGAACTTGATACATCGGCTTCGTCAAGTGGAGGATCCACTGTAGGTGTAGTAGTGGTGGTGTTTGGCCGATATACAGACTCAAAGAGGGGGTCCAAGTCTTCAAGAGCATATCGCAGCGCTTCTTCTGACGTTGATTCTTGTGGTGTAGCCGTTCGTTGTTGGTTTTGTGCCAACACACTAGTGAGCGCAGGTTCTGAACTGTCATATTCAGAAGCCATCTGGTTAGGCACGGGTCCTGGACTGTTGTGCCCAAAAGCCATCTCTGCCACTTCATGGAAAGTGACATTGTAGCTTTTCGTAATTGTATGGTTGGACTTGATGTATACTCGGTACGCTTTAGAAGTTGAAGAATATCCCACAAAAGTAGCTTCGAATGCTTTAGGGTCGAACTTGGCACGTTGCTCTCTGTCGTTCGCCACAAAGCACGTGCACCCGAAGACCTTGAAGAATGAAATGTTGGGTATTCGCTTGTTAATATCTCGTACGAAGTCTTATTAAAGCGCTTGTGAACTACCAACCTGTTTTGAGTGAAACAGGCAATATTTACTGCTTCAACCCAAAGGAAGTGTGGGAGGCCGGAATGAATCAACATTGTACGCGCAGCTTCCACTAGAGTTTCGTTCTTCCTTTCAACTACCCCGTTCTGTTGAGGCGTCTTTGCGGCGGAGAATTGCTGACTGATCCCAAGTTTCTGATAAAATTCACTTAGATGCTTGTTCTTGAACTCATTTCTATTGCCTGTTCGGATGATTTGGATAGTCTGCTGCAGTAAACTCTGGGTTCGGTTCACAAAATTCACAATCAAGTCCCCTGTTCATCCTTTGTTAGGAGGAATTTCGTCCATGTGTAGTGAGAAAAGTCATCGCCAATGACTAGTACGTACTTGCGTCCGTTGATACTCTGTGTCTGCATAGGTCCACAAAGGTCCATATGAAGTAGTTCCAGATGACGTGAAGTAGAAGCAACTATCTTAATGTGATGAGACGCTCGCTTCATTTTTCCTAGTTGACTGCCGAACACTGATGCTCTTTCTGTAATAGTATAGTTGGAAGACCATGAACCAACTTTTTCGTTGAAAGACGTTGAAGAGCTTTGATGTTGAGATGAGACATGCGTTGCTGCCATAAGTTGTTCCTCTGAATTACCGTCTGAGAGATGAGGCAAACAGCTGTCGAAGGCCGCACGGACGTTAGGTTAATCGTGTAAAGATTTGACTTCCGAAGTCCTTGAAGGAGTTCTTTGTCCTGACTGTCCAAAATTCTGCACCGATCAGCGAGGAAGACCACCTGGAATCCTTTGTCACAGAACTGGCCTATGCTGAACAAGTTATGACGGAGACCTTCGACATATGAGACATCTTAGATAGTCAGATTATTCAGAATGATGTCCCCGAGTCCTAGAATAGGGGCCGAATCGTTGTTCCCGAATCTGACTTTTCTATTTAGTCGGTCTTGGTAGTTGCTCAGCAGCTCTTGGTTTCCCGTCATATGTGTGGAGCAATAAGAGTCGAGGTACCACACACGATGGATCTGCAATAAACAAATTAGAGAGCTTTAGGTACCCACTTAAAAATGGGTCCTATCGGATTAGCATATTTATGTTTTGGTTCAGATGTAGTTCCTAAATTTTTACTAGTAGAAGTTTTAGCGATCCAGGTTACTTTCGAAGAAGTAACTTTGAGTTTTGCCTTTCTAGGAGACCTAGCCTTTTTGGCATGCGTCTTCTTAGACGGTGATTTAGGAACCCAAGTGGAATGAACCAGGCAGGGAAGATTAATTTCAGCACGAACAAATGTCTTAGTAGGCTGGAGCATGGAAAAGATCTTTTCTTTGATAGTCTTCTAAGGTGAATTGGGGATTGGATCTTTACAGGATACCTTCGATGAGAACGGGAATGAATGGCGCCATAAGCTTTCTTGATGGGTTTCCTACGAGTCAACCTTTCAGCATTGTCTTAGAATGATTATTTTTAATTTCTGAAGTAGAACCTTTTTCCAAATTGGTGCTTCTAAAAGTTGTAGGCTGGAGAGAGCATGTAGAAGCAATTATTTGTAGCGAAGAAATGACTCTTTTATTTCTACGAGTGTCTTTTATTTTTACAGGAGAAGGTCGGACACCGGAAGTATTTAAATCTACACGTTCATTCTCTATTTTTATTCTAGACACTCTCGTCTTCGACTCCTTAGGCTCTGTTACTACGCTCCCTGTAGACGTAGTAGAGATAAGATTAGAAATAATATTTTTGGAAATATTATTCTTGGGTTTTGGATTAGGAGAGAGCATATTTTATTTCTTCACGCTTTTCAGAATTTTAATTTCAATATGAGCGAGATACGTGAGAAATAATTTGGGAGGTCGATGAGGCTTTTAGATTTTCGATCTTCTTTACGAATTTTTCTTTTTCCGCTGCAAAATTCTATCTTTCGTTGTCTAATGTAGCTTGTAATTCCTCTATCTGCTTCACGATAGGAGGTTTATAGAGAGTATTTTCAGAATTCACATGTTTGGCTTCCTCGATTTCAGTTTGCGGCTCAGGAGGTTGAACTAAATCACAGACACGCGTCAAGGGTTCCCTAGATTTGTAGCTGTCATTTAATTCTTTGGGAGAGTTCATTCTCTGGCAAAGTGTTCTTTGAGCTTGAGGTCCGAAGTCTGTTTGCTGATGATGAGGACTTCTTCTTAAAATATTGTTTGCTCATCATTTTTCCAATCAGAGCCAATTGTTTTCCTAGCGCTTTGATATTTGGCTCAACGTCAGAGTCCGATTCCTCTTCCGATTCTGAAGATGTAGGAGGCCTAATGAATTTATCTTTCTGTGACTTTAAGCTCCGTTTCTCTGAGACTAGGGCAACTGTGTCTTCAACCTGTTTGCCCTTCTGCTCCTTCTGAATTTCGCTTACATCTTCCTCGTGTTTTGCAAGATTATCTAACATGGCGTGGCTATCCAACTCCTCGAGGTATCTGTTTTGTCTGATTTAAGTGGATATCTTCTTCCATTCTGAGGGCAGAGAGGATAGAAATCGAATATTGGTCTTGGTAATCTCTATTTTCCTCATCTCGTTGAGAAGTGTGAGGTATCTCTGATAGCGATCATGTAAGCTCTCCTCTGGTTTTGCTCTGAAAGAGTCGTAAGCCGTGAGTATATTTGCCTTCTTCGCCTTGATGCCTACTTCCGTTCTTTGCATCATTCGATGCAATTCATCCCACATTCCTTTAGCCGTTGGGAGGCTGTCTATTTGTTTGTAGATGTCGTTTGGGATGCCTTACATGAGTGTCTTCTTGGCTATCAGATCGGCCTTCGCTCTGATCCTTTCCTCATCGGTGTATTCCCTAGTCTCTTTCAGTCGCCTAGTAGTGGGAATTGGAGGATTGGCTGTGTTGTGGCCGGGTACGTTAACCCAAAACTGAGCTAGACCTTCCTCAAGTGACTGGAGAAGGTCATCTGCCTGATCTTTTAGTGCAATGAAGTTAAGGAAGCGGCTTCGCCAGACAGTATATTCGCCGCTTTCAAGATTGGCGGACGATTGTCGTTTCCAAGCGAATAAGCATCCATCTTTGTTGAAGAGTTGATCTAAGAATCTTCGTAAGGTGTTTTGATGATTTGCAGTGACGTATTGTGCTTCACAATTGACAAATTAGTTAGTAGCGTCTGATTCGAAAGCGTTCGGGAATTAATTTTGATTCAATCTTTAAGGTTTAATCAAAATTAATATCCTCGAAAAAATGTGTACTGGTTACTGTTCACGTGCGTGAAAGTCAGTCAGCAAAACATTTTTCGAGCGAAATAAATTGCTCAGACCGTTCGGTCGAGAAAAACTTCTAAATCGTGAATTTATTTCGATCGCAAAGAAACAGTACGTTTAGTAAGTTTCTCGCTGAGTCAAAATAAATCCGTTGACTGAAAAATTTTCGAGCGCAAATGATTTTCGCTTGGTCAAACTAAGAAAATCTGACCGAAAATGTTTTTCGAGAGTAATTTTACAGGCGCAAAGTCAAAATAGGTCTCGTCGAAAAAGGTTTTCGCTGAATAATGCTCAAGAAATTTTTCTACTAAACTCGCTCTTAGTAATGACGACTTTAGCGTTGACTTAGTATTCTTGAACGAGAAAAATTTCGCGCAGAGTTTTCGATTGAGAAATTAATCTGATCGAAAACCTAGCGAGAAAAATTGAGATAGCGCAAATAATCACGAATACGAATTAATCCGATTCAAGCAAGAACAACGAATTAGACAGTAAAATTGCGGGTAATTGCACGAAATTAACTACAGACTACGCACGAACAAACAATTAAACACGTCATGAAGCAAAATATATCGTAGTTGATCAGATTCAGTGCATGTTCGACCTGTTTTTTCCGCCAACAATAACTTTTCAAATCTAATCAATTCTGCTAATTAGAGATTCCGATTGCTACAGATCTAATTGTGAGTGAATTCTAGCACCTATGGGAGCACACAGACATCAAAATCAAATCAAGTAAGCACATAATTGAGCCATTATATCGGAATATTAGTCTGGCGCCAAAATGTTCTTCGAACGATCGAAAAACTTTTCAGAATGAATTTCGATCTAAATATAACAATTCAGCTTCAAAACAGATACTAATCTGCTCTGATACAATTGTTAGGTCCCTAGAATATCAACTCTAAGATCCTAGGCAGAGAAACATGGATTTACATGAGAATTGTGTGAATTGAATCTTCGATCACAAACTTTGTTCTTCGTGCAAGAGAGAGTGTTATAGTGTGAGAAAGTGGTTTTTGCTATTCTTTCTCTAGAATTTAGTTTGTCAGCCCTTCGAATCAAATTAAACTTTCTCTATTAATTTCGAATGAGTACATAGTATTTATACCAAACAAACTTGATATAAATAACAAGTCCTAATCTAAGGACAAATACAATTAAAGCCCCTAATTACAAGGACAGCTAATTAAATCAAAGCACAATGTATTCTACAAAGCTTATATTTATAAACATTAATTTTGAAGGTAAATCAAACGCACGTATCAATTTTTAAGTATATTTAAAATACCGTTGATTCAATTTATGCGTTAATAAAATAATGTGTATTTAAAATAATGTTGGTTCAATTTATGCGGCAATTAAAGCGACTCGTTAAGTCCAAGCCAAGAAAGAACATTTTGAATAGACCGGGCATCACATTCATTAGCCCATTAAGCCCAAAGCCCACAAAAATGTTTTTTAAATGTGCTGGGCACCATTGATGCGACGTCACATCCATGAATGCAACGTCGCGTCTATTTCGCACTATTTTGTTAATATTTATTAAAAGAATCCTATTTTATTAATAAGGGATTTTTACTCATAAGTACCTATTTGGAAAAAAACTTGTAATTTAGTATCCAGTCAGGATTTTTTTATATGTAGGTATCTAACAGAATAAAGTTTTTGCACATAGGTACCCGATCCCCGAAAGTACACCAAACAACACATATGGGTACCCTATCTCAACACATTTGGGTATCCTATATAACAGAAAATGGTACGACGTATGTTATATTTAGGTACGCCCTATGTAACACACAGGCATGCCCCGTAGGTACGACGTATCCTATATTTAGGTACCCTATATAAACGTGTTATAGGACGCTCACACAGGAAGGTACGATATGACTAAAGAAACTCGTAAAATTAAATCGGGTACCTATCTATAAAATTTTCTGACATGGGTAGTTATGTGTAAAAAAAAATTTCCAATTGGGTATTTTTCTATAGATTCACCTATTAATAATGAAATAAAAAAAAACTCTAAATAGTTAAAAAAGCCCAAGTATTAACGATCCCATCAAAATAAGCCATATTTAATGAGTGGGCGCAACGCAATGCAAAAAATGATAATAATAAATATTATTAATTACCATCACAATAATTGCGAAGGAGCATTTAAGTAGTGCAGGCACATGGAAAAGAGTGAAGTGAAAGCACAACCGAACATCCTCCTTACCTGTCAATCTCAAACCACCACTTAACTAGTCAACAACAAACAAGAATTGAGATTACGTAAATACAAAATATAAATATAACATATATAAAAAGGACAATCAATTGCAAAGTGAACTTTAACTCCCCACTTGAAAAGCACCAATTCAAATAACTTTTTTCTCCTCTCCTCTCCTCTCCTCTCTTCATCTCCTCTAAATGCCCTCAACCAACATATATTAAATTATCCCCCAACCCCAACAACATATATACACATACATATAATACACATAAGAAAAAAATATGCGTCGTATTCCTTGTCCGAAGCATCTCTCTCAGTCTAACAACACATGGCACTTTCACTACCTTCGAGAGCAAAAGCATGGCTACTTATGTCCCAACTCTTCATGCATATGATGATTCTTACAGCCAATGCATCAAAAGTCTCAAGCATAATAGTGTTTGGAGATTCCTCGGTAGATCCCGGAAATAACGACTACATTCCGACGACTCTAAGGAGCAACTTTAGGCCTTACGGTCGGGATTTCGAGGGCGGGAAAGCGACGGGCCGATTTTCGAACGGTCGACTCCCCACGGACTTCATCTCCGAGGCTTACGGGTTGAAGAAAACGGTGCCCGCTTACCTCGACCCGTCTTTTACGATCGAAGATTTTGCGACGGGCGTTAGTTTTGCTTCGGCCGGCACTGGTTATGACAACCTCACCTCTAGGGTTTTTGTAAGTGTTTTACCCTGGAAATGAAATTTGCTAAGTTGTATGGTATTGTTTTTAGGCTGAATTATTTTTTTAGGGGTCACATTTTAGGAAAATTTATGAGTGACAATTTTACAATAATAAGTTTTAAAAATTGTAGCAATTTGATCAGGACATCTTAACAAAATGTTGCAATTTTAAAAAAATAACTTCCATTGGAACAGAAAATTCAAAATTTTAGCCATCAAATTGCTACGATTTTGAAACTTATTGTTCTCAAATTGCAAAATTTTGATCTTTACGTCCTCAAATTGCTACGAATTTAAAAGTTTATTATTAGAATGAGTAAACGGGAAAATGGTGCTTAAGCTATACCAAAGTCCGGTGCTCAAGCTTTAAATATGCAATTTTGATTCTTGAACCATGCAAAATTTGTCATTTTTTGTTCATTTGACCTAGAGAACTGGTAAAAGAACCAAAAGGAAGTGGTTTACATAGTTCTCTAACTAAAGTGACACATGTAAAAGTTGTTGGATTTTATTAAACCAAGTGAGCTTTGGGCCCAAATGGAGCACCGACTGGGAGATTTGGTAGTTTAAGCATCATGTCCGCTGTTTACTCTTTGAAAATTGTCATCCCTAAGTTAAGTATCCAAATGACGCCACCACACCAAGACAAAAAATATGTAAGCCTTATTTTTGTAGTTTTATATATTTTCCAATTTCTACAGTCTGTCATACCTCTTTGGAAGGAACTCGAGTACTACGAAGAGTACCAAACCCGTCTAACCGACCACCTCGAAGTCCACAAGGCCGCCGCGGTGGTAAGGGAAGCGCTCCACATAATCAGCATCGGTACTAACGATTTCCTCGAAAACTACTACCTTTTACCCCACCGACGGCGCCAGTACTCCGTCGAGGGCTTTCAGAAGTTCTTGATTCGAATAGCGGGAAATTTTATTACGCGAATCTACGAGCTCGGGGCCCGCAAGATCTCCCTAACGGGCCTCCCTCCCATGGGTTGTCTGCCTCTCGAGAGGGCGACTGACATAACCGACAAAGGAGGATGCAACGACAAATACAACGATGTGGCTTTGGCCTTCAATCGAAAGCTCGGCGTACTGGTTAGGACGCTAAACAAGGATCTTTCCGGGATTAAGGTGGTGCTCACCGATCCTTATCCCATTCTTGATGAGATCATTGGCAATCCGCGTTCTTACGGTTAGTCATTCTCTTGATTATAATAGCTTTTAGGGTGCGTTCGGCATAAGGATTTCGATGCAGAAAAGAAAATGAAAAGTATAATGGTACTCATCGAATCAGTGTACGTTACTCTTTGTGTGTCGTTCCATTATGCTTTTTCTTTATTTTCTTTTTCCACATTGAAGTCTGCATAGCTGCTAGTATAAAACCCAAGTTCCACATTGGTTATTAGAAGAATGATGAGCTTCTTATAAGCTTATTGGTTAACTCCCTCAATTGCCAATTGATTTTAGAAAGAAATCCCACAAGCGCTTGAGCTTTGGCTTGGGATTGAGCCTGAAAAAGTCCCTACAATAGCAATCGCACCATTAATAATTTTGTCTCATCCATAACCTATTACATTGACCTAATATATATGTGTGTGGAATAAATGGAGGTTTTGAGAATGAGGCGGTGGCATGCTGTGGGACGGGAAGATTCGAGATGGGCTATTTGTGCAACGAGCACGCACCGTTTACGTGCGCGGATGCGGATAAGTATGTGTTTTGGGATTCTATTCACCCTTCGGACAAGACGAATGGATTGGTGGCGAAATATGCCGTTAGGACGAGTTTGGCAGTTTTCATGTGATATTAATTAGGGTTCGTGTTGAGACATTTAAAGATGAAGGATTTATCTTTGGTGCTAAGAGCACCCGCTAATGGAGGAAGAAGGAGAAGATCGATTGAACGAATAAGAAGAGAAATATCTACAAGTGTTAGTTTGATTTTGTTTTATGCAAACGATCTTTGTTTCAATTTTCGATTATTTTCATTCGAACACAACTTCAACGACTTCCCTTCATTGATGATAAATGCACTTACTTTATGATAGAAGTGGTGAAACTTTTCCCATTAGTGCAGACACGGGAATCAGACTTTGCCATTAGGACAATCCTTTTAGCAGGGCCGTAGCTTCCATTAGGGGTGGGCATCAGGTCGGGTAGTCGGGTATCGGGTAGTTCGGGTTCGCGTTTAGATTTTGACTACCCGAACCCGACCGATCTACAACGGGTACCCGACGATCGGGTATATATCGGGTTCGGGTACCCGACGTCGGTTACCCGATTTTTTAATTGGAAGTTATCACTAAAAATATTATAATTCAATATACATAACAAAATATTCATGATATATATTAAATATCACTTATAACATCTGAATTTTTTGTTTTCAGTAAATATAACTTTATGTGTTTACTTATAAATTTGTTTAGAGTATATTTTAAATTTTTAAATTATTACGATATAAAATATCACTTGTTAACTATACATTTAAAATAAGAAATTAGTCGAAATATTATTTAAAAAACTTTAACGTAACTCAAGTTAGATACTGATATCAAAATAGTTAATTATATATTTTTAAGGTTATGAACAAAAACTTATTTTTTTTAAAAAATAATACATCGGGTACCCGAATAACCCGATCGGGTAGTAACTTACTACCCGATATCCGACCCGATTAATATAGATCGGGTATCGGGTACCCGAACCCGATCGGGTTCGGGTAAAACCCGAATACCCGAACCCGAACGCCCACCCCTAGCTTCCATAAGGCCAGTGAGGCGGTCGTTTCGGGCCCAGCTTTCGAAGGGGCCCAAAAAATTTATCATACCTATATGTATATATATCGTCGCGGTTGGATATATCTCATCTATAGCTTCTGAAATTAGGTGTCGTGAGGTAGATGACGACTAATTAGGTCATTTCTGATTTCTATTTTGGTTATTGGGTTTTTCAAATGTTTGGCCCAGTTTTTAACAAGCCTTTGTTAATTAAAATATAGAAAATAACATATATTGTCCAAATACATTAAGCAATGTAAATGAAATTTAAAAAAAGAGGAATAGCTTGAAAGTTTATTTTTCTCGTTAAATACTTTATTATTAGTCTAGATATTATGATAGTCTTATAATTCTATTATTTAGAATTTCGTACATTGTTAACTTTGTTGAATATACGCGTTTGAACATGCTTATTGATGTTTGACTTACATTATTTTCCATTTTTTCTTAATGACTTTTCTAACACTAGAATTTTCATTGTAATATATGTAATATAACAGAAAATTTTGTAATATATGTATTATAATAGAAAATTTAGTGAATTGTGATATAAACTTATTATGTGTTTTTAACCTCTTTACAAATATAATCTAGTATAGTTGCAAAGAAACTGATATATTTTACTTTTTTTCAAGAAAAGTGCGTATCGTCCGCGATCCCGTCGCGACAATGCAACATATCTGTATCGCTCGCTTCTGCATCGACGTCCGCATCCGCGACAGTGAACCTATACGGTTTTTAATTTACGGTTTAAATAACTTACATTTACGGTTGAATTTATGTTAGACTACGTATGTTATTTAAAAAATTACATAAAAACATTTTGGGCCCGAATTTCGAGGATCGCCTCAGGTCCCGACTTCGTCAGCTACGGCCTGCCTTTTAGATACCATTCAGGGTTTCGAGATTTAATTGAAAAAAAAATATTAATGGTTTATTTATTTCCATGAATGACCAAATACACGTAAATTTTTATATTCATATATATGTTCTTTTACAAGATATCTTAAAATTTAAAAATACAATAAGAAATAAACATAATCATCCTCCTCTTTACAAAAAAGAAACTTTTTCAGAACAATTATATTATCTCACTCAACCGTAAAAGATTATGATCGAAGTAATAATAACACATTATTTCAAGAAATGCCTATCGTCTTCCCAAGCAACCACAGAACCAATGACAACTCGATACCGAATATCGTATGCAGCGACGTCCGATAAAGCATGAAACCGTATAACGTAATCCCAGCCCTATTGTTCTCAAAATAACTCACTGCATTTGTATTTACATGCAACTCCATTTTATTTTACAAAGGAACCACAAAGTATATATATATATATATATATATATATATATATATATATATATATATATATATATATATAGATCGAGTTCGAAAATGACATACCTAAAGCTTGTCTTTTCTGAAACGATACCGTGCTGTAGGCATACGAGGCAACGAGCCTAGTGTTGTCAAGTTCGTCTTCTTCGTCGCCGACGTCGTCCATATCCGATGAATTATTATCATCTGAGGTTGTAATAAAAACTCGTTGTTGTTCGTTGGCTGCTGGAGTCTCAGCCTCGGGTGTATCGAACGAGTCGATGGTAGCGCAAACGTGCCATTTGGCCGCGAGGCTCGTCACGGATAGCGCCTTGTGCGTGATTCTCGTCGCGCTCCTCAGTAGGATCATTAGCCCCGCAAGGAGGCTCAGCGAGCAAAGCTGCAATTGTAGTATAAAAAATAGCATCTCGCCGTTAGAATATATGAAATTAAAATATGATCTTTTTAATCTGAAGTTTTTTTTATGAAGCTGGTCTATGGGAACTCAGACCAAGAGTTCCATTTTAATTCTGAAAGGGATTATATATCTACACTTGGGATCATATGTTCCATTTTAATGTTTCAATCTCTGTTCCATTCACCACATGCCGACATGTATTTGGAACACTGATTGTGGAACAGAGGATCCCAAACCAATCTAAGACTAGATAAAGAAATAAATCAACTTAGACTTGAAAGGGCTTACTGAAAATGAATATAAGAAATTAAGACGTGATTTATAAAGTTAATCGAAAAGATGATATATAAAATTATCCACTATTTGTTTAGCGTCATTGGAGTATCCCTACTCAATCGGGTATGGACTTGCGCCATGCCACACACCCTGAGTATGAGACTAATCGCCAGAGATTATGTGAATATGTCTCAAATTCACTTAATATGATTTCAACTCATGACGTTAGAGGTGAAATACCACCTTTCAAGCCATTAGGCCGACCCTTCAAGTCGAAGTTTTTAGGTGAAGTGGTCATTTTACACTGCAATTTCTCGTCGAGAAAAAAAGAGCGTAGGATAAATCAGATTCGGTACGCACCGCTAGTTCGCCGGCATTGAATACAGTAACATCCGCGCCGGGACGAGTGGTCATGAGCAGAGAAGTGAAGTGGCTCACGGTTATCGCCATCAGAGCCCACAAAATGAAAGCTCGGTACCTGTGGCTTATGATCCTCAGGTGCCTTCGAATCCTCAAGTGCTCGCTCAGAACCGAGTGTACATCGGAGTCGGATTGGAACACGAGGGCGAAGTCTTGGAGTCGGAGGATCTGAAGACAACATATAAGGCGAAAGAGGATGCACACTAGAAAGAACACAACCGTCCTGTAGAACCAAGAGCACAGTTCCAAGACGCACGCCGCGGCGCTTCCTAACAAGAAGGGAATGCGCGTCCCTCCCGAGGTGTACCACCATATCTTGTACGCGCTTTCGGCGGCGAAACACGGAAGTACGAACACGAATAGGATCTTTAGGGATCTCTGCAAAACGAAATTCGAGCACGTAGAGATTATTAATAGGCATAATTCCCATGAACGACAATGCGTCGTTCGAAACGCTGAAAATTATTACGCTCTGGTCATAAGTATCTAGCGCTCACGAATATAACAATGCAATGTTTCGAAAATAAAATCCCCGTTAACCTAAAAGAACAAGCCCAATACATGAGTCCATATGAAGTTCCATTCTAAAATATTGGTAATAGATGGAGTAACTCACTAATCTTATATTCAGGTGATAATCGTTTTATCTAACTGACATAGGACCGAGATTAACACCCAAACATGCAATTGGCGAAAGAGAGGAGGAATGGCTGCGACCATTGCAGTGAACAACTCTCTTGTATCATAATAGAATTGTGGGGTTCCATTCTTAGATCATCTCCAACCGAGAAAAGCATTCTCAAACTCAAAATGCAGTAATTCTTCTCCAACCGATCAACTCAATTCAAACCCAAAAGACTACTTTGTAATATTTGTTTTCACACAATTTTTACAAATTTCAATACTACCCACATATTTTACTATTGTTATTATAATGTGATAATATAGCATAAGTAATATAACTTACAAAGTTGTTATAACAGTACATAATTTAATTATAATACAAAATTCCGTTTGTACATCTTTAATATTATAGCATCGTAAGTATATAACAACACAATACTATTTTGTGGCATAATTCAATTTTATATTAATTATAGCTTTTTGATCTCTATATTAAATTTGCCTTTCGTCAGTTTCTTGTGACAAACACATCAGAGATATTCGTTTTACAATTATAAAAATTATTTTCGAATATATAAATGTAAAAGACCAAAATAAATCTGATATGTAAGACAAACTAAAAATTTCTGGAAGAAAATCAAATTATAAAGTTAAAAAGGGTTGCTTTACATGACGATAAAACTTTTGCGTTGGATGAATTTGCAAACGCATGCTTGCATGCAGAGGTGAGAGAAAATAATGTGCACAGGTGAGGTAAAATACTCAAAAAACGCATTTTGAGTATAGTAATCAGTATCGGTTGGAGTGAATTTTCGGTATACGTTTCATTTTGAGAGCCGATTGGAGTTGGTCTTAGACCATCTACAACCGAGAAACGCATTCTCAAACTCAAACGCATTCTCAAACTCAAAATGCAGTAATGTTTCTCCAACCGATCAACTCACTCAAACTCAATAGATTATTTTGTAATATTCACCTCCACCAATTTTTATAAATTTCTATACTATCAATATATTTTTATAACTTTACAAATTAGACTAAAAATATTATTTTAGATTTAATAAAAAAAATAATAAGATCATACGAATTAAACCACAATAAGATCATATATTATTACATACATAGACAGTCCAATAATAATATATATAGCTTTTTCATAGACTGTTCAATAATAAGATATAGCTTTTCCTGACAACATAGAACAGTGCGCCATTTATTATAAAAAGACGAAAATTGAAACATTGCACCAAACTTGTTAATTCAGACATAGTCTTTACTGGATGAACTACCTTTATTGTCTTGTCTATAAACGTCATCTCTCTCATGCTCATCTAAACGAAAATCGAGGACTTCAATGCAAAACAAAAAGCTATCGCATCTAACCGTTAGCAGACGCAAACATGCGTCGAAATTAGGAGAGAGAATATATAAAACCCATTTTGTGTTTCCTTTTCGGTATCCATTGGAGAATATTTACAATTTTTTTCAGTTTGGTTGGAGATGCTCTTACCAAAAAGAGAGGGGAGTAACAGACAAGTTTATATGTACATGTTATAATTGTTTCGTATGTCCAATGCGAGATTGAGTTTGATAGCACAACACGAGGCCGTTTCGACAACCATAATGGATATTACGATAATATTTAGGGTGAGTTTGGTATGTGGAATTCGGTGCGGAAAGGAAAAGAAAACGTATTATGATACGACAAGTGAGGCGTAATGTATAACGATCCTCATTTCATTTTTCTTTTCTTTTCCGCGTCGGTAACAAAAAAATAATAATAAAACACTTACGTTGAACTGTTCAGTATACCCTTGCCTTACAGTCTCGCTCTCATCCCTGAGCTTATCGAAGAAGAGAAATCTCCTCAATCCGTACTTCCTCACGAAATTAGTCAAACAGAGGAAGGAGATGATAGCCACGGCGCTCAGAGAGAGCTGAGCGACGGCGTCGTACGGCCTGCTGCCTCGGCCGGCGCAGCCGCCGCCGGCTGCGGACCCACAGGAGAAGACGAAGTGAGAGATCAGAGGAACGGCGACTGCGAGCGTGAGGAACACGAACCATGAGAGGCACGTGGTGAGCGGAGTTGACTGGTCAACGCACATCCACCTCAGCCACGCTCGGAAACTGTGGAGCTCGTCCTGCGCGTGGGAGATGCAACGCGCCAGACCCGCGCGTGGTTTTGGACTTGGGTCGGGGTATGATGTTAGGAATTTCTCTTCGGACATCTTCGTTTTCTTGCTTGCTTGGGAAGCAAAATGAATTAAACGATGAGTTGGTGTCTTCTGTGTATATAATATATATATATATATATATATATACACAATACACACACAGACACGCATTTGTGTGTGAATTTCTAACTGGCCAGAAGTGGGTGGTGGAGTTGCATATGTTGTGTTACGCAGAAGTTAAATCATTTCATTGCATTGGACAAAAATGTGGGTTGACTTCTCATGAGATCAGTTGGGTACTTAAAGTTAGCTTTATTTTTATGGTTGTTATCCTTGTGAAATCATCTGACAAGAACGTGAATATTAGTTAATCATGTGTTACATCAAACGTGATATGACGACCTTTACATAAACAAGTAGAAGCAAATGGATAATTGTCATTTCAAATCGAAATTCGGATTTCCTTCAAATCACACGTTTGATAAATGTAAGGAATTGAATTTTGATTATAAATCCAAATCCGAGGTTAATTTAAACTCTCGCTATTTATGAGAATTTGAAATTTTGAAATCCAAAGTCGAGCCCGTAATAGTTACGGATCTTATTATCATTATGAAGGCTTATTACGGGCTCGACTTTGGATTTAAAAAACGGCCCAATTATCATCGATTTCAAATCCGTAGATTTTCTAAACCGATGATTTAAAGGAAGATAGAATAAAATATAGAGGTAACGTATAAAAATATTTAGATACAATACCAACGCGTGATGTGATACACAATATACATATAAAATGATACTTAACTAGGATAAAATGGTGCTCTCGACCAATAGGGTATATATATGTAGAAAATTTAACTCTACCATAATAATAATAGTAATAAATAATAATAATAATAATAATAATAATAATAATAATAATAATAATATAATCACCGAAGGATAGTATTGGTGGTGTAATTTGCAATAAATTAGAAATAATTTTTTCCTCCCTACAAGAATAAAGAAAGTTGGGAATTACTCGTCGGATGGGTCCCACGTACGGTCGTAACGTGCTCCGTATTTGTTCTACCGTCAATCAAGGAATTGGCCAACCCACATGACATGTCTTATAATACCACATGAAATGCCCAACCATATCAAATAAATAAAGTAATTATTGACCACCATAAAATAATATTAATAACTAATTTTTATAAAGTGTCTTCTTCGATTGTATGTAGATCGGTCCTATTTATGATGCGTATGCACCAATCATTTACATGCGTTGTGTTGGGTTGGGCTCCCTTCCTATGTGGAGAAAGGCCCGAAAGCACGTAAGCCCACTTGTATACTTGTAAATTACAAGTATTGGGATCATTATTGAGTGTGAGAGGTGAGATCAAAAGAGAGAATTAATCCATAAGTCAAAGAGAGATCTAAAGAGAAGCAACTCGTCACTTTCTGCGCAGCGTTCGTGATCTGATCATCCCGGGTTCATCCACCATTGGATCGGGCTGAAATTTGGTCAGCAGGTTCCTAACTCGTGGTTCTTCATATTCACCGGTCAGATTTTGATTCGTTGTCCGAGGCTTGAGATATCTGGCTCGTACTGTAGCTGTGTCTTTTGTGAGGGTGCTCTTTGATTTTGTCTCTCATGTTGAAGCATGTTGCTTTGGGGTTGATTGGTTGATTCGTGCTTGTGTTAGCGCTCGATCGTAACTCTCTTTGTACTCTATTGATCATAGTGGAGCTTGTTTTGGTGGTCGGAAAGACCCGTGGTTTTTGCCCTTGGTTTGAGGGATTTTCCACGTTAAAATCGGTGTTTCTTGTGTGGTTGATATCGTGCTTTGCTATTCATCAAGTGTTGCTATTTCAGATTCTTGCGAGTAGGGGGAAAAGCTTTTACGGCTGTTTCTATAATCGTTTGGCGGATTATTGTTTTGGCGTTTCTTTTCTCTATCACGTTGCATAATAAACGTTGTTTATATTATGTAATCAATTCTCTACATTTTGAAAAGTTATTACCAACTGAAAATTTATTCTCAACATCAAATCACTAAAATTTACTAAACCACTATATAATACAAAACAGAAACATGGGATCAATTTAATTTCATGAAGATTATTGCTTGTTCACAAAATGATTGGAGAATATATAAATAGTGTATATATAATATCTTGCATGCATGTTCCGTGCATTGAACTTAGGCACGTGCATATATGAAAGGCTATTCATCACTAAAAATGGGCAGACATTATGTCTCATACGTGATATTTGTTGAACAAAGCAAAAAATTATTGACAGCAAATCGAAAGTTTCATCTTCAATATCTTCGTTTTTGGTCTATATTCCCGCTTGCTCCACTCCACGCACATATAAGTTAAATTATATATATATATATACACACACACACAAAAGATCTCTGTGGACTGTGTGTGTATTATGCGTTTATTTTATGTCCATATAATTGTAGTAGTTGGACAGTAGAAGACATTCACCAAGGATTTTTAATTCACCGCGTCGCTAAACGTTTTTTTTGTATTTTTGAAATATTAGAGCATTTCCAACCCACAAAAAAATACAGTTAACACAATAATACGTGGCTACAATTCTTTTACTCCAACCCATAAACTCTATTTTCTATACTATCCAACCCATTAACTATATTTTTTTACACTACAAAATCAAATTCCTATTGATTATTATCATAATTGGGTTTAAATTTTATGATCACATTAAAAGTCAGTATATTATAATTATTAATATTAAAAAATTAAATAAATTATAAATTTTAATTATTAATTATAATTTTATTAAATTAAAAGAAAAATAACAATAAAAACAAAATTAATATTAATTTAAGTCTATTATTATAAGAATATCAAATAGTTTAAATATTAACTAAAATATGTTTTATTAAAATAAAATATAAATAAATAAAAAATAACACTCAATTATTTAATTAATCTACTATATAATGCCATATTATCTCCATCCCATTCTCTATAAGCAAATGGGGATGAAATGAAGGATAGTTTTTTCTTATGGAAAATTCCTGCTACTAAAAAGGTCATGAGCTAACCAAGATCAGTTGCAAAACACAAGAATGATACCGTTTACCTCTTAATGTCAGAACACAATTGAGAGTAAGAGTAACCAGTTAGAGGGTTTAGACCGTTAAGATTACGTCAATAACTAACAAAACAGGACAATACAAAAAAAAAAAAAAAACTAACAAAACAGGAAAGCTAACCGCATTATTCGGATAAGGTACCTAAAACCCGAGGGGCGACATTTCGATTCGCAAAAGGATACTGCGTAACAAAATGCATCACTGCAAACGAGAAAGCGTACATAAACTAAATTTCAAGAAAAGTAAAAACCTTCCCAAGACAAAAACTATAAATATGTTTGAGTGAAACAAAAACGGCGATAAATATGTGAAATTAATCAAAATCACCATAGACCATCCATGGAAAGGTATATTACTTGGAGCATTGAATGGGCATCAACAGATAAAGATAACATTTTTCTTTTGGCGAGCAATCACACACTTCAACTCTTACTGCAAAACAAGCTTGTGAAAAACAAAACATAGTTAAGGTAGAATGAGCAAGAGAATTCTATGCATTCGGACAACCATAGTAATAGTGACGAAATCCTTAAACAATCCATAGAAGCATTAAAACGATGCACAAAAACACAACCATAGATGAGCATCATCCCCATAACATTGAAGTTCCATAGATGCAAATAATATATATTGATGTTCGAACAACAACACAAACCCTCAGGCCTCCATGGGACATCAAGAAGCATCCATCTCTATAAACTTTTTTCTAGTCTTTTTTTTTAAGGTAATTGAGACACGCGAAAAAAGAGATTACGGTCATCACCTAAAGCCTCAGCTCAGTATTCATCTCAGCTTCCATGGGCACCGAATTAAGATCGAAGGGCAAAGGCGTCTTTTCACGCACAGAACCCACCTCGCAAAGCTCCGCCGCATCCTCCACCACCGACGACGACGAGTCACAGTCACTCGGGCAATCCTCCGCCACCTCCGGCGGCGATCTACGATACCTCCGTCGCTCCTCTCCGTCGGGAATCGGCCGAGCGACCGGCGGACGCGGCCCACTGAACGACTCCACGGTGCTGCTCATACAGCTCGTCGTCGGCCTAGCGATGATGCTACCGCCGCCTTTCTCACGGCGGTAAAAGGCGGGATTCGCAAATGGGAAAACGCCGTCGTTTTGGAGGGCTAAGGGGAAATTGGTCCTTGCTTTGGGTCCCCTTAGCGACCACGCCGCCGCGTCGTAGGCTCGGGCGGCGGACTCGGCGGAGTCGAACGTTCCGAGCCAAACCCTTGTCTTCTTGTGTGGGTCCCTTATCTCGGCGGCGTAGCGTCCCCACGGCCTCTTCCTCACGCCGCGGTATCTGATCTGGTCGGATCCGTCGGAGGCGTTCGGTGGCTGCGCCGCCGTAACGTTCGCTGTTCCTTCTCTTCCACGAGGCATCTTCTCAGCTATTATAACTTATATAGAATTAGAAAAGATTTCGCCTTTTCCTCTGAGGCTGAGAAAAGAGGAAGACTTTTAGCTCAAATTAACATCGAAAAAGGAGCGACCAACCACACAGTTAAAGGAAAGGAGATGAGTTTCGTTGATAATTCATTTCAATCTCTCGGGAATTACTATTTACCGCCCCATTTTACTTGTTACCGCCCCTAAAGGGCTGGAAAAAGACGATTTTGCCCATATGATATTCAAATTAATTTAAAAAGAGAAAATTATAATAAACAATAAAAATATCTATTTAAAGCTCTGTCTAGACAACACTTTTCAAATCACATATCGAAAATCAGACAAAAACAAAAAAATACTGAAATCGCAATGAATCGCCGACAGGGACAAGGAAAGGGAAAGGGCCTATTTTCACGACTGGTAAGCCAAATTAACGTAAAACATTGTTCGAATTTCAACTCGACCGAAAGAAAAAAAAAATCGACCGAAATCAATTTTCGGTCGTTACAGTACTGACCGAAATATGTAACGACCGAAAATTGATTTCGGTCGAACTTTTTTCTTTTTAGAAAAAATCTTTTAATTACAGACCAAGGGTGGAAAGAACCTACCCGGAGGAAGCAGTAGACCCCCTCCATCTGTGCCGGATGATGGAGCATCGTTTGAGTCATCCGGCGACGATCTGCCACCGGCCTCCTCAGGTAATTCCATTCTCCTCTATAAACTGACATGCGATGTCGTGTCTTAAAATACGTAAAAGAAATTAAATTTATTTTTGCGTTATTCGTGAAAAATGAAATAGGGAGCAAGCGCTCCAGGGTCACAGATGGCGATTCGTGGAGGGTGCAGGGGCCACAGCCCGGTGGTCCATATGATGACGAGGTGATCCGTAGTTATCTGGGGCACATCGCGCCCCGCATCTGGACGGGTGAGGAGAGACCCCTGCTGATGAGGAGAGACCCCTGATGTCGTGTTGAATATAAATATACAAATAAATAATTCAAATAAATAATAAAAATAAATTATCCAAATAAATAATACAAATAAAATATACAAATAAATAATCCAAATAAATAATTCAAATAAATAATTCAAATAAATAATCTAAATAAATAATCCAAATAAATAATATAAATAAATAATCCAAATAAATAATACAAATAAATAATCCAAATAAATAATAAAAATAAATAATCCAAATAAAATATACAAATAAATAATCCAAATAAATAATATAAATAATACAAATAAATAATACAAATAAATAATACAAATAAATAATCCAAATAAATAATAAAAATAAATAATCCAAATAAAATATACAAATAAATAATCCAAATAAATAATACAAATAAATAATCCAAATAAAATATACAAATAAATAATCCAAATAAATAATCCAAATAAATAATCAAAATAAATAATATAAAAAAAAATTCGACCGAAATCAATTTTCGGTCGTTACAGTACCGATCGAAACATGATTTCGGTCACTACTGTACCGACCGAAATATGATTTCGGTCGATACTGTACTGACCGAAATCAATTTTCGGTCGTTACAGTACTGACCGAAATATAATTTCGGTCAGTACTGTAACGACCGAAAATTGATTTCGGTCGATTTTTTTTTTCTTTCAGTCGAGTTGAAATTCGAACAATGTTTTACATTAATTTGGCTTACCAGTCGTGAAAATAGGCCCTTTTCTCTTTTTAAATTAATTTAAATATCATAAGGGCAAAATCGTTTTTTCCAGCCCTTTAGGGGGCGGTAACTAGGAAAAAGGGGGCGGTAAATAGCAATCGAGATCTCTGTTTCATTCTACTGCGTTGATTTGTGTGTGTAAATAGACGGAGTTGCGGATGAAAGAGAGTTGAGCCTTTTTCTTTTTTTTTTCTTTTATATTACTATAACCCTCATTTTTTTGAGAAATCTACGCATAAGCGTAGTACCAATATACGTATGTTTGTGGTATCAATATATAAATGTTCGCCGTACCATTCCGTAAGCCCATGGACGATTTTTATAGTACCAATATACAGATGTTTGTGGTACCGTACTGTAAGCTAGTGTGATACCATGAGTCGTCGTACCATCCCGTGAGTCCATGGACGATTTTTGTAGTACCAATATATAGATATTCGTGGTACCGTGTTGTAAGCTAGTCTGGTACCATGAGTAGGTTACGTGTAGTACCAATATCTATAATAACGGTCACGTAGAAAAAATAATTTAGATGGCGTCGAAAATTCCTTAGCAAACTTGAAGTACCAATGTATACATGTTCGTGGTGCCATACCGTGAGCTGGTGTGGTACCATACGTAGGTTAATTGTGGTATCGTTTTCCGTATCATGTATTCACCACAAGCAGCCTACGTATGGTACCACACTAGCTCACGTTATGGTACCACAAACATCTATGCACTGGTGCTACGAACATACGTATATTGGTACTTCAAGTTTGGGTAAGGAATTTTTCGACGCCATCTGAATTATTTTTGTGACCGTTACCATAGATATTGGTACTACAAGTAACCTACTCATGGTACCACACTAGCATACGATACGGTACCACGAACATCTATATATTTGTACTACAAATATACGTATATTGGTGCTACAATTTAGGGTAGGAGTTGTGATAGCTAAGCATATGGTACGGAAAAAATACTACAAGTAACCTACGTATGGTACTACGATAGCTTACATAATGGTAGCACGAACATCCATACATTCGTACTACAAACATACATATATTGGTACTGCAAGTTCGGGTAAGGAAAAGAAGGGTGTGGAAATTAGTAGAGGGTAAAATCGTCCATGGGCTCACGGAATGGTACCACGAACATCTATACATTTGTATACAAACATACGTATATTGGTACTACAAGTTTGGGTAAGGGTGTGGAAATTAGTAGAGGGGGAAAAATCGCTCATGAGGTACTACAAACATACGTATATTGGTACTACGATAATAGAGGGGCAAAAAATCGTCCATGGGGAGTTATGTGTAATATTGTTTTGATTTAGGGAGTTTGCTAATAAGTAATATGGAATCAGGAGTTAGTTGATAGAAAATAAGGGAAGGGGGATTTAATTGAAGTTGCCCCCATTATTTTTATATTTATACAATATAATCTAACAATAGAGATTTTTTTGTTTAAGAGAGAGAAGAATGTATCCAGATTAGGGGCGAAAACGAGCCGAGCCGAGCCAGAATTTGGTCATGCATGAGTTTGACTTGATAAATAACGAGCCGAGCTTGGTCAACTCGAACTCGAGTCGAGCGTTGACCGAGCCGAGCTGTGAATGAACACACCGTCTATTTACAGGTCTATATGCCTTTGAGTTTTTGACATTTTCCTAACTATTCTAGCAGTCGATTTGATGCCCGTTTATTCCTCATGCAGTTTATAATATGTATTTTATTCAATTTTAGATCAAATGATTTATTTGATAACGGTCGATCAAAATCAATAACTTTTCTGTTTATCTATGTCTTATGAGATATATAATATATATAAATAAATGAATTAATCGAGCTTCGAGCCGAGTCGAGCCCAACATTACCTAGCTTGAGTTTGACTTGATTATTAAGGAGCTGAGCTCGGCCTCAAACCGAGCTTTGGTCAAACCGCACTCGAGTCGAGCTTTGTTCGAGTTGCTTGCGAGCAGCCTACGAGCTGCTCGATTCGTTTTAATCCCTAATCCAAATTCAACTTGTGGTTATATGACCAATCTCAATTTCAAGTGGAACTAAATGTCACAGTCTAGGTTTTCACGCTCCCAAAAAGTTTTATCTAAATCCAATATATTGCCGATCATAAACCGGTAACATTTTTCAGCTATATCAATTTTAATGTTCTATATGTAGTTTGAAATCCACCCAGACAACAATAGCAAAGGAGACTCCAAATTGGTTGGAATTTTTGTGATCTCTTACTTATATCGTGACCCGTCCACGTAAATAATTGCAAGTTATTTCAATATCACTTAATTTAGAATTATAAGATTTCTTGCAAACTTTCCATTCTTTATTGTATGTATACTTCGTTTCATTTTCTGTGTTTCACATCTCCCCACGAACCGACCAACACCACCTACACCTAGGCTTTCGAAAAAGCAAATGTGACTTTTTCTAAATTACCCTTTAGGCCTTTCCCATTCACATTCTCTACATTAATTCGAGTATGGAGCTAAGTTCTAAATAATTACTCAAAGAAGGGCCTATATTAATATATACATGGTTAAATATCTACATTATTTCTTTTTCCGTTCGTTTTTCCTTTGAAAGTACGGAAATCTACACATAAATACCCAATAGGAAAAAAATCAGCCACTTAGGTACCTTGTCAGAACTATTTTATAGCTAGGTACCCAGTTGAATAAAATTTTTACACTTAGGTACCTAATCACCTAAGATTACGAAAATACCCTTATCAAATGATTTAGAATTTCATTTCAGCTTTTTTTCTCTGCAAAATTCGACCTTCAGCTCGTCGTCGATGATTTCTTCTTGCCGACCAACTCCTTCTGCTCGTGCCGGCGCCGGACAAGGTCGAAGAGCCTATTGAACGTTGGGTTCTCGATTTTGGGGTTGATTTTGTCAGGTAAGTTTTTCTTTTGGTTTGGGTTTGGTTAATCGATTTTGGGCGTTTATTCAAGGTTTATCCCAAATCCGGGAGCTCAATGCGATCCAAGAGCTCCATATAAGAGTGGAATGTTAGGATTTGATCGTTATTGAGGCTAATCCGTCGAGATTTCGGTTTTCTTTTATGTAACTGTTACGACGTACCATTTCCTATGAATATTACGTACCATTGTATGTTGTTTTACCGTACCTAAATACATTATGCGACACAGTCCGATTGGACATTTATGTTATGTAGTATTTTTGTGTATTTTTATATTACGTACCAAATAACATGTCTATACGTTACCAAAATGTCCAGTTATGCAGTACCAATCTAAACTATACACCGTACCATTTATACAGGTTGCCATATTATCTGAAAATATGGCGTCTGCAAATTCGTTTGGTGGCGGGACGTTATTAGGGAGTCTTCATTACTATTAATCAATGAAGCAATGACGCTTATCGATATATACGTATCCCTCCAAAGAAGGTGGTCGGATATCGATTCCCGCATGACTCAATAAAGTATCAAGTTCCGTTCCAAAGTTCCCGGCATGACTCAATATTGATTCTCGTAACGACGTAGCGTCCATATTTTTCATGTATTTTCTTTTTGCTTTTGTCCCATAACCTTTTTCGGTGCTCTTTTGTATGGTATTGGCTCATTCTTTTTGTCTAAATGATGCCAGTAGGTCATTGTTTTGTTCAAATGTGTCAATAGGATATGACTCACTATTTTTGTCTCAATTTGCAACTGTAATGACTGCCAGTTTGGTACAGTAAGATATGCACATTTGGTACCGTATTATATGTAAATTTGATACTGTAATGAATGCCAGTTTGGTACAGTAATATATGCAGTTTTGGTAACGTAATATATGTAAATTTGGTACTGTAGTGACTGCTAGTTTGGTACCTTAAGATATGCAAATTTGGCACCGTATATGTAAATTTGGTACTGTGATGATTGACAGTTTGGTACCCTAAGCTATGCAAATTTGGCACCGTAATATATGCCAGTTTGACGGTAATATATACATGATTGGTACTGTAATATATGCCACCTCGGTACGGGAATATACATATGTTTGGTACTGTAATATATGCCAGCCGGTATGGTAATATACATATGTTTGGTACTGTAATATGTGCCAGTTTGGTACTCTACGACATGCATGTTTGGTACCGTAACATATGCCACTTTGGTAATGTATGCACATTTGGCACCGTAATATATGTAATTTTGTTACTGTAATACATGCCAGTTTGGTACCATAAGATATGCAAGTATGATACGGTAAGATATTCCTGTTTGGTACTGTCATATATGCAAGTTTGGTACCCTACGACATGAATGTTTGGTACCGTAACCCATGCTAGTTTGCTAATATATGCCAGTTTGGTACGGTAATATACATATGTTTGGTACTGTAATATATGCCAGTTCGGTACGGTAATATACATATGTTTGGTACTGTAATATATGCCTGTTTGGTACTCTACGACATGCATGTTTGGCACCGTAACCTATGTAATTTTGTTACTGTAATACATGCCAGTTTGGTACCATAAGATATGCAAGTTTGGTACAGTAAGATGTTCCAGTTTGGTACTGTCATATATGCCAGTTTGGTACCCTATGACATGCATGTTTGGTACGGTAACCTATGTCAGTTTGCTAATGTATGCACATTTCGCACCACAATATATGTTAATTTGGTACCGTAATATATGCCGGTTTGATACCCTAAGATATGTAAAGTTGGTACTGTAATATATACCAATTTGGTACGTTAATATACGCAGCCTTGGTACTGTAATATAGGTAATACAGGTATGCTAAGTGTACGACATAGGGTACTGTATCCTTTCAGAAGTAGGTACCGTATAAATTAAAGTAAGACTTTGAATTTAAGACTTGGCTATATTCCGTCACAAACGAAGCATTTCAGCATGTGTTGATGTGGGTAGAGTATTAGACAATTTCTGACTTTTTCAGTAATGATTGCACACTTTACTGACTTTTTCAGTCATGAGTGGACAGAATTCTGACATTTTCTATGTCATGCTTGGACAGATTCTGACATACGAGGTTTAAAATAATAAAAGACAGCTCATCTGACATGTCCGTGGATTTAATAAAATGTTTCATGTCATATGTAATTTTGGGTACTGCACCCGTGATTGCGTTGGTACGCTTTAAACAAAACGACAGGTACCCCTACAAAGATATTTAAGGTACGGCGTCCCCTATATATATGATACGTCATACTAGGGTTAGTATTTTTCGGGGTCGATCGAATTACTTTTTCATCTCGAACCACCGTAGACCAATAATGTATAGTATTAAATACGTTTCAGATCAAATTCGGTGCATTACGCCCCGCACGCATGAATTAAATCTTAGAATACCATGATTCATTATAGTATAAGGATACAAGCAAGTCTACAACATAATTTGAATAATGTGGTGAGTGCTACATCTGCGAATTCGGTGCATTAGGCTTTCACATTTTTTTTTCATTCCGTTATTGTTAGGTATTGTCAAAATCAAGCACGACACCGCGATTCGATGAGGAATGTATTTTTCTTATCGTCTAACAAATGGTACGATATACTTTCATAATTTGGTACTGTATATGTGCAATTATAGATACGATAAACCTGCACGTTATGGTACTATATAGGTAAATGTTAAGGTACCTTCTGTAAATCACAAGGTACCTTAGTGTACAACAGATAAGGTACTTCATGTGCGATATATAAGGTACGGTTTATATTTACGTATTGGTACGGTTAACCTGCATTTACGGTACGCTATATGTAAGCGATATGGTACGGTAATATGAAAGACAAGGTACTCTATATCTTGTGTTTATGGTACGCCATATATTTACATAATGGTACTCTGTACGTAAAGGATAAGATACGGTCCTAAAATAATATATGGTACTGCATAAATTACGGACAATCATAGAACAACACAGCACACACTTGGCAATAACCGTCCATGCACAAAAGAAAAACCAACATAAACAACCAAGGTCTCCAAACAGTCTCATCCCCAACCCAATAAGTTAACCTAACTAGACAACACAGTCTCCAAAGAGTCCAACAGCATATCCAAGAAACTTAGTGAAAAAGATCTAGCATACAACTACGCTCGTCACGTAAAATGCGAGCAGCCATAGAAGCGCGATATACATCCATGCTGACTTCTTTGCCATATTTCTCGAACTCTGGGGTGTCGACCGCATACTCCTCTATGGTCAAACAGGCATGCATCCCGCAGTGTACGCCAAATTGGGGCCTGTTGAACTCCGGATCCATGGTCTTCTTACATTGATAGTCGTACTTCAATGACTTATAGCTTCTTTTTGATCAGGGGTCATGCTACCCTTCAAATTGCTAATGGTAGATCGAAAGAGCATAGGATGGCACCTGGAAGACAGCTCAAATCCCTTCCGCGGAGGCATTTCTGCAAAAAAAGCAAAACTGTTAACAAGCAGTACCATTTTATTAACACAAGGGGTACCAATTTGGCCAAACAGAGGGACCAAATGCAGTGATAATGTAGTACAAAAAAAAATTGACCCCATTTTCCATCCAATGTTAACAAGCAGTACTATTTTGTTCACACAAGGGGTACCTATTTACCCTAACAGAGGGTACCAAATGCAGTGATAATGTAGTACCAAAAAAATTGACACCATTTTCGAGAAACCCACTGCTAACAAGCAGTACCATTTTATTCACACAAGGAGTACCAGTTTTCCCAGACAGAGGGTACCAAATTCAGTCATAATGTATTACCAAAACAGATTGACCCCATTCAAGGTAACCACTAACAAGTAGTACAATTTTATTCACAAAAGGGGTACCAATTTGGCCAAACAGAGGGTACCAAATTCAGTGATAATGTAGTACAAAAACAAATGACCCCATTTTCGAAAAACCCACTGTTAACAAGCAGTACTATTTTGTTCACACAATGGATACCAATTTACCCTAACAGAGGGTACTAAATGCATGGATAATGTAGTACCAAACCAAATTGACCACAGTCGATAAAACCAATGTTAACAAGCAGTACCATTTTACTCACATAAGGGGTACCAATTTGCCTAAACAGAGAGTACCTAATGCAGTGATAATGTAGTACCAAAAAATTGACCTATTCGACCACTTTTGCCAAGCAGTACCATTATATTCACACAAGGGGTACTATATGCCAAAACAGAGGGTACCAAATGCAGTTACAATGTAGTACCACAACAAAGAGAACCCATTCGAAAAAACTAAAATCGACCCATTCCAGAAAAAACCCCAAATCAAGCAGCCACGACGAAATGCACGCACAAAAAACCGTAATCGACCAACAAATCAATGCCACTCCAAAAACGCACAAAAAACCCGACGAAATGCGACCACTTTACGGTAATACTGTGAAAGACTTACCAATCGATTTCAGAAGGGAATACAATGACGAACGACTGGAGTGACGACGTAGAATCTGAAGCCAAAAACACCCGGGTCGATTTCTGCCAAGGAATCGCGCGATTCGGTTTGGGGCTGTGCGGTTTTTTTTTTTGAACGATCGTGAAATAAGAAACAAGGTAAGAGATGTAAAAAACCAGATCTAGTAGGGGTAAATCCGTCAGTTAGGTACCTATCAGTAAAATAAAATTCAACTAGGTAACTAGGTTAAAAATTACACTGACTAGGGACTGATCTGTCTAATTTTTATTGATGTAGGTATTTAAGTGTTGAATCCCCTTGAAAGTACCTTCAATTAACGTAGTTAAATTATTATTATTATTATTATTATTATTATTATTATTATTATTTTGATCTTCTAACATGATGGGCTATCTGGGGCAGGTCATTTTCTGATATAGTTGGTGTGGTAGATGATGGTTTCTGGTTAGAGATTTAAATTTTTATATAAATGTTTTAGCGGTATTCAAAAACAGTATATGCCATGCAGGTCAAATTTCATCTCTCCCTTCATTCGAATACAATAAAACCTTTTAAATTGATAACATTGTGACGGCTAAATTAAATTGAGAAAATTTCACTTAAATTCCCATCAGCATAAAAGCTATCATTTAACTCCCTAAGTTAGAAATTTATATTTTAAGGACCACTTGAAAACTTGTCTTTCATTTAAGGACTAATGGGACAAAACTACCCCTCAAAACTTATAATATCGAACGTAAGAACAAACCCACATATCTATCACCAAATCTCACAACGATTCTCCGAAATCGAACGTCCAAATCAAATACCCCCGAGAAATCTCCACCTCCAAGGAAGGATTTACGATCTCTTCTCTCATTTGATCCCGGTATGTGACGTATTCGTTCCAAATCTTGTGACTCAAATCGTTCGAATCGAATTTCCGATCCCAATCTGTAATTAGCTTGCGATTACTAACTCGATTAGGATTATTTTGCTACGATTTGACTCAGTCAATAGATCTTGACTATTGTCTTTTTAATGCTTGATTTGGAGCTTTTTGGGTTAATGATTGATTAAGGCAGTTTAATTTGGGTCTTTTCGTTTCATTTTTGGGGTTTCTTTAGGTTTTGTATTGAGAACTATGACTCTCAGTTTTGGTACGCTGTGTGTTTATTTTTGGTACAGTTTGATCGCAAATTTTTGTACAATACATCATTATATTGGTATGATATGTTCCATTGGATTGGCACTGCGTGTTTGAACAGAATAATATTGCAATTGTCGTTTTAGTTTATGTAGTAATGACAGTTGTGATGCACAAGATGATGTTGTTGCTAGCGGAATAGTGGTAAAATAAGAAAGATTATCCGTAAGTTTGAGGAAAAAGATAAAGAGATAGTATATGTTGAATGTTGTTTATTTGTTTGAAGACTTACATTTTTTGTTGGATATTTTGAAAGAACTGACTTGTAATTAGCCCTGTAATGTTCAAAGATCTTTTGATTTGACAAACTGAATTGCTATTAACCGCCCCTTAAAGGGCTGAAAAAAGACGATTTTGCCCTTTTGATTTTTAATTTCTATTTATAGTCATTTTCCATACAACACTTTTGATATCGCAATCACAGATCCAAATCATAGTCAAACATAACAAAAAAACAATCAAAGCGCAATGAATAGTCTATTTGGGAAAGGGAAAGGTCAAAATAAATGATCTATTGGCACGGATGGCAAGCAAATTCTCGTAAATTTCGCTCGTATGTACGCGAATTCTCGCACATCGATCGGATTCGATCCAAAAATCGAGCCCGGCCTAAGTATAATTTCGGCCCACACAAGGTGTGACCGAAAGTTCGGTCACACCTTGTGACGGCTGAAAATCGATTTCGGTCACCCTCTGAGGTGACCGAAATTTTTACTCGGCCGAGGCTGTCCCAGCGGAAATTTTCATTCGGCTGGGACGGCTGCGGCCGAGACGAGATTTCGGCTCCTCTAAAGGTGGCCGAAATCTCTGTTCGGTCGCCTCTTAGAGGAGCCGAAATTTCGTTTTGGCTGACAATTTTTTTTCAGACTTGGAGAGGGAAGTCCACACCCCGGAGGATTCCATGGGCGACGGGATAAACTACAGTGACCATTTCTGCAAGGAGGACGATTTCCGACCGACGTGGAAGCCATTAACTGGGCGAAAGGCGTCGCTATTGCTCTTGGTTTCGAGGTGATTATTTCGTCGCATAAGAAATGCGGCACGAAAAAATTGATTAGATGTTCTCGCAGAGAACGTTATATAGGCAACAAGGATGAATTGGAGAGGCTGTCGAAGTCTAACAAGTGCAGGTGTCCGTTTGTAGTCGTAGCCCAGCAGGATCCAGCTACTAGGGAATGGTACATTCGTACGGGCACACCTGAGAATTCCATACACAATCACCCTCTGATACAGTATCATGAGGGACACCGCCAGACGAGTGGGTTAAGCAACCAGACAAAGAAGGTCGTAGAGGAAATGACTGCTGCGCAAGCGAAACCAGCTCATATCCTCTTAGCGATGAGGGCTCGACATGCAGAAGATAACGCGACGATCCGACATATATACAATTACAGAGATCGTTTGAGAAGCAATATTATGAGGGTCGAGACGTAGTGAGCCAGTTGATGAACCAGGCGACAGAGGCCGGATATTTTGTTGAAGCGCTGAGAGACGAGGAGATTAATGTGCTCACACATGTCTTTCTCGCACACCTGGAATCACTCGCACTGGTGAGGACGTATCCTTATTTTATTGGGATTGACTCGACGTACAAGACCAATAGATATAAGATGCCTCTAGTTGAGATTATAGGGATGACTCCCTGTAATCACAACTTTCTGTTTGGGTTTGCCGTCATGGAGGACGAGACGGAGAGAAGTTACGGGTGGATGTTGCAGTCTATCAGGGATATTCTAGGGCCAGGTGTCCACCCGTCGGCGATTGTGACTGATCGTGAGTTGGGCCTTGTTCGACCGGTACATATGGTATTTTCGCATTCTCATCATCTGCTGTGCACGTGGCATATTTATAAAGATGTGGAGAACAAAATTTATTGGTTGGGGGGAAGAGCAAAAAGACCGCAGCTCACTTCACGCACAAGTCCTGGAAAGCAGTCGTGGAAGCTACGACGGTCGACGAATACGAGAAGGCAGTGAATGACATGCGTCTGCGTTGGCTACCCGACTTAGAAATCGTTAAGTATGTTGAGCAGACGTGGTTGGTGCATAAGGAGAAGTTCGCCAGAGCTTGAACGAACCATGTGCTTCATTTCGGGAACACCACTACATGTCGTGTGGAGAGTGCTCACAGCGAGCTGAAAGGATGGCTGAATTCGGCCACTGGGTCTCTAGACACCGTATGGGTGAAGGTGCACGAGCAGATTCAGAACCAGTTGAATCGCATCAAAAAGGTAAATTAATTATTATTACGTGTAAAACGAAATCCTTATCTAATATTTTGTTATGTTGACGTGCAGGCACTGGGGGAGTCCCGGTCGAAACGACCTATTGGGTTGTCAGGATTTCCATTCCTAACATTATTATACAGAGTTTCACACCGTGCAATATCGCTAATGGGAAGTGAGCTGCGGCGAACGAAAGAGTTGTCGAATGAGGTTTACTCCAGGTGCGGACGTGTAGTAGGACGTAGGCACCAGCTCCCATGTGCTTGCGAGCTTCAGCAATGCGTGGACAATAACTACCCAGTTTCGGTAGAATGCTTGCACGACTTCTGGAGGACACTCACAATCGGCAAGGGAGTAATTCCCGATATTTCTGATCAAGAGCACTTATACGACCTCATGCGTGAGGCAGAAGGTCGCGATCCCTCCGTATGCGTGGCATCCATCGAGTAGTTCACGAACATTTCTATCCCGAGGCCCAAGAGTGGAATGAGCCTGTTGTTAAGACGTCTGTAAAAGGTCGGCCAAAGAAAAGAGACTCCACGAAGCGTGATCGAAGTGCTTGGGAGTACGCAATCCCAAGGGGGGACGCAGCGGAGGGTGCAACAGTACCAGTCGTAGCAGCCAGGGTCGTAGCAGTCATGGCCGTACGTCATCTTCGTCTGCGAAGCGATCTCGTACTTCTACTACGAAGACAAGTACTACTATCTTTCACTCCTAAATTCATACGATCTACTCGACGTCGTGGAGCATGATCGTCATCTCCCCCCATGGCATGTGGAAGGTGTTCGTGTCTGGGTGCCAGCGCTCCACAAATGCGCACAGAAGAGGCTGGTCCAAGTGACCCACCATGGCATCTGTGAGGTGCGTAAGCCCCGTGCCATGGATCTCGCTCTGCGTCTCCGGCGGGAATTGACAGTACCACTGCTTAAGCGACCGAAGCACTAACGCCCGCTGCTCGCACTTCAACAGAAGCCTCTCCTCCTCACCCATCCAGATGCGGGGCACGATGTGCCCCAGGTAACTAGGGATCACGTCGCCATCTTCTGGACCACCTAGCTGTGGCCCCTGCCCACTCCAGGAATCGTCATCTACGACCCTGGAGCGCTTGCTCCCTATTTTATTTTTTACGAATACCCCAAAAATAGATTTAATTTTTTGTATGTATATTAAGACACGACATCGCAAGTCAGTCTATAATGGAGAAGAAACTTACCTGAGGAGACCGGTATCGCATCGTCGTCGGATGACTCAAACGATGCTGCATCGTAGGGCACCTCCTCATCCGATGCTGCATATACGGAATGAGAATCAGCCGCTCGCTGCCGCCTCTCCTCCTCCCGTTCCCTACGAACAGATGCATCAACGCCGCGCGCCCTCGTGTGACGCTCTCCAGATCCATCCAACGGGGGGGATCTGCTGCTCCCTCCGAGTAGGGACTTCCCACCCTTGGCCTGCAATTAGATATTTATTTAAAAAAAATTAAAAAAAATTGCGACCGACACAAAATTTCGGCCGGACCATGTCACGACCGAAATCCGGTTTCGGTCATGACATCGACGACCGAAATCGAAGTTCGGTCGCGACAGATACGATCGAAATCGGATTTCGGTCGTGACAGATCCGACCGAAACCCGATTTCGGTCATGACAGATCCGACCGAAGTGAGATTTCGGTCGGATCATCGCCGACCGAAGTTCGATTTCGGTCGGATCTGTCGCGACCGAAATCACGTTTCGGTCGGGACTAGGCCGGCCGAAATTTCGCTTCGACCGTGCCGTTTTTCGCCCTATTTTGCATCCGATCGACCGTTTTTTCAGCCTATTTCGACCCGTTTTCGGCAATCTATCTACGTACGAATGAATTTTACGACAATTTTCTTACCAATCGTGACAGCACCCCCTTTCCCTTTCCCTTTCCTGGTCGTCGATCCATTGCAATTTGCAAAATTCTCTGTTTTTTTTGTCTGATTTGGATGTGTGATTTGAAAAGTGTTGTGTGGTAAAGGGTTTTAAATACAAATTCTTATTTGTATTATATTTTTACCTTTTTAACTTAATTTAGATAACATAGTGGCAAAACCGTCTTTTTTCAGCTCTTTAGGGGGCGGTAACAAGTAAAAAGAGGGCGGTAATAGTAACTCCCTTTGGCAAATGAAGCAGATGTAGCCATATGTTGCTCGTTCATTCTTTTCTCCAAATGAGGCACTACATTTGCCAAATGTTGCATACATATATATGATTCGTTCGTTGACATTTATTGTGTTAATGTTGAGCTTTCAGTATTGGCAATGTTGGGGTATCATTCTAGTCAACATCTGTTGGCCGAGAATGTTCCCTATCTCAGTTTTACCTTTCATGCCCAAAACTAATTTTATTGATGACGTGGCATTTTTCTAGTATTGTGCAGGATATGGATAAGGGATGAAATGGATCAAACCGTGTGGAAAGAGTGTGGATAAGCTAGAGCAAAAATAGGAAGAAAGCATACTAAAAATAGGAGACTTGGAGCTTAAGTGGAGACCGAGCTTTTGGAGCTGACCAAGTCGAGCCCCAACAGTCTAACGGACCAAATACTCATAGTGGATGTTAGTGGACGTTGAGGGCAGTTACCAAGTCATTGGAGAAGTCCTTAAGAAGTCGAAGACATATAAATAGCGAGGGGACTTCACCATTTCAAGTGGCGCACTGACGACGAACAACGAGCGAGAAAAGGCTTTCGAGCGAGCATTATATTTCAAAGAGAGATTTTCTTTTTAAGTCTAGCTTTTCAGAGATCAAGAGATCTTGTAGTTTGTAGAATCGTTTTTGATTCGTAGGTTTTTGCTAGACGTTTTTAACTATCTTTTTTGATAGTTTGTAATCCATCTTTCTAGTGGATTTTTGCGCCTTGAGGCACGCAGCAAGTTATTTGACTTGCTGCACAAAATCATCTCTTGAGTTCATTTCGTTCGTCTTTACTTTACTATCATTTCCGCTGTGCATAAAAAGTGAGAGTGAGTGTTAGCCCAACATCACGCCTAACATCAGTTTACTACTTAGTGTTTTTACATCCATTTTGTACGGGACCCCCTTCAAAGTGGTATCAGAGCCTACGCCTGACATTACTAAGCGCTGAAGATCATCTACAATGGATGTTACAAGCTCAAACCATCTCGCCAAAGTTCCTGTGTTAGACGGTTCCAATTATGCCTATTGGAAGGTTCGTGTTCAGCAGTGCATCAAGTCCATCGATGTGCGAGCATGGGAAGCAGTGCTGCATGGTTATACGACTCCAAAGACTCCACAAGACGCAGATGGCGAAGTCGTGGATAAGCCGTTCGAGCAATGAACGATCGCTGAGAAGAACGCTGCCGAATCCAACGACAAAGCACTCAACGCCATTTTCTCTTCGGTGGATATCTTCATGTTCAAAATCATCCAGAATTGTACAACGGCGGAGAGCGCATGGGATCTTCTCCAGAAGTATTGTGAAGGCGACGCAAGTGTGCGTGAAACCAAGCTTCGCCTCCTCCTTAGTCAGTTCGAGAATATCAGAATGAAGGAAGACGAAGACATTAACACGTACTTTGGAAAGCTGTTGACGATCTCAAGCGAGTGCGCCAGCCTAGGAGATCCTATGACAAATAAGGTATTAAAGTTAAAGCTCTTCGTACACTAACCGAAAAATTCAATGTGAAGGTATCGGCGATCGAGGAATCATACAACCTAGCAAACATGAACTTCACCGTCTTGATGAACATCCTGAAAAACTTCGAAACCAATCTCGAAGTCCAAAGGAGGGCCGCACGAGGAAAAAGTGTTGCACTGGTCAGCCAGCCATCAAAGAGCAGACTGAGGTTGACCCGAATGATGAGGAGGACATGGCTATGAAGAAATTCAAAAAATTCCTCCAGAAGAAGAATGTTGGGCAGAATGTTGGTCCAACATTCAAGAAGAGCCAGAATGCCAAAACAGAACCTTCGTCTGCGCCACCATTCCTAAAGCGCAAACCTGATGGAAAGAAGAAGAACTTCAACTATGATTCTGTTATATGCTATGAATGTCAAGATGATGAAGATGAAGAACCATGTACAGAGGAGTCTAAGCAATCATCAGTAATCATACAATCCCTCTCGGACAACGAGGAAGACGAAGATCATCATATTGCCTACACTGCGGTAACTGATGTTGAGCCAACATTGGACTCAACATCTGAGCAATTTATTATTTTCGACCATGATGACTTAAACTGTGTTGATGGGTATTTGAGTTTTGATGATGCAGGTATAGAAACTGACGTTCGTGATGAAGTCCAGACAGATGATGTCATCAAACTGTTACCAACTGAGTATGCGAAGATTAAGCAAAGTAGCGACGGGATCTTTATGTCCCAAGAGAAGTACGCAAAGAACACAGTCAAGAAGTTCGGGCTGGACACTGCCAAGGTAATGAAAACGCCCATGGGGTCTACGCAGAAGGTAAGTAAAGATGATGTTGGGCAGAATGTTGACCCAACATTGTACCGTTCTATGATTGGCAGTTTATTGTACTTATCTGCGAGTAGAACTGACATCATGTATAGTGTTTGCGTATGTGCTAGATATCAGTCTGAACCTAAAGTGTCTCATCTTAATGCTGTTAAGCGAATACTTCGTTATGTGAGTGAGTCGTGTAGCTTAGGACTATGGTTCTCCAAAGATACTAATTTGAGTCTTGTAGGCTATAGCGATGCTGACTGGGCAGGTGACGAGGATGACCACAAGAGTACAAGTGGCGGCTGTTTCTTCCTAGGTAATAACTTAGTTGAATGGTATAGTAAGAAACAGAATTGTGTGTCCTTGTCTACTGCTGAGTCTGAATATGTTGCTGCAGGTAGTTGTTGCACGCAATTATTATGGTTAAATAGCATGTTATGTGACTATGGGTTAGAGTGCGAATCAGTTCTTATGTATTGTGATAACCTTAGTGCCATTAACATCTCTAGGAACCCCATTCAACACTCACGTACGAAGCATATCGACATTAGGCATCATTTTCTGAGAGATATGGTCGAAAAAGAGTTAGTGCATATTGAACATATAGATACTAAGAATCAGTTAGCAGACATATTCACGAAAGCATTGGATTCTGAAAGGTTTTCGGACCTGAAGAAATCCATAGGTTTGCACATATTAGTTTTAATGTTGGTCCAACATTTGGATCAGCATAGCATATGTCGAATTTGATGGTTACTGCTTTACTTTTGGTTCGATATTCTGTTCGGTTTTTCCTGTGAAATGACTTGATTCTTCTTGATTGGTCCCAAAATGAACCCGATCCCCTTTTTTTTAAAGGCTCTTGGTAATACGTTCCTAGGTACACAGCATTCGCTGTGACGATGTACTTATTGCGACTAAAGACCAATCCTTATTTCTTGTAAGCATGCTCATAAACTCTCGGCTAGATATAGGTTTTTGGTAATAAATTCCTTAGGTACACGGCATTCGCGGTGACGATGTATACTATGCGACAAAAGGCCTAACCTTGAGGCTGATGGTATAAGGGCAGTGCATAAATTTCTCGGATATTTGAGGTGAAAGGGAAGAAATAATGGGAACTGATTTTGAGAAGAATCGAGCAGATAAGTCTAGGATTACGGAATCAGGATGTTGAGTCGAATGTTAGGCAACATATGTGACTGTCAGTTTGATATTGCTAAATTTTGTGTTTTCGTTTTATTTGTGTCTGTCTTTAGTACTGCATTTATTAGTCTTTAGTGTCTATGTTAGAAATCTCTCAGAGTTGCATTAGAACTCTCGAAGAACAGCTTGTTACATTTGTCTCAAGTGCTCATCATCGTCGCTCAAACGGTTAGTCTTGCTTGATTCTATCTTGACTTTTGACTTTGTGTCTTTGGGTTGAATCATGATCTGATGTGCTCATATTTGCTCGCATGACTAATACGTCCACATACTGTATTTTAGCTCCATGTTTACTTAGACAGTTGTGACCTGATTCGACCTTATCCTCTAAACTGTCTACATTGTATTTGAGTGGCTCGCTGACATTACTCTCTGCCCCTACGTTTCTGATATAATTCACGGGTTATACATTCTGTGCTCATATCATTTTTTTGGATTTATCTTTGATTTCTTTAAGGCGAACTAACTTGTTTCTGATTCTCAGAATGTTGGGCCAGATGTTACCTCAACATCTGCAAGTTGGCTAACAGAGAAGTTCTCTGAGTCTTTTCTTTCTTCCCAAAAAGGGGGAGAATGTTGTGCAGATAAGAAGGGGTAGATAAGGAAATTCAGGGGGAGCAGAATAAGGAGCCTAACAAATAGGGGGAGCTGACCAAGAAGGAGAAGCAGTCGAGAAAGCATTAGAAGGAAACTCCATACTCCATTGAGAGTGAAGCTCCGATTCTTTCTCTTTTGCGTGCATCATCGATTTTTTCTCTGATTTTATTTTGCATGTCGAGGAATTTGTTTTACTATATGCATGCTGATTTGCGTCTCCGATATGTTTACATGTGTGCCTCCTTACTTGCCAGATATTTTTATTTTGCAGATTTGCCTAAAGACCGTTTCTTTTTGCATGCCTGACTTTATGGTTATTTTGTGCATGCTGATCTAGTTAATTCTGCTTGTGTGAACCCGGCCTACGTATGAACTGTTGATATTTTGCAGATGTTTAACTTAAGACCTTGTTATGGCTATGTACTATTGTCGTAGTACTTTGAATAGTTTTTTTGTGCTATTCTGTTTTTCGTCTAACTCTAACCATCTTTTAATGTTTTGTGGTTGAGTAGATGTGGCCTTCAGGGGGAGCTTTGTTAAAATTGACTTCTGCTTTGGTTTTGGGAAGAAAGATAAATAGGGGGAGATTGTTAATGTTGAGCTTTCAGTATTGGCAATGTTGGGGTAACATTCTAATCAACATCTGTTGGCCGAGAATGTTCCCTATCTCAGTTTTATCTTTCATGCCCAAAACTAATTTTATTGATGACGTGGCATTTTTCTAGTATTGTGCAGGATATGGATAAGGGATGGAATGGATCAAACCGTGTGGAAAGAGTGTGGATAAGCTAGAGCAAAAATAGGAAGAAAGCATACCAAAAATAGGAGACTTGGAGCTTAAGTGAAGACCGAGCTTTTGGAGCTGACCAAGTCGAGCCCCAACAGTCGCTAACGGACCAAATACTCATAGTGGATGTTAGTGGACGTTGAGGGCAGTTACCAAGTCATTGGAGAAGTCCTTAAGAAGTCGAAGACATATAAATAGCGAGGGGACTTCACCATTTCAAGTGGCGCACTGACGACGAACAACGAGCGAGAAAAGGCTTTCGAGCGAGCATTATACTTCAAAGAGAGATTTTCTTTTTAAGTCTAGCTTTTCAGAGATCAAGAGATCTTGTAGTTTGTAGAATCGTTTTTGATTCGTAGGTTTTTGCTAGACGTTTTTAACTATCCTTTTTGATAGTTTGTAATCCATCTTTCTAGTAGATTTTTGCGCCTTGAGGCACGCAGCAAGTTATTTGACTTGCTGCACAAAATCATCTCTTGAGTTCATTTCGTTCGTCTTTACTTTACTATCATTTTCGCTGTGCATAAAAAGTGAGAGTGAGTGTTAGCCCAACATCACGCCTAACATCAGTTTACTACTTAGTGTTTTTACATCCATTTTGTACGGGATCCCCTTCATATTGTAAGCATATCTTTTGCACTAGTGAAATGTTGAAGGTATCATAAATTCGATAGTGTTATGGCTGAATTTATTTTTGAAATGTGTGCAATTTTTAGAACGATAACAATGTTAGATAAGTTACGGTAACCGTGTGTATAATGTACATTTAACACCTGTTAAATGATACAGTAGATGTATTAAAATGGTAAGATATTAATAGCTATCAAAAAGTGCATAAATACAAAAAAGTAATTAAGTCGTTATTGGTATTTATTGGTGTTGAGAAACAAATCTGACAGGTACAAAAGGTTCTGACACACACAGAAACTTTTTTGTCAGAAAATGCCATCTCCAACCATTTCTCTATATTTAGCGTTGCTACTGTTAAATTTCCCTATATATACAGTTGAAACAGTGTTTGTAACTCCAACTATCTCCTCCATATTTTCCACTAAACTTATATTATCATTATAGTTTGTTCTTACCATCATATATAGACATGTTATTAAAATGATTTAACTAAATAAATTATTGTAAATTATTAAAATAATAAAATTAGAAGAAAATAAAAATGATTGGATTTAATAAAAATAGAAAAAGAACGTAAAGAATACAGAAAAAAGAAAACAAAAATAATAAAAGAAATTCTCTCTCCTCCACGTCATCGACTTCTTCGTCAAACTCAAACTGAAATTTTTTAACCCCATCGATTCGATCCTCCTTCTTCTAAACCCATTAATTTCAAGAATGTTTTTCTTCAATTAATTATTCCAATAACCTTATTGACAAAAAGTTAATTGAAAAAAAAAAGGATTGCGGGTGAACAGTGCCCCGCAATAGATAGCGGGGTACTGTAGCACCCGCGAGCTATAGCGTGGCGTTTGACGATGTGTTGGAGATCCCCAAACACCAAACTTCCAGTGAAACGCCAGGTTTACAGTCCCGTTGGAGATTCCCTAATGTTTATTAATTTTGGTACGTCAAATATTTAATTTATCGTACCATATATCTTCATAATCAGGTACATCCATAGAATGTTCAATGGTAAAACCACTAGCTGTATGATGGTACAACATAATTGCTATTTTGGTACAAGTTATTAGGGTAAGGATTTTTTGTGGTCGTTTGATGTAGTTTTCATGCGAACTATTGTACTATACGTATATATTATATATGTTTCACTTGGTATCAAATTTGATGGTTCAAACACATTCTTTGTATTCAAAACCTCAAGAATAACAAGAGGATGATCTTCATAAGAACATCTTACCAAGAAGTTTGGATTCGAACGATAAATCCATGACTTCAGGGTTAACCCGCTAAATATATTACGTAATGAAACTTGCAATATATTTACGTACACTCAAGTGTTTTAACCTAAGAAGCTGTACCAAATACAGCATTCGTATTGTACTGTTGAGCAACCAGTGGTTGTACCTCGCTGTGGAGATGTGTTGTACCACGTTTAGGTTAATCGTTGTATCCAGATAAATATATATACTGTATCATGTTTTATCAGTCTGTATAATTACTATAATTACGAGTTCAGAACTTCAAATAAATGTGAACCCTAAAACTAATAATAAACAGATATTTCACAAAAAGCATCTACACTTAGTTAGAGCATTTTCAATTTAACAATCATATATATTATATATATTGTAGTAAGTCGTAGTCACATTGTTCATCCTCTTATAGTAAAACTTAGTTTATCTAATATAAAACCATTAATGTATGGGTTGCTCAGTCATATATGATATAAGGTGAAACATATAACTTATATACAAATGGAAATATGTTTCCCGAAGAAAAAATTCGCATTACCATGAAAAATACTTATCATAATAAGTTGTACAAAATATATCGTATATAATGTGTCATTGAGCAATCTGCGACCGTATCTTATTGTGGATATACGTTGTACCTAATTTATTAGTTTACCGTACTAAAATTAAGAAAGACAAAAACCGACATTATACAGTTTCTGAGATGTCAGATATAGTTATTTGGTAGATTTATGTCATTTACTGAAATAGTTCTGACTTGTTAGTTTTTAGGGTTAATTATGATTTAGGCCCTATTTTCTGTTTTCATTGAGGTTCAGGCCCTATTCAAGTTTACTTTAGTGACAAGGACCTACATTTTGAAAACATTAGAGAAAAAGACCTAGTTCATGCGAGAAGACGCATTTACCCTTTATAATCTATCGAAATTACTCTATTGTGCCATCATCTTCTACAAGCAACGAAACCAAAATCTCTTCTACCATGTATTTTCATGGCTCGCACGAAGTAACCTCTCGCAAATCGCCTGGAGGAAGCAGCTTGTCAGAAAGGCCATGAGGAAGTCGGCTCCGGCAACCGGCGGTTTCAAGAAGCCGCACAGATTCCGTCCCGACACCGTCGCGCTCGCGAGATCCGCAACAGAGAAATCAATATTAATTTGTAAATGGATTTAACCAAGGCAACTATCGATATTATTACATGTGATAAACCCAAATCAAAGATATTGCTAAGATTGCAGTTGCTATGACCGGATATGTTGAAATTATCGTCAACTTGATATGAATGTTGATAAGTTTCGCAAAAATAACAAATGTCTTAAGAATAAAAACAAATGTTGACATAGAAATAACACATCACTGAAAGGTAATAACGCCTTGTTTGTCATAAATAACACATTCTGTATACAACCAATGGATCGGGAGAAAATGAACAGAAATCACAAACGACAGTAAAAACAGATGAAAACTGCATAAATCACGTCGTTATTGACTCAATAATGTAAAATAGACCTCAATTTCTCATGGGTACCTCGAATTACACCGATTAGTTGCAAGAAACGGATATTATATTTTCCCCAAATCGTGTAAAAAAGAAATACTTATGACATAGCAAAATATAACAAATGTCTTATGGTTAATAACAAATGTTAACTTAGAAGTAACACGTCGCTGAAAGGTAATAACACTTTGTTTGTTGTAAATAACACATTCTGTGTACAACAAATGGATCGGGAGAAAAAGAATGAAAATCGCAAACGACACTAAAAAACAAATGAAAACTGCATAAATCACGTCGTTATTGACTCAATAATGTAACATAGACCTCAATTTATCATGGGTACCTCGAATTTGTACAGATTACTTGCAAGAAACGGATATCTCCCTAAATCGTGTAAAAAAGTACTTATACCATAGCAAAAAAACAAATGTCTTATGGTTAATAACAAGTGTTGACTTAGAAGTAACACGTCGCTGAAAGGTAATAACGCCTTGTTTGTTGTAAATAACACATTATGTATACAACTAATGGATCGGGGCAAAAAGAACGAAAATCACAAATGATACTAAAAAAAACAGATGAAAACTGCATCTCATCGTTATTGACTCAATAAGGTAAAATAGACCTCAATTTCTCATGGGTACGTCGAATTTATACCGATTACTTGCAATTTATGCCGAAATCTAGATTCGATTTACCATTATATTCTCATTATGCTAAAAACCGCATAAATGTCGGTGTTATTGGCCCAATCGACTAAAAATCACGATGTTAATGTTGAACCGTGGTGTAAATAAAGTCAATTTGATCGTGCATCTTAGTTAAAGTTTGTGTTTTATTAGTGAAAACTATGATTAAGCAAACAAAAACTTACGTTATAACACAAAAATGATAACTGATAACATGTGAACATATTGTCATGACGGATTGATCTATGCTGATAACACATAGTTCGGAATTTTCTAGAAGCTTCGTGATGCATCTGGATGGTTCTGTGTGGTCAGTGAATACCACCATGATTGACCCGTTATGTATTAACACATTTTCAGAATAAAATACCTCTTCCTTATGTTACCGAAATAAAGAAAAACTTACGTTATAACCCAAAATAGTGGACTGATAACGGATTATATTGTTGTCAATAACACTTCACCAATTCGATAAATTTCGATCGTTGATGCACTTATTCCAGAAGGTGTAAGATTTTCATAAAGGAAAATATATAATTTGATGAATTTAAACCAAAGAACTCCACTGACAAATCAAATTTTATTGACGTTGAGGTTAATGGTCCAGTGTTGTGGTTGTTTGTCATGTAACCAAGGTCCCGTTCGTTGCAAACATAGAGTATACTTCATAATGTGAAATGTAACATTAAAAATTATATCACGAAACAGCTCTAAGTTCGACATTACATCACAAGCAACATTTATAAAACATAACCCTAAACCCTAAACCCAAAACCCGAACCCCAAAACCCCAAATCTCGAACCCCCAAACCCCGAACCCCTAACCCAAACCTTAATTTAAAACTACAAACACTAAATATAGAAACTCTACTCTGAAAACTCAAATTGGTAATGCTTTACTTCATAACTGTAACACAATATTTTATGGACCCTTTAAGCAAAAAATTGATATTCCCGCTAATAGTCCCCTGAAATTCCCTCCCAACAGTACGCTGAAAAATTAAGATTCCCGCCTAAACTATAAACACGAGTGTTCCTTCTAATAACAGATACAAATTTACGGGTATCACTTTATGCTTTTTCAGAAAATAATTGCGATGCCCGCCCAAAAACACTGCAACCCGCTAACACATAGATTGAAGGACCCCACAAAATTCAAAGTTTATGACCTAATATGTTGATATTATTGTTAATTTGATCGTGGATATGATTTGTATATCTAATTTGCAGCTTTAATCGTCAGAAATAACGAATATAGAAAAAAATAGCAACGCCTTATAGATAATAACAAATGTTGACTTAGAAGTAACACATCGCTGAAAGGTAATAACGCCTTGTTTGTCATAGATAACACATTCTGTAAACAAGTAACCGATCGAAAGGAATAAAACGAAAATCACAAACGACACAAAAAAACAGATGAAAACTGCATAAATCTCCGCGTTATTGACTCAATAAGGTTAAATATACCTCAATTTCTCATGGGTACCTCGAATTATACCGATTAGTTGCAAGAAACGTATATTATATTTTTCCTAAATCGTGTAAAAAAGAAATACTTATAACATAGCAAAAAATAACAAATGTCATATGGTTAATAACAAATGTTGACTTAGAAGTAACACATCGCCGAAAGGTAATAACGCATTATCTGTCATAAATAACACATTCTGTATAAAAGCAATGGATCGGGAGGAATATAACGAAAATCACAAACGACACTAAAATGGATGAACAGTGCATAAATCTCGGCGTTATTAACTCAATAAGGTAAAATAGACCTCGATTTCTCATGGGTACCTCCAATTTATACCGATTAGTTGCAAGAAGCGGATATAATATTTTCCCTAAATCGTGTAAAAAAGAAATACTTATAACATAGCAAAACTAACAAATGTCTTATCGTTAATAACAAATGTTGACTTAGTAGTAACATGTCGCTGAAAGGTAATAACGCATTATCTGTCGTAAATAACACATTCTGTATACAAGCAATGGATATGAGGGAATATAACGAAAATCACAAACGACACTAAAAACGGATGAAAACTGCATAAATCTCGGCGTTATTAACTCAATAAGGTAAAATAGACCTCGATTTCTCATGGGTACCTCGAATTTATACCGATTACTTGCAATTTATGTCGAATTCTAGATTTGATTTACAATCATATTCTCGAATTTGCACCCTAATTAGACAAGCAAAATCTACCTCGTGTGTCGTCAGTATCATAATGAATCCAACATGACATGTCGAAATCGGTTGGATGGGGCAGTCAAATTATTTTGTGCAGATTCAGTGCAAGAAAAATGAATTCGATCATTAAATAAAAAATGTTCTGTAACATTTTGCAATAGAAACGTAACACAATATCATTGGAGAGTAACGTTTCGTTGTTACACAATAACAATATGCTATAACTTAGTAACATAAAATGAAGTAAAAGTACCGCTTCATATAAGACCACGTGCAACACGTATAGACTTTAGCTGGAAAAAAAATAAAAAATAAAAAACATTTTAGTAATGGTATTTTCGTCAAATAACATTTTTTGGTCCTATACTCGAATGTTTACAGAAAATACTCCTCTAGACTAACTCCTTTACTGACAGGGCCTGAACAGAAAGTTCAAAGATTTTCAGGGGCCTGACATGAAATTCTCCCTAGTTTTTATTCGAGAGCTGACTTTTTTATTTTCATTTCTATTTTACGGTTGTTAATTTATTGTGCCACTATAATGCGTGTCAAGTACAATTTAATAAATGTTTGTTGTACCTTGCACACATGGTTACCGTACCGTTTTTTACCTTGTTAATGTACCAAAAAGTACACGGATAACAAACATCATTTTAGTCATAACAATGTCGCAATACAACATTATACTATCAGCAAACACATTCTCGTAATCAAAATATCCACAACGAACTAACCTATATGCAACATACGGCCCAAAAATATGTCATAACTATGCAACAAAAGAATGCAATGACGATTGCGGCCGACGCATCCTTGCAAATAGCGATGAATTTTCTCTTTAATTCATCCCATACATGAAGATTCTGCGAATTACGATCAAGTACAAATCTCCTACATAATATTAAACAAACATACCGTACCATTACAATGCTTATACAATACTAAAACATGCATTTAGCGTACTAAAAATATATATATAACGTACCAAAAATGAGTTGCATGATCGAAAACTTGGAACAAAAAAATTTCAGCGAACTAACAGAACTTCATAGACAAAGATGAAAAATTCACAAAGCAATCGCACAAAATGACAATGAAAGGGGAAACTTGACCACATTTTCACGAAACTCACTCGATCTACGCAATAACATGGGGTTTAATTTTCATTAAATGGTTAGTTTAGCAACCACAATTGAAAGCGAGATATTTGTGAACAATATTGAACTCGATTGTTGATGCGCAATAAATTGATATTGTAATACCCGTAAATTTTAATATGGGATTTTTGGTCTAACTAACTGTGTAATTTTTAGACTAGAAATTTCATAAAGAAGTTTAACTTGTGCAACGAAAATATGAATTTTAATAGTTTCGAATTTATTTCGAAATTGACCAAAGGTTTAAATACAATCTATATGTGATAAACGTATTTTCTTACGTTTATATTTGTTATATTTAAGTCGTTTGCATAAGTGAAGTCGTTTTGATTATTTCTGCACTATAATATGGTTTCACAACAAAATCAAACGTTTTACGGCAGTTTTGCGACAGTTTGGTTCTCAATGATCACAGGGTAAATGATGTCCGATTGACCTGAAATATTAGCGCAGGGGCTTGTGCGCTGCGGTGCTGGGGCCGCACGCTGAAGTAGGCGCAACTGCTGATCGAGTCGCTACTGATGTTGGGGCTGCGCGCCGAGGAGGCTGCGCGCAAGACAGGGCTAAGGTGACCGCGCAAAAGAAGGGCAGGCCACACTGCGTGCCGAGCGCTGAGGTCGCTCTCTGAGGCACATATAAAAGACTTGTTAATCTTGATTCTGCCCAAAGGGATTTTCAATCCGAGGTCTAGATTGGGAGATATGAATTTTTGAACGTGCTGCTGTTTTGTAGGAAAAACGTCACGGCCGTGAATGATTTGTACGAGGCCGTGAAGCGCACCAGAGAGCCATTTTCTTGCCCGATTGTGTAACGGCCGTGAAAGTTGACCAACCAGGCCGTGAAGTAGGGTTGCAAACGAATCGAACTTTATTGGTTCGATTCGCAATTCGATTCGAAATTTTAAGATTCGAATTCGAATATTTAGAATACGAATCCGAATAAGAATATTTTTTTTATTCGAGAAATATACGAACGAATATGAAATCACAATATTTGATTCGAAAATTAATCGAATTATTCGATTCGAATAATATAACATAAAAATATAGTATAATTAATATATATTCACATATAATATATGATAACTCACTAAAACATTTAAAAATACTAGGTTATAATTCAATATATGTTTAAATATAATTTTTTATTATTCAATATATATTTTAAATATAACATTGTTTATATTTTATTAAATAAAAAATGAAAGATGACTTTGAATACAAATATTCGATATTCGATTCGAATATTCGAGAAAATATTCGAATTCAAATAAGAATCGATTTTATGATTCGATTAAATATTCGAGTATTCGTATTCGTATTCGATTGTCATCCGAATACGAATAGAATATTGCGGTATTCGACTCGATTCGATTCGTTTGCAACCCTACCGTGAAGGGTGCTTCATGGCCGTGAAAGGGGGTGCTAGAGGTCGTGAATGCGGGCAGAAAGTCGATTTTTAAGCCCGAATTCGTCACGGCCGTGAATTTTGACTACATAAGCCGTGAACACGGGCAGAGACGTGTTTTTCTTCAGGTTTTAAGTTGTCACGACCGTGAGGATTCATACAAGAGGTCGTGAACGTCTTTGTGACCATATTAAAAGTCAAGCACAACATAGAAAACGACTTTAGAAAGTTGAGGATGAGACTTGGACCAACTTAGAAGAAGAAATGATACGCTTGGGGCACAAATTCTGCATAAAACAAGCAAGAGACAAGGAATATTATTTTGGGGCTGCAAAGGCTGCGTTGGAGGCTAGAAATCTTTAAAATGTCTACTCTTTGGAATTTACGTTGAAAGGGAGAGCAAAAGAGATAATGTAAATCTCTATATAAAGAGCAACGTGAGGAGAAGAGAGGAGAGGTGAAAAAGAGGTACGTGAAGGAAACACCATTTAAGCTCATATACAAACATACAAGTTGCTTCATTAAAACTCAAGAACACCTACTTAGTCGCTCACCACGTGTTCGATCACAATCCTCAGCGAAGAACGGGATTAACTTCGAAGTCGAATTCAGGGAAGTATTTATGATATATTCGATGTTGATTACGTATTTTGTTGTGAGGATAATGAGTAGCTAAATCTGTTGTATTTGAGATGAGATGAACCCTAGCGCGACCAATCGTATGTTTACGTGTAATTGACGTTTTGCTATCATTATGACTCGTTTATGAAGCATATGATTTTGATTATGTCTATGTGATTGGAATTATCTAGTTAGCTCGATCATATCCATGTGATTAAGTTAACGTAGTTGGGAAATCGTACGCTACGCTCGAGAGAGGGGCGAACGATTAGACCACTCATAAACGAGCGGAATAAACTCATCGCTAGAGATAGGTTGAACTACCCCGCTGGATTAGAGTCAAATCTAATAGTGGGATTCACTGTGTTGTTAATGCGATCTTCGGTTAAGTAGTTAGGGAAGCTTGCCCAGTTATTTAATTCGTTGATTAGTTGTTTGCGATCATTATATGGTAAGGCGCAGTTAGCTATATAACTCGTATGCATGTAGTAGGAATCTCCACGGTCTAATGATAGCTTTATTTACGTACATTTGATATTTGTTTGGTCAAGCTAGGGGGATTCGAAGTCTCAAATACATTTGTTCCATAAGGGTTTTCTTCTCCGTACTACCTTATTAAGTTGTATTTTCTAAGTATTGATATTTACCGTTTCAACAATCAAACGTTTGTACTAGGATATTTAAGCGAAAAGTTTTCTATGGTACATAGTTCTCTTGGGATTCGATACTCGAATACTTGCTACGTCTATGCTATTTCGATAGGTACACTTGCCTGTTGAGCGTAGGATAGTTCGTTAGTGTTCGTTTTATTTTAATACTCGATCCGCTCGATCAATATGAATAGGATAATTTAGTTGGGCACATTTAATATTCGAAATTCAGGCCCAAATGCATTTAATTATGATAAGGAACGAGCTTACGCTCAAGGGAAAATTCATCATCGTGCACCTTGTCAAATCGATCACCAATTCCAAACTATTCATATATATCTATTAATAACACAAATGATAAGGAGGGGAATACCTTGTTAACGAGAAAACTTAGAACAAATTGGAAATTCAACCCATAGGTGCAGGTGTTGTAACGAGTTGACATCAAATTTTGAGGTAAGGCAAAATACTAGTTGAAATGTTTAGTTAACGATGTGCAAAATTTTGATGAATCTATTAGTTGGGAATATATTAGTTGTAGTTTAGAGTTGGGATTTTCAAGTTTCATTGGATGTTTAGTTAACGATGTGCAAAATTTTGATGAATCTCGGATAGGAGCTTCACGAGGGTTTGAAATGAGCTCGACAAAGGCTATAATGGTCTTCAAATGTTTTCTACGTATATATGTCAATACACGATCTCATGCTAATAATAGGAATTCGAAATCTGATATGTTTAGAAAACCCTAGTTCATTAAGATTCGGTGATATTAAGGAGTGTTTATGTGATATAAGCTTTAATGAGTTCAAAACAAGTAGTGATCTTTAGAGTTTAATCGGTTCTTTAGAAATTTAGAGTTTCAAGGTGTACCGTTTTCTGGAAATAATATAATTTTTTAAGGTGACAAGAATTTGCTTCACCTACAACACACATGAGGAATCCGGCAACTTGAGGATATGACAATCGGGCAATTTGAGAGTCCAAACAAATCGGGCGAATCTGATAATATATGCATAACTAACTTTCGCAGAGGTTTTATGTAAACAAGGATTGACCAAATTTTGACCAACCTTTTAATAAATCTTCGGGCGAAACTTAATTTAGATATCAAGTGGGGTATTGACTTAACTTAGACTAATATTAAAATATAATTATTTTAATACAAGTACAGTATTAGTAAACATACTAATAATATTTATTTGCTCAGAGGCTCGAAATTTTGGGATTCTACCGGACTTCTTAGTCGACAATAGCAGGAGGACAAGTAGTGAAACATTCATCTACAATGTGTAAACACATAACTGGTATCTATGTGAATTTATGTGCTTTGACAAATTATGTGTTTTATGTGTTTACGTGCGTTTTCATGTGGCATCACGTTACCATGTATTATCACGTTAAATGCCTGCATGTGCATTACACGTCATTTCACGGACTGTACCGTGGTGGAAAGGTGGTACTGTATTGTGCATATTGAGCGTGTAGCCGATACTGGCTGTCGACCCGTAGAGGAGTCACGTGAGTGTGGGCATCTGCTGTGCGCCAGTGCCCGTGACGGTGAGCCATTGGCCCGTTGGCGGCAGACTGCGGGCGACCTAGAAAAGAGCGACTTGGGACATCGCTAAGTAGGCTAGCTAGTGTAGGCCATGCTGTCGCATGCGGGAGGAGGCGACTTGGAGGGTGCGACCTGGGTACCCTTACGGGACCTAGTGTAGGCTACCAGCGAGGGCACCGCATTTGACAGAAGAGGCGACTTGAGAGTGTGACCTGATACGGCTCAGGGAGGCTGCTCAGTGTAGGCCACTACCGTAGTGTTGTGATCGTGTTGTGGTAGTGTTCGTGATCGCGGTAGTGATTTTGCGTGGTGGTGCACAGTATGAAGCCCGGGGCCCGTTGTGAGGTGGTGAGTGTCCTTGGTTGGTGAGAATTGGGGGTGAGTAAACGTGAGTGAGTCACACGTGCATGTGCACTATTTCACCTACTGGGCAATAGCTAAGTGTTTACGTGTTGTAAGTAATCGACGTCGAGGCTGGCTATCGGAGCTTCCATGGGCTTTTGAGTGCAGGGCTGTATATGGATGACGACCTGTGAACGGGTGATAGGATGATTTGGGCCTAAGGCCCGTCTGTATTAACGTTTTTTTTTAAATAAATATTTTTGTAAAATGGGTTCCCCGCGGCTTTCGCTGCTAAACCCGGTGTGAGCTATCGCTAACTAGCGATTAGAAAGTGGGGGTCGCTACAAATATCAAGAACAACCCGCAACTTCGAGCAAACCCACAAAAAAACTGGAGCAATTACTAACTTATTTCCGGCAATCCACGACAAATTGAAAATACCTACGTTATCACTGACCTAAATCGAGAAAAATTATGTCGAACTGGACTTGAAAACTCACAATTTCGTAACAATTTCTTTTCTTTTTTGTTCTTCCCCAATTTCGTATTTTGTTCTTCTTCTTTGAGAATCCCACATCGGACCGATAAAGTTCAGTGTCGTGCGTTGGTCTGAACCGAGGATAGACGTATTTTCTTTTCCATTGTTCTACTTCTTCCCATCTTCTTCTTCTTCTTCTTCTTCTTCTTCTTCTTCTTCTTCTTCTTCTTCTTCTTCTTCTTCTTCTTCTTCTTCTTCTTCAGTCCCTTTTCTTCTTCTGCATTTCAGGATTATTTAAAAAATGGCCTTTGGCATAGTCAACATTAAAAAAATAGCCTACTAAATGATAAAATACCAATGTACCCTTACTTACTCTGCGTAAAAGACTATTTTATCATTCTTTAATGGCAATCAACAACACTTAACGAAAATTACAGCTTTTCACAGAGGTTTACTGTAGAATCTAAAAAAGCAAAAGTAAAAAAATAAAGCACCCATTTCACTTCACGGGACCTTTCTGCAAAATCGATCAAGAAAACATTCTCAATTCACCTTCACACTCTTCTTCACAGTTGAATTTCAAGCTCCGAATCCATGGCAATTCACGCGAGATCCGAATAAGTGAAGGTAATTATTTTAATTTATGAAGAACCCGTCGTCTACATCGTATGGGATCCTAATTTAATGCCACAGGGTACCCTAATTTGAAGCGCTGGGTACCCGTGCTTGCAATGGTAGGGACCCGTGCTTTGAAGCTCAGGGATCCGTGTGGAAGCTCAAGGGACTCAGGGGACTCGTGAGGCAAGCGCAGGGGTCCACGACAATGGATCCGTGCTTTGTCTCGCTGGGGACCCTCGAAGCAGAAGAGGGACCTGCGCAGCATAGCAGGGGACCCGTGCTTGCTAGCGCAGAGATCCGTGCTATGCTGCGTTGGGAACCCGTGCGTGCAAGCGTGTGGACCCTCGCAACATAGTATGGGACCCGTGCTTGCTAGCGCAGAGACCTGTGACATGCTGCGTTGGGGACCCGAGCGATGTTGATGCGGGGACCCGTGCGTGCTAGCAGGGGATCCTCGTAACATAGTACGGGACCCGTCCTTGCTTGCACAGAGACCCGTGCTATGCTGCGCTGGGGACCAGTGCATGCCAGCACGGGGACCCTCGAACATAGTATGGGGCCCGTGCTTGCTAGCGCAGAGACCCGTGTTATGATGCGCTGGGGACCCGGGTGATGTAGATGCGGGGACCCGTGCATGCTATCAGGGGACCCTCGCAACATTGTACGGGACCCGTGCTTGCTTGCACTGAGACCCGTGCTTGCTAGTGCTGGGGACCCGTGTGCAAGTGCTGGGGTCCCGCACATAAGAGCAGGGGTCCCGCGCAGCACGCATGAGTCCCCAGTGCAGCATAGCGAAGAGTCCCACTTGAGGGCGTTGGGGACCCATGCGTGCAAGAGCACGGGCCCCGCACGTAAGCTCAGGGTCCCCACGCAGCATAGTAGGTGACCCATGCGTGGAAGCAGATCTAATAATAAGAAATTAGCCCGCAGCATATTTCATTCGATCTAATTAGCTTATAATTTCTTATTTTTAGTGAAGAAGCTGGCGGCTATTGCCACTGCCACGCGTGGGTGCCCCGTATGAGGGCTATTAATGCCGAGCGGAGAAGAGACGCAGACTGGCTATTTTTCGGACTGACTTCAATGTCGATGCACCACACGATGTGTACGATGAGGTGGCGACCCTACTGATGGATGGAGTGGACGTTAAGTGTGTCATCATGCGGCTGAAGGCGCGCATGGCCGGCGGGCGGTTGTAATCGATGCTAATTATGAGGCAGAGTCCATCCCTCAGCTCTCTATCAGATCACGGCAAGACGTAGAGAGGGTCATGGGCTCCGACTATGTGATGCCGTCAATTCATGGAGGTGACTTTATATGCCGCCAACATCCCCACCACCGGCAGGGCCATCGATGGGTATGGGTATCCGTCGTCGGAGTAGTTCGACGATTTTTCGCGCTGCGTGGACCGGCACTTCGACACGCTTAGTAGCGGCTTCGACACGCTTAGCGGTCGATTCGAGCAGCTCGGAAACAACTTTTCGCAATTCCGAGATGATTACGGTCGATGCTCCGAAACGTACGAGGAGCGGTTCAACTCGATGCAAGGGTTGGGTGAAAGCATCCGAGGAGTTGCGCATGAGTTACAAGAGCTACGTCACGACTAGACAAGTTTATTCGGTCCATGCACACATACCGACATGTCGTATCACGGTAACTATCTTTACCCCTAATTCAAATTTAATTTATGGACGTAGCTTATAATTTAATATGTGTAGTAGGCGACGAGCCGAGTTCGAATGGGTGGACGATCCACCCAGTTCGAGCACGTGGGGATGGGGCCGTGAATGGGACTGGAAATCTTACGTTCCATCTCAACGGGATGGTGACGTCGACGAGCAAATCGAGCCTTATTATGAGGTTGACCCATCTACTTGAAGGGGCGTCGACTGGGATCTGTCGATGACACTAATATCGGCGGTCGCGGATCAGTCGACGGGGCCAAAGGTGGCAGACCGGGGAAAAGCTGAGGTCGAGGCGAAGGAATCCGTCGAAGTACCAACGGTCGCAAGACATTGAGCCTCCGTCGACCGGTGCTACAGACAATTAGTTCTCGCTCGTGGAGGTCCATATTAATAAAAAAGGCTATGGTCCGCCATAGAGAAGGAAATACAATCGCTGGGAGAAGAGGAGTGGGTCCAATGTGTGGTCGACAAGCATAAGTGAGACTGGTTTGAGGAGCTAGCCACGCCAACGAAATGGCTCGATGACGCGGTATACACTTGTCCGCCTTCATTAATTTTGCTATGATCTTAATTTATAAACTCGTTACTGTTTTTTTTTTCAGAATATAAGTGAATCCATGCGAGGGTTCCTTGAAATGCAAAAACACTCCTTCTGCACGAAGAATTTAGCGTACATGGGATATTCATTTAAGTCCGCGATCGACCTACAAGGCCTAAACAGTGATGGGCACGTCGAAAAGGGGATGCTTCCTATGTGGGCCCATATCGCGGATGGATATAAGCAAAATTGGCCGTCGACGTCGTGGAGATACGCAGATTTCATCGTCATCCCAGTGTAAACGATCGCTCACTGGGTGCTATGCGTCGCCGACTGGAGGAATCGCTCGAGGACGATAGACTCCGACGTGTCTTGAGACAATGACATGTGCCACCTTAACGCACAATTGTCGACGATTCAGCTGGTAATTCCGGCAATATTGGTGCACATGGGATTACTCAAGAATCTATTCCGGAAATGTTAAGCGCCATCCGAGGTTCGCCAAGCAGCAAGGAAGGTAAGTATTCTTTCCATATTATTACTAAATTTTTTACGACGATTTCCGTATAAGTATATTGTGTAACTTTTCAGGGGAGAATGTGGGGTTCACGTGTTACGGGCAGCATTGTCTCTCATGTTTATGGATGACGACGTTTCCAACCTGACGATTGAGCAAATTATGAAGTTTCGGAAATTTATTGCTCTATCGATTTTCCGTAACGAGTGGTACGCATGGTATAAATAATTATCATCCCAATGTAAATTTTTTTTATGATGAATAATGTTTGTAAATTATTTATTTGAAAGTTTTGACATTACTGTTAGTATGTCAAACAATTATTTTATGACATAAAATCGGGCAGTTACACAAACTATTTTTAAAAAACCCGTGAGCTGCTTTTTCACACATCTAAAATCAATTCAGATTTGACATTACTGCTATGACACCAATAATATCACAAAAAAAGTAAATATTGACTAATTATTGTTGACTAGTCAATGTAACATTCGTAAGGGGCCGGTCTGTTGCGCACGGGACCAAACTTATGCGCTGGGGACCAAGCAATTAAGCACCCCTGCACATGAGCATGAGACCCGTGCGTGAAAGCAAGGGACCTTCACGCATAAACACGGGTCCCGCGCATCCAACGCGCATCAACTAGCGCGGGTCCACTGCTCATGAGCCCTGATCCTCAGCGCTCATGTGCCGGGACCCTGCGACTATTTTCTCGTTTTACACCAGATTTAATAATTTCTAACTTTGTTCAGCCTCCATACGAATATAATGCTTCATATAATATCATAGCTTCGGAAATTATGGTCTTTTGCAATGATTAGCAACGATTTTTTGCTTGTTACATCCTAACGGAGTCACTAACATAAGGCAAGTTGTTCTTATGTAAATTCGCTCCATCATTGTGACATCCAACCAATTCACCAACGTGAAATTCAAAACAATAACTAAATAATGTGAATTTTTTATATACATTAACGAGTTAAGAGTAATTTTTTGGTCAACATTAATTTTTTTAGAGTAATTTTTCTCTATGATTAAAATTTTTTAAAATTTAATATGAACAAAAATTATATATATTATTGTTACTCAAACTATTTTAAGAAACCCGTGAGCTGTTTTTTCACACAATAACTAAATCACATCAGATTTGACATTATTGTTATGACACTAACAATATCACAGAAAAAGTAAAAGACCAATAATTGACTAATTGTTTGTTGACTAGTCAATGTGATATCCGCACGGGGCTGATCTGTTGCGGACGGGATCAAACTTATGCGCTGGGGACCAAGCAATTAAGCACGGGTCCCCGCACATGAGCATGGGACCCGTGCATGAAAGCAAGGGACCTTCGCGCATAAGCACGGGTCCCGCGCATCCAACTCGCATCAGCTAGCGCGGGTCCACTGCTCATTAGCCCTGTGCACTCATGTGTGAGGATCCTGCGGCTATTTTTGCGATTTTACACCAGATTAAATAATTTCAAACAAAACTTATATATATCATTACTCAAACTATTTTTAAAAAACCCGTGAGCTGCGTTTTCACTTACATCAGATTTGACAAGGCATTCTTACACCGACCTCAGAGTTGACATATTACAGACAATAAGTGACCAATAATTCAAAAAAAAAGTCGTCCTAAAAGGAAGACAAATAATTGAATATTAGGGTTTTAATTTTTGAGCAAAACTAGGTTAGTTCGCTCTTTTATACAGCGCACTACCCGCGCGCATAAGCACGGGACTCCGCCTGAAAATGCGCGGGCCAATGCGCATTTGCGTGGTCCCATGCGCATAACTGCGGGAACCACGTGCAACCACGCGCATCAGCTAGTGTGGGTACCCGATTTTAAAACCCTAAATTTAATAATGGACTTTAAAACCCGCATAATTAGGTTATATTACATTACAAAACCATAATCTCGTTATATTACATTACATACCTCAAACAATATCATATCATAACGCTCATAATTAGATTCTATTACATTAGAAATCCTAAATTTAGAGGTTTTACCTTCTGCTAAACTCGCCAACAGAAGGCAATCTATTTTTCTGTGGTCTCCCATGTTGTTTCTCGCGATGAGGTGGCAGCATTTCAACACTTCTTTCAATGTGGACACCGGCCATATAGTACCTTCGTAATTTCTAACCTGTAATAAGCATGGACTAGTGAACCCACGTAGCAAAGATGGGCTAAGACATTGAAATTAGGCCCAATATAAGAAAAGCCAAAATAAGGAGACAAACTCCCTAGATTCAAGGAAAACCCACGCCAACCCATACCTTGACCATCATAAAATATCTAAGTCAAACCAACACAACCTCATAACCCCAAGTCATTAACGAAAACCAAGAAAAGAAAGAAGAAGAAAAGGCCGAGAGAAGTCCCACTCAAAGAATACCTCAAGCTAGCTTGGAATTTCGAAATTAGTAAGTAAAGCTAATTCCCTAAGCTATTGCCATTCCTTTTACTAAGATTATCTAATTAAAGTTTTGGTTAAGACTAGGAATTTACATGTATCCCTGACCGCAAAAGCACTAACTTAGGGTGTGAACTTATACATAAAGTTTTGATGAAAGTAGCTAAGTATGGGATAGCTTAACGTGTTCCTAAGGTTCATAAACCTAGTTTGGGATGATTCTAAGTCGGTGTTGGATGATTTTGGGGTAGAAGGGAACCTTAGAATTTAGCAATTCTGGAGCGATGAATACGATTTCGGGTAAATAAGTTAGATATCGATCGAATCGGGGAAATAGATGGTTTCGGCAAGCTTAGCTTGGTGACAAATTGGGCGATTGAAAGTAAGTTACATATAGCATAAGTCTCGGCGATTTCGTTCTGATACACCACAAATCGGCCGATTGGTTGCATTAGAGAAATCGATCGAAAATGAATTGGAGGGACATTTAATCGGGCAACACTTGAATAGTATAAGTTTCGATCAAGTTAAAAAAAATCGGGAGAATAATCAAGAATGGAACTGATCTCGGCGATTTCACAAGAATTAATGGTCGAATCGGGAATTAGCATGCATGCATGAAAACGGACGATTTCAAGTGCAACCCAACGGCCGAAAACAAGTGTAACGAACACCGATCGGGCGATTTCATGCACAATGCAAAATCGATCGAAACCCATTCACGTGAGAGCAAATCGGGCTGATGTCATGATGATGAAAAGGAACGGCGATTTATAAATCGGCCGATGGAAGAGCTCATGCAAAACAAATCGGGCGACTAGGAGAATCTCGGCGATTTGAGGGTTTCAATGTCACGCAATCGGGCGAAATATCGAACAACATGCAAGAAATCGGGCGATTGGAAGCTAAGACTAACACTCGGCGACTTCTACCTATTGAAGACCTTAAATCGGCCGAATTGCTTTAACCATTGCCTGCATGAAATCGAGCAAAACCCTTAAATAGATCGAAATTAGCTAACTAACAAGGACTTTCGATCGAAACTAAACTCTAACCACTTTCGCCGAGTATGTGAGTTAGAATAATTGAACTCTAGCATACCTTAGCCTTCGAAGTCTGATGATTTAGAAGTTTGTAGCAAGGTGAATCAAGCAAATTGGAATAATAACAACCTAGTATGACGAAAATTAATATTTTGACAAATTAGCTAAGAAAGCAAAGTACTAACATTTTAACCTTCTTTATTTACAAGGTTGCGCGTTAGGAGCGAACGAGGAAGTACGTTAATTAAAAGCATTGGACGACCTGTAAGTACTAATTCAACTACGACACGTAACTTGCCTGCGTCTGATTAAGTGATTACGTGCTTACGTGATTTTATGTGAAATGTGTACGTTACAACATAATTTAATTTTATGCATGATAGCATGATCTGCATATCTTTATGAGCATGGCATGAGCATTTGCACGCATGCGTAGTATATAAGACGCGAGGTACGAGCGTGCATAAGATCGCATGTGTACGATGTATACTCGCCGATTTTGGCGATTGTGTCGACTCGAATGAAGAGTCACGGCTCCCCTATGCAGCCATAGCGAATGAAGCCATACGGCCTGTATAAGAGGCTGGGGGAATACCCCGTATGCGGGAGATGCAACCTGGAGGATGCGGCCCGGGGCACACACTGGGTAAGGGAAGATCCCCTCGGGTGACCTTCTAGTGTGTAAAACACTAACCGGGAGGGAAGATTCCTTCGGGTGACCTCCGGGGTTAGTTGCCTCGGTGTTGGCTACCAGCGAGAAGCGCCCGCGTGGAGGCCACACTGAGCAAGGGAAGATTCCTTCGGGTGACCTTATAGTGTGTGAACCTCCACATATGTACAAATCCCTAGTGGATTGAGATCTCTATGATATGGCGCATAGTGGGATAAAAGCCGAGGGCCCATATGATGTATGAGTACGAGAAAAAGAGTGAGTCAGGAAAAGAGTACGAGTGTAAGAAAGAGAGTATGAGTGTTAGAAAACGACGGCGTGGATTGTCGATCGTTAGGACACGTGCATACATGCATAACTTCTGCTTACTGAGCCTCGGTGGCTCATCCTTACGTTACGTGTTGTAGGTACTGACGATCACGGTAAGTGATCCGACTTTTATGCGAGGCCGATCTTCGAAGCTATCCGGCTGCTTTTGAGGTGGGAGTGTGTGTATGGATGACGACCTGTGAAGGCCGGGCGCATAGGAAGCTTTTGCTGCACACACACACTTGTCTTCTGTGTAGATACGACTACGATGAATTATAGGAGGACATGTGGACATTCTTTTGGCTTGTATATATATGACTTTCACACGTATTTAAAAAGAAAAATTTTATGCGCATTTTTACGCTTTTGCACGATAACGAAGCATTAGGCACCTGAAATTAGAACGAATTACGAGGTTGGACGGCGGGTCCTGACAATTGGCTGTCATGATGTTATATCTCGAATTGGGGAAATATGCCCTCGTCCACCGTGGCTTTTCAATTTACTCAAGATAGGCATAAGCGTCCGGGAATTTCAATTTTAGGGCTTCGTAATGTGCATCGCACTCGGCCTTGGTGTAGGCATTCGCTACCCGCCAGTAAATGGGGTCGGCACCCTTGTCCGCCGTTTTTCTCATCAGATTTTGTTGAATGTGCCACACACAGAAACCGTGAAACGAATTCCGAAACACATCCGGGACGACATTCCTTATACCGTTATTCCAGTCAGAAATTATCACGAGTTCATTACTGCTCGGTACGAAACGCCTCAATCTGGTGAGAAACCACGTCCAAGATTCGTTACCCTCCGCATCAGCTAGACCCCATGCAAGAGGGTATTGATGGTAATCGCCATTGTGCACCATAGCAATGAGCAAAACTCCTTTATACTTACCCTTCAAAAAGTTGTATCGATAGATAGGACTTTCCTCATGTATGCAAATCCCCTAATGCATGCGCTGTATGCTAAGAACATACATTTGAACCTCCTTTCTTCGTTCATCTCTCAATCCGTGGTGCTGTCAACGTTTCCTTGCCTCAATGCATCCAAGTACGCCGGAAGTAAACCGTAACAATCGTCCATATTACCGACTAATTCATCCGACGCTAATTGTTTGCCTTTCCAAGCCTTGTAGTACGAGACATCTACTCCACTGTTCTGCACCATCGACATGATTGACTTGGGTTATGAAATGACTTTAGGACCAGTGAAATGGTTCAACAGAACGCTCGATACAACTGCTGAACTTCCTTGCCGATGTTTACGGCGACGATAAGAAACCCCGCACGTGTGCTTGCCGCAGTACGTTCGTATTGAGAAAAAAAGGAGTCCTTGTCCTGTGCAGCTCGTACTCGCCACGTGCATCCCTCGCTTGCGCATTTCACTACGTACATGGTTTTATTTGACCAGACCAATTTGAACTCGAAACACTCATCAAAGGCGACTTTAGTGTTTACGTCCTTGACTTCCTTCATGTCCCGAAATTCCTGACCAATGAACAGGCTTGAACCATCCACAAATCCATACGTGCCATCATCTGCATGTGGAGAGTTATGCTCCGGGACGTCAACATCGTCATTATCACTCCCGAAGCATAATGTTCCTCGGGTTGTTCAACTGGATCATCTTCATTCTCATTTTGATTCTCGCACTGTCCGGTTTGATCTGAAAACCCTCGTATTTAGAAATATGGTAAGATTGGTTGTTCAACTGGATCATCATCATGTGTCAGGACCCTGCGATTATTTCCACGATTTTACACTAGATTAAATAATTTCGAACTTTGATTCAGCCTCCATACGAATATAATACGTCATATAGTATCATAGCCCACAAAATTATGGTCTTTTGCAATATTTTTCGATTGTTACATCCTAACCAAATCACCAACATAAGGCAAGTTGTTGTTATGTAAATTTGCTCAATTATTGTGACATCCAACTAATTTACCAACATCCCATTCAAAACAATAACCAAATAGTGTAATTTTTTTTATATACATCAACTTTTTTGGATTATTTTTTTTTACTAATGTTTCGTTATGATTAAGTTTTTTTAAGTTTTAATATGAACAAAATTATATAATAGTCAAATTATTTTCAATACCCGTGAGCTGCTTTTCCACACATCGAAAAGCACATCAGATTGACAAGGCATTATGACACCAAAGTTGACATGTTTCAAATAAATAGTTGACCAATAATTCAAAAGTGTATGTCTGCAAAGGAAGACCAAAAATTGACTAAAATTAGGGTTTAAATTTTAAATGCACAAGACTCCGCTTTATACAGAGCACGGGACCCACGTGCATAAGAACGGGACCCGCGCGCATAAGCACGGGACCAACGCGCATATACACGGGACCCCGCATGATCCTGCAGTGGTCCAATGCTTATGTGTGCAGGTCCCGCCTAACTTCGGGAACCATGCGCGCCCTTGTGCGGGTACCCTGATTTTTAAACTGTGTTCGGACACCCTCATATAGTAACTTCTTAAGCTAACTTCCAAATTTCAAGCTGTAATAAGCATGACTAGTGGACCCACATTGACGTTGGCATAACCACAAGCAGCAATCGCGGGTGAGCAAGGAATTCGGTCGAAGTCAAACATCTTACAGCTGCATGTAAGAAACTCTAGATCGACGACCTCATTTGTGTCGAAGCAGTATACGTTATATGTTAGACGCCCAACTTCCGTCACATGAAATATTTGTGACCCAACGAAATTCTCGCGGAGGATCGACTCGACCTTCAGCGTAAACGACATCGTATTCGCTGCGATTTAAGCTTCGCATGCTCTTCGATGCTTACTGAACCAAGCTGATGTTAATCGGTGAATCGAGCCCAACAATCCTATAGTTGGAAGTTCTCTATCCGCGCGTAGAGCCGCATTTATCGACTCGGATCCATTGGGCGTCATGATGTTATATCTCGATTAAGGGCAATATGCCCTCGTTGACCGTGGCTTTTCAATTTGCTCAAGATAGGCATAAGCGTCTGAGAATTTTGATTTTAGAGCTTCGTAATGAGCATCGCATTCGGCCATGGTGTAGGCATTCGATACCCGCTAGTAAATGGGGCCGGCACCCTTGTCCGTCGTTTTCGCCTTCAGATTTTATTGAATGTGCCACACGCAAAAATCGAGAAACGAATTCGGAAACACAGCCGGGACGACATTCTTATACCGTTATTTTGGTCAAAAATTATCACGAGTTCATTACTATCTGGTACGAAACGCCTCAATCTAGTGAGAAACCACGTCCAAGATTCGTTTCCCTTCGTGTCAGCAATGAGCAGAACTCCTTTATACTTACCCTTCAAAAACGTTGCATCGATACATACGACTTTCCTCATGTATGCAAATCCCCTGATGCATGCGCCGTATGCTAAGAACATATATTTGAACCTCCTGTCGTCGTGTATCTCCCAATCGGTGATGCTGTCGACGTTTGTTTGCCTCAATGCACCAAATATGCCGGAAGTAAACCGTAACAATCGTCCATGTTACCGACTAATTCGTCTGATGCTAGTTGCTTGCCTTTCCAAGCCTTGTAGTACGAGACATCTACTCCACTGTTCTGCATCATCGACATGATTGACTTGGATTTCGGAATGTCTTTAGGACCGGTGAAATCTTCCAATAGAACGCTCGATACAACTGATGAACTTTCTTCGACGACGATGAAAAGCCCCGCATATGTGCTTGCCGCAATACGTTCGTATTGAGAAAACGTGAGTCCTTGTCCTGTGCAGCTCGTACTCGCCATGTGCATCCCTCGCTTGCGCATTTCACTATGTACATGGTTTTATTTTATCGGACCAATTTGAACTCGAAACACGCATCAAGGGCAACTTTAGTGATCACGTCTTTGACTTCCTTTTTGTCCTGAAATTCCTGACCAACGAACAGGCTTGAACCATCGGCAAATGCATATGACCATCGTCCGCATGTGGAGAGTTATGCTCTCGGACGTCGACATCGTCATTATCACTTTCCGAAGCACAATGTTCCTCGGGTTGCTCGACCAGATCATCTTCATTCTCATTTTGATTCTCGCACTGTCTGATTTGATCTTCTTGAAAACCCTCGTATTCAGAAAGATGGTAAGATTGGTAGTTAGATGTGTCACCCATGTAATCCTCCACGGGATGGATTTCCTCATTTGTGTCGCACTGCTCTATTAGATCGATGTTGAAATTCGAGTCATCATTAAGATGAACTTGTGGTGGTGTAGCACTAACGCAACCTCAACATGGAGCACGGGTCTAGACTGTGGACCACCAAAACCAAGGTATGCACGTATACCGTACTCATTATCGATGTAGATGGTTCGGGGGAAATCATAAACTACGCTAGGCATATAGCTTAACGCGAGTTTCAATTGTCGCAGCGTAGCGACAATACCTTCACAATCTCATCCTTCACGTCTTCTAACGTGCATGTTTCCTCGTCGACCAAGATTGATTGCCATCTATGAGTAGGAAGAGGACACCACTTTGAGATATTGTCCTCACAAATTATCCACTGACCCTCGACTTAGAATACAATATTAGTGATCTTCATGAGTACCGCCTGCAATAGAAGTAATTAGAACAATAACCCTACTTGCGAAAACCCTAACTGCTTGCGAAAACCCTAACGTGCAAAACCCTAGTTTGCAAAAACCCTAGTTTGCGAAAATGTTATTTTTGGATGTTGTGTGTTTGATAATGTGATTTCGAGACATAATGAAGCCCTAAAAGCTTGCAAAACGCTAACAACTCTTGAAAACCCTAACAACTCTGAAAACCCTAACAGCTCACTCGAAAACCCTAACTTTTTGCACGGGACCCCTGCACTGTAGCTCGGGGCCCACGCAATGATGCGTGGGACACCTGCTCAAGTGCGCAGGACCCCTACTCTAGTGCACAGGCGGCACTGATTCACTGACCCTCAGCGCCCATGTGTGGGGGAGCGCGCTCTAGTGCACGGAATCCAAGCTCTAGTGCGCGGGACCCAAGCTCTAGTGTGCGGGACCCATGTCCTAGTGTGCAGCCCATGCGCTGATGCGCGGAACCCCAATACCAGCGCCTGCGTCCTATGCATTGATGCGCTGGAACCCTGATATAGTGTGAGGGACCCGTGCTCTAGTGCGCGCGGCGCCTGCACTGATGTGCGGCACCGCGGCACCAGCGTTCGGAGACCATGTAAAGATGCGCACGGCCCCTGAAGTTATGTGCGGGGGCCCCGGATGCATGGGGCCTTTGTGGATATATGTGCGGGTACCATGAAGCATGACCACGAGTTTCGTCCTTTCAACTAAAAATTCGACACTCTTATGGCCAAATATCATCTCTTTGACACAATCATGTAATTTCAGCTGGGTATTTCTTTCAAGACTTGTTTCGCAGACTTTGAGCTCGAATTAGTGAAGAAAATGAGGCTATTTTTTCTTAGACACGATGAAGGAGAAAAGATGGATCGATCTGGGTGGTTGTAGTAATTATTACATGCTGCTGTGCGTTAAATGAGGTTTCGTTTCTTTTATATAGATACAGGTCGTGTGTATGTATATTTATTTTTTTTTTAGTTAATGAACGAGGGTTTAAAGAAGATGGTTAACAGTTAATAAAAATAAAGGCCATCAACAAAAAAGTCAACAAGGCTACTTTTTTAACATTGACTGAGTCAAGGGCTATTTTTTAAACGACCCATCGTTTCATTCTCTGTTCTCTTTTTTCTTTTTATTTCTATTACTTATTCATCGTTTGTTTCATTAAAAAAAAAGAAAATTAAATTAAAATCATAAAATAAGGGTAAAATAATATTTTTAGCGAATTTGGCCCTTAAGTGATATATAATGGTTTTCTAAATGGTCCCTAACTGATAAAGTTTCAGAGGTAGGGAGTTAGTTGATAGATATATAGCTTATAGGGATTTAAATGAAACTGCCCCAATTAAATTTAGCAAGATATTAATATATTGATAAATTAATATTTTATTAATTAAAAGAGAAACATTTTAAATTCAGCTAATTTAGTACTTATATATGTTTCATTTAATCCATCAACCAATTTATTTGTAACTAATTAAATAATTCCTGTATAATACCAATTTATTTTATACGATTAACAATTATATTCGTGGACATCGGAACTCTTGGCTGCAAGTTAGGGATAAAATCCAATTAGATTTATAGTTTAAGAAAACGCTAGTCACATAGATTCATATTTTAGCAAATTATTATAATATTTATAATTGCAATATTAATGAATTATTAATTTAGAGTTTTAGTGGGACCTAATATTTATAAATGGAATTTTTTGAAGGATTATTATTTTATTATCTTATCGAATTTGATGATTTTTTTACAAAGGCCCAAGTCGGGACTGGAATATTTTTTATTTTAGATATGTTATTAATTTATAGAGGTTTTTATTTTGAAAATAAGACATAAAACCAAGTGTATTAATTTGTTAAGTAACTTTAAGTTGATGATCATCGCCAATATCAAATTGGAACAAGATAACAAGCGCTGAAGATTTGGGTTAAGTCCCATTCCAATCTCTTGATCGTAGAATCCTTCTGAAAATATTAAATCATCTCAAGGGCATACATAAATTTTTGTAGAAGCATGATATTTTAAGTAAAAACATGCTTATTTTGAACAAAGGGCTAATTAAATTTCAGGACCCTTTTAACAAGTTTTCGTAGGTTTCAGGCCCTTTTAATATTTTAATAGGGAGAACGACCCATCTAATAGTTACGTTAGGAAAAAGGACGCGTTCAGGCTGAAAAGACATGTTTACCCTTATTTCTTTCCAGAAATTACATCAAACTTTTTAGACTAAATCTTCACGTGTTATAAACTGGTATATAAATCTTATTTATTGGTATTTATTAATATTGAAGTGGTATTAAAAAAAATCTGTAATAAGACGTTGAGACAAAATCGATTTTCAGTACCACAAACCATAAAATTGGCTTTCCAGCCTTAATTGAGAAAATCCGAAGAATTTTCTACCGATCTGAACCCTTAATCGACGAAACCCGGCCGATTTCAACACTTCATCGACGAATCTTGCGATGGTTCCGAAGAAGAACCCCGTCGATCGCCAAGAAAGTAGCCGGAAGAAGGAGAAGAAAGTTGCTGGGAAGAAGAACGGCATCGAATGGTGGCTCTGCTTGTGTTTTGACTGTGTTTAGCACTTTTGGTGTTTTGAATGATGGTTCTGCTTCTGTTTTTTGCATTTTGAATTAGTTCTATTTTCATACCATATCACATGTAAATCGTACCACTTAATAATATTCTAGTAACAATTTATACTCCATTCGCAACAAAATATAAGAACATTGCAGAAGCGTCATGGGCCTATTACCGTCTCCATCTTCATACAATACCACATCACATGTAAACTATACCACTTAAGTATAAGTTGCTACCAATTTATACTCTACTCGTAACAAAAAATACCCAGAAGCTTCATGGGCTTATTACCGTCTCCATATTTATAAATACTACATCAATGTAAAATATACCACTTAAGTACAGTTTGACACCAATTTATACTCCATTCATAACAAAAAATAAGAACATTCCAGAAGCTCCATGGGCTTATTACCGTCTCCATCTTATAAATACCACATCACATGTAAATTATACCACTTAAGTATATTCTGGTACCCAGGAACATTCCAAAAGCTTCATAGGCCATCGTCTCCATCTTTATACAATACCACATCACATGTAAATTATACCACTTAAGTATATTCTGGTACCAATTTATACTCTACTCGTAACAGAAAATAGAAACATTCAAGAAGCTTCACAGCCTATCGTCTCCATTTTATTACAATACCACATCACATACAAATTATACCACTTAAGTATAGTTTGGTACCAATTTATACTCTACTTGTAACAAAATACCCAGAAGCTTCATAGCCTATTACCGTCTTCATATTTATAAAATACCACATCACATGTAAATTATACCACTTAAATACAGTTTGGTACCAAGTTATACTCCATTCGTAACAAAAATTAAGAACATTCCAGAAGCTCCATGGGCCTATTACCGTCTCCATCTTAAGAAATACCACATCACATGTAAATTATACCTCTTAAGTATATTCTGGTACCAATTTATACTCCACTCATAACAGAAAATCGGAACATTCCAGAAGCTTCATGGGCCGTCAAACTGTCCTCATCTTTATACAGTACCACATCACATGTAAATTATACCAATTCAGTGTAGTTTAGTACCACTTTATACTCCATTCATAACAAAAATAAGAACATTCCGGAAGCTTCATGGGCCGTCAGTGAATATGGTCTCTCCATCTTTATATGATACCACATCACATGTAAATTATACCACTTAATAATATTTTGGTAACCATTTACACTATCTTGGTAACAATACATGATGAAACAATTTAATATTTTGGTAACCATTTACACCATTTACACTATCTTGGTAACAATACCACATTAATTCGTTGTAATACCAGATAATTATTATCTGTACCATATTAGTGGTTTGAATAATTTGTAAATAAAAGTTGGCTCTTTCGGTTGTATAAGGATGAAAATCATGGAAATATTAGATGTAAAGTATTTAAACTACCAAGTTCCTTAATTTTGTCACGTTTATGCAAATATGATGCATGTAGCCAAGTAATGAGGTTTTGATCATGTAAAATGTACACCAATACAAATCATAGATAATTATATTTACATCACATTGATATTTATCATATGAATTACAACAAATGTATCTTAACCAACATTATACGTCAATCATATAACAAATCTTACGATAGTAAACCCTTAATCGTAACCCCGAAAATGTTTACCCAAAGCCCTCATACTCTAAAACATAAAATGAGAAACCCTAGCGCGTAAACCGTCATCTATAACACATAATGGTACCACATCATTACATGAATATATATCACATAAGATCCCGCCCAAAATAATGCTGAGATTCGGCTTTTCCCGCCCAAAATAAAGTGACTTGCTTATTCAGTACCACTTACGCCAATGCTTATTCTTATCATAACTATACCACTTTACGCCTCTTTTGTACCGAGTCTTGTGGAAATTATACCACTTACGCCTTGCTGATACCACATAATAAACACTCATTTAAACTATTTTTTCTGGCGATTTCGCTTTCAGTTCGTTAATCTTGAAGGACGAACGATTGAGTCACCACTAAGGCGCGACGTAAAATTTTCAAGCTATGGGTCTCTCGAATTGATGCATATTAGCTTTTAATTTCGACCAAAAACATGCTCGATTTATCTTATTCTCGATTTAATTTCTAGAAATTGTTCCTCACAGATCTTAAATCTGACGACGTAAATATCTTTGAGATCGTCGAGTACAGATCAAATTGATTTTGTGCCCAGTATGCTCAAAAATTTACGGCAAATCGTTCGTTGAAATAATTTTTCCATTGATACCATTTGCACAACATCTGGAAACCACTCTAGTACCCCATCATATAAAAGTAATGCCAAATTAGAATAAGTAATGTCTCGTACCTGTTCGAGTAATGTTTCTTATCGTAACTATACCACTTTGCGTCTCTATAGTACCGAATCTTATAGAAATTATACCAGTTACGCCTTTCTGATACCAACCACATAACGAACACTCATTTAAACTATTTTCTGGCGATTTCACTTTCAGTTCGTTAATCTTGAGGGACGAACGATTGAGTCACCACTAAGGTGCGACGTAATTTCCAAGCTATGTGTCTCTCGAATTTATGCATATTAGCTTTAATTTCGATAAAAAAAATGCTCGATTTATCTTATTTGCGTAAATGAATTTCTAGAAATTATTCCTCACAACTCTTAAATCTGACGACGTAAATGGCATTGAGATCGTCGAGTACACATCAAAATTCATTTTGTGCCCAGTATGCTAGAAAATTTACGGCAAATCGATCGTTGAAATAGTTTTTTCCATTGTTGCATAACATCTGGAAACCACTTTTTATGATAGTTATACCGCTTAACGCTGTCTTAGTACCTGATCATATAAAATTAATACCAAATTAGAATAATATCTCGTACCAGTTCGATTACGCTTCTTAACGAAACTATACCACTTTATGTCACTATTGTACCGAACCTTATGGAAATTATACCTCTTACGCCTTTCTGATACCACATAACGAACACTCATTTAAACTATTTCTCTCTGACGATTTCACTTTCAGTTCATTAATCTTGGGAGGACGAACGATTGAGTCACCACTAAGGCGCGACGTAATTTTCAAGCTATGGGTCTCTCGAATTTATGCATATTAGCTTTAATTTCGACCAATAACATGCTCGATTTATCTTATTTGCGTAAATGAGTTTCTAAAAATTATTCTTCACAGATCTAAAATCTGACGACGTAAATATCATTGATATCGGCAAGCACACATCAAAATTGATTTTCTGCTCAGTATGCTCGAAAATAGGGAAAATCGATCGTTGAAATAGTTTTTCGATTGATACCATTTGAATAACATCTGGTAACATAATAATAGCAATTCATACCTTTTTATATAACACCTACAAGGGGCATTCTCGTCAAATCATTGTTTATGTCCTTTTTTCTGAATTTTATTTTGGGTTGGTCCTTAAAACTATATTTAATGCGTAAAGGGCCTGAATTCAAAAAAGAAGTTACGATGGGTCTGATATAGAAATGTCCCTTGAACAAATGGCATTAGATGTTGGAATCTTTTCCATGTCTCATTTTCAGTTGGATACTGAGTAATGCAAATAAAAAAATAAAAAAATAATAAAAAATATATAAATATCATAGTCAAATAAGTCTCGATCTGTATATCTATTTTCAGATTGGGCCTATTGGGCTTTACGAGAGACCACTGTGACTCATTTCATTTCCAAAGCTTATTTTGGCCTCCCATTATTTTATGATTTACCTGTGTATTAAATGATAACAATTTCTTTTGTCCAATCGAAATTATATACATGTTTGATGTTATTTATTTAATATACTAAACTAACTATTGGGCATATGTTGATGTTCTTACATTAAATAATAATACTATTATGCAACTAATTCTGATGCATTTATTGTTTAACAACAAATATATCCAAACCAACTATTTATCCATTTTAGTTTTTGAAGTTGTTCGTTAGAAAAAACCCGAAGTTGGGTCATTGAATTGGTGATAAATCTAACATGGAATTACTATGTTCATTTACGTTCGATTCTTATCTGGTTATAAAATTTAATAATACTATTAAATTAGTTATAGAATATAAGGTCCATAACTATTCTGGTATATGTAAAATGATTAAAGTTTTGCAAGACGTTAAACCTCTTCGACGTGCAAGTTATTGATTGAAATTATATTTATTTTAACTGGGAAGTTATTGATTATAATGTGAAAGTTATTTCTATTATGATTATATATGTATATATTAGTATTTAGTGTAGTTGAAACTTGAAAGATCAATTTGATATTTTTTTTATCTAGCCTACCGATTATAAAATAGAATTGGTATTTATTTTATATAGGAAAAGAAAGATACTACATAATTTGCTAGAAATCAAGTTGATGTAAGCCATTCAAATTTAACTTAGTAGCATATAGCATTTTGGATCCTTTTTTTTATTAAATGTTCACCGGCCGTTATCCCTTTCCTTGTGGTTATAAAAATGCAAAGTTTCGCATGTGAAACAAAAGATCTAAAGAAAGAGAGGATAAAAAGAAAAAAATATATAAGAGGAAAGTTATTAAAGAAGGATGACCTAAAGAACTTGTCCCATGCTTCTTTCGTCTAATGAAAGAAAGTTTTAGGTTTTCTTGAATCCAACGTCTATTTAAGGATCCTATGTATAAAGATATTCTTCAAATAAATCATTTTAAAAATCATTGTTTTGAACACTAGATATGAAGTCTTCATATGGTTCTACATCAGAATAAATACGGCGAATTATAGATATTTATTTTATAGGGCCACGCCATAAGATCATATGAATGTGTATGTAATGACATCTCTTTTCATCTCGCATATGAAATATAGGAGTGCAATTTTCATGATTGGACTCGCTTAAAGGCTACAAATTCAAGAAACAAAACATGACTATTTATATAAAATAAACAATAGAAAAACCATAACATCTCATGAGCAAATTATGATGTTACTATTACTATATTATTATATTGTTATTATTTTACCGCCTGACATTACTTTTAGCACAGCACAAGGGCCATCATTTGTAACTGTTAACGCCCAACTCGTTCACTTCAAAAATAGTTGGGGATATGCTTTATTTATTTATTTATTTATTATCTATCCGCTGAGCTTTTTCGTTTGAAACTTTGAATATTCTTTACTTTCTATCATAAATAGTAGTTGCAACATATTTCTTTGCGTGTTAAACTTACTTCGTTCTTCTCCAATCTTATCACCTAATATTGAATGATATTTGTTTAATCAATGGTTACGTTTAATTATTTTAATAAATTGACCTCTTTAACTTCTACTCGTTAGGTTAGATCCATTTGTTTGAGCAATATAAATGTTTAGTACCAAGCACAGCACAGCTCAATTAATAAATGGATTATAAATTATAATTGCAATGGTGGGGGATCTAATTTTAATATAAACTAAAAAAACACGTGGCGAGATGTATAGACGTTACGTGGATTCTCTAACGAGCGCTCAAAGAATGAAGAAAAATGTTGACATTCATTTGAATTGAATCACATGTTACATTAGGCCTACCGCTCTAGCATGAAAATGCTGGCGCGTATTTGTTTTGATTGTTATTAATGATATAAGATCACAAGTACAAATTAGGTCGGCTTGATATCCTTCTATACCACATTTCGTATTCCACTCCGTATTCCAACGAACGAAAATCGTTACACCTCCCCCGACAAGTGTTAAAACGCACATAAACATCATTACACCTATGAATTTCATTACAACAAGTGTTTAAACAAAAAAAAACCTCATTATTACGTATTTTTCTATTTTAATATATAATACTGATTTTTTCTACTCCATATTAGAAAAATACGTAATAATGAGGTTTTTTTTAAACAGTTGTTGTAATGAAATTCATAGGTGTAATAATGTTTATGTGTGTTTTAACACTTGTCGGGGAAGGTGTAACGATTTTCGTTCGTTGGAATACGGAGTAGAATACGGTATGTGGAATAGAGGATCCCAACCCCTAATTGAATATGTTATAAAGATTGAACGATCATCTTTGTCACCACTCAAATGATATGTTATAAAACTAGTTGTCTCTAGGAAAGTAAAAGTATATTTCTGGATTAAATTAGCCAGCGGCACGTATATAACTTATACATTACCAAAGTTTATAAATGTCGTTTTTCAATTCATTTCAATATTGTAATTTTGGAAATAGGTTGCTAGTTTTATTTCTTTAATATTTGTTTATATATTTGATAATTTCTTCCAAAAAAAAAACAAGAAGTCGGAATTCTACTTAAAACTTAAAGTATTCCAAATCGGCAGTTCGGCTTATTTTGTGAAATAAAATTATTGAAGACTCAAATTTGTTTTGTGGGGAGGCGGATATAAAATGTCTTCCAATTACATAATATTTGAATTCGATGAGTTTGTCTTTAAGCATACGGTTATTAATCGGACTGCTTTTACTCGTTGATTTTAACTCCTCATTAGATATCTGTTATTATTCGTTACAAACTTTTGGGATGAGCCAAAAATTTCAAACTGAATTCATGCTTCACGCTTACATCTAACCTATCGTAACGTCCAACTCATTAAAGTTTAGCTTTCATCAATAAAAAAAATACAAGAAAGGAAAGTAACGTGACAAAGGCTCCATTCCATCATGAATGTGAGTTTTCCTACTTCTTAAGCTTCGTTTAGTATATATCATTTATCTTTTCTCTTTTGCATGTTTGAATCCTATCCAAGATCAAATCGAACACCACAAGTCACAACATATGTAATAACATAAAATATTAAATAATATAGACCATCTGATCTTGTTTATATAGGCTAGGCACGTGAAGAGACTTCCAAAATCAGCTCTTTTAATTTAATAATATATAATAAATTCTCCAGCTAATTTCTTTCACCAATCGGCAGCACAAAACAACATTGTTGTTTTTGCCAGCGAATTACACGTTTTGTCCCATTTGTTCACATTGCAAATAACGTGGAAAAGCCTTCGACCACATATATTCCGACGCGTAATTCATTTATGAGATGAAATACTACATAACAAAATCGGCCCTCGAATAAATTTTGGAAAAAGGTTTCGCCTTTATATAAACTGCTCATTATATATTACACAATACTAAAATCTGAATTGCTATTCACCGCCAGCTTTTTCCTAGTCACCGCCCCCTAAAGGGCTGAAAAAAGACGATTTTGCCCTTTTGAATTTAAATTTCTATTTAAAGGCCTTTTCCAGACAACAATTTTCATATAGCAATTAAACATTCAAATCAGACTCAAACAAAACAAAAAAAACGTTCAAATCGCAATGAATCGTCTATTTGGGAAATGGAAAAGTCAAAAGAAAGCGTCTATCGGCAAGGATGGTAATCAAATTGTCGTAAATTTCGTTTTTATAGACGTGAATTCTCGAAAAACGGTCGGATTCGAGCGAAAATTTCGGCCCGACCGAAACATAATTTCGGTCAACACAAGGGGTGACCAAATAACAATTTCGGTCAACCCTCGTGATGACCGAAAATCAGTTTCGGTAGCCCAAGAGGGTGACCGAAATTCTAGTTCGGCCGCGACTGTCGTAGCCGAAATTTGGATTCGGCTACGACTGTCGCAGCCGAGATCCGGCTTCGGCTACGACAGAGGTGGCCGAAATCTGGTTTCGGTCGCCTCTTAGGGTGACCGAAATTTGATTTCGGTTGTTAATTTTTTTTTATCAGACTTGGAGAGTGTCCCGGAGGATTCCACGGGCGACGGGATAAACTACAGTCGGCATTTTCGCGAAGGAGGACGATTTCCAACCGACGTGGAAGCCATTAACTGGGCGAAAGGCGTCGCTATTGGTCTTGGTTTCGAGGTGATAATTTCGTCGCACAAGAAGGCAGGAACAAAAAATTGTTTAGATGTTCTCGCGGAGAACGTTATAGAGGCAATGAGGATGAATTGGAGAGGTTGTCGAAGTCTAACAAGTGCAGGTGTCCGTTTGTAGTCATAGCCCAGCAAGATCCAGCTACTAAGGAATGGTTCATTCGTACGGGCCCACCTGAAAAATCCACGCACAATCACCCTCTGATACATTATCCCGAGGGACACCGCCAGACGAGTGGGTTAAGCAGCCACGCAAAGAAGGTCGTAGAGGAAATGAGTGCTGCGCAAGCGAAACCATCACATATCCTCTCAGCGGTGAGGGCTCGACACAACGTAGATAACGCGACGATCCGACATATATATAATTACAGAGATCGTTTGAAGAAGCAATATTCTGAGGGTCGAGACGTGGTGAGCCAGTTGATGCACCAGGCGACAGAGTCCGGATATTTTGTTGAATATAGAAGAGACGAGGAGACTAATATGCTGACACATGTCTTTCTCGCACACCCGGAGTCACTCGCACTGCTGAGGACGTATCCTTATTTTATTGGGATTGACTCGACGTACAAGACTAATAGATATAAGATGCCTCTTTTTGAGATTATAGGGATGACTCCCTGTAATCACAACTTTCTGTGTGGGTTTGCCGTCATGGAGGACGAGACAGAGAGCAGTTACCGGTGGATGTTGCAGTCTATCAGGGATATTCTCGGGCCAGATGTCCACCCGTCGGCGATTGTCACTGATCGTGAGTTGGGCCTTGTTCGACCGGTACATATGGTATTTCCCCATTCTCACCATCTGCTATGCACGTGGCATATTATAAAGATGTGGAGAACAAAGTTTATAGGTTGGGGGGAATAGCAAAAAGACCGCAGCTCACTTCACGCACAAGTCCTGGAAAGCAGTCGTGGAAGCTCCGACGGTTGACGAATATGAGAATGCAGTGAATGACATGGTTGGTGCATAAGGAGAAGTTCGCCAGAGCTTGGACGAACCATGTGCTTCATTTCGGGAACACCACTACATGTCGTATGGAGAGTGCTCATAGCGAACTGAAAGGATGGCTGAACTCGGCCACTGGGTTGCTTGACACCGTATGGGTGAAGGTGCACGAGCAGATTCAGAACCAGTTGATTCGCATCAGAAAGGTAAATTAATTTACGTGTCTCTTATCCTTATCTAATAATATTTTAATGTTGACATGCAGACACTTGAGGAGTCCCGGTCGAAACGACCTATTCCGATGTCAGGATTTCCATTCCTAACATTATTATACAGAGTTTCACACCATGCAATATTAATTATGGGAAATGAGCTGCGGCGGGCCAAAGAGTCGGATGAGGTTTACTCCAGGTGCGGATGTGTAGTACGACGTACGCACTAACTACCATGTGCTTGCGAGCTTCAGCAATGCGTGGACAACAACTACCCAGTTTCGGTAGAATGCTTGCACGACTTCTGGATACGCAGGATCTGCTCGACGTCGTGGAGCATGATCGTCATCTCACCCCACGGCATGTGGAAGGTGTTCGTGTCAGGGTGCCAGCGCTCCACAAAAGCGCTCAGAAGAGGCTGGTCCAAGTGACCCAGCATGGCATCTGTGAGGTGGCTAAGCCCCGTGCCATCGATCTCGCTCTTCGTCTGTGGCGGGAATTGGCAATACCACTGCTTAAGCGACCGAAGCACTGACGCACGCTGCTCGCACTTCAGCAGGGGTCGATCCTCCTCACCCATCCAGATGCGGGGCGCGATGTGCTCCAAGTAACTAGGGATCACATCGCCGTCTTCTGGACCACCTGGCTGTGGCCCCTGCACCCTCCAGGAATCGTCATCTACGACCCTGGAGCGCTTGCTCCCTATTTCCCAAAAATAAATATTATTTATTTTACGTATATTAAGACACTACATCGCAATTCGTATTATAAAGGAAAATGGAATTACCTGAGGAGACCGGTATCGCATCGTCGTCGGATGACTCAAACGACTCCGCATCGTAGGGCACCTCCTCATCCGCAGGTGCCTCCTTATCCGCATGCGGATCGTATTCCGCATATACGGAATGAGAATCATGAGCTCGCTGCCGCCTCTCCTCCTCCCCTTGCCTACGAACGGATGCATCAACGCCGCGCGCCCTCGTATGACGCTCTCCAGATTCCTCCGACGGGGCCGCTCTGCTGCTCCCTCCAAGTAGGGACTTCCCACCCTTGGCCTGCAATTACATATTTATTAATTAAAAAAAAAGACCGAAAATAAATTTCGGCCAAACAATGGCATGACCGAAATCAAATCTCGGTCGGCGAGGAACCAACCGAAACCATATTTCGGTCGAGCCAGATCGACCGAAACATGATTTCGGTCGGAACCCCGGCAACCGACGGACGATTTCGGTCGTTCAAGACACGACCGAAAACATATTTCGGTCGAGCCTGTTGCGACCGAAATCTGATTTCATTCGTGTCTTGACCGACCGAAATCACGTTTTGGTCGCGAGTGGGCCAACCGAAATTTCGGTTTGGTCGTGTCGTTTTCACCCTATTTCGCGTCCGATTGCCGCAAATTAAAATAATAAAATAAATAACGTGAAAGCAAGAGTTTCTTGCCGAACTAACGCGCTGCAAAGCAGAGAGATGAACTTAGAAGCACATATCTGATGGATGTCACGTGTCCCAAAGCGGGCGGCTTGCCACGTGGCGAGTTGTGGGACTTCCTTGACAGCGAAGTGAAAAAGCGCTCCTAACTAATTTACACCGTCGGCAAGAACTCGTGCCTTCTATTGATTTCCATTCCCTCTCTTTCGCCACGTGGTTTATTTTAATGTAAGGAATTCAAAAATGAAAAAAAAAAGTGTCACTTCAAATGAGAAACATTAGGCGTGTCATAACGTGAAAGATTTACAAGTCATGTTTTGTGGAATCCCAAAATCAAATAATACGCAGTGTTAGTTAGTCTTCCGTTGATATAATTAACTCGGTTTTCTTTAGGGAAGATTTTAGTTCAGGCCCTCCTAAAGTTTCCATTTATCCGTCAGACCCTGTCAGAAATTGAATAAGTTTAAGAGACATGTTTTTTTGTAAAAATCGAGTAAAGGACCCAAAAATAGAATTTGACGAAAATACCCTTTGCTCTTTTTTCCAGCGGAAGTCACGACATGCTTTTTTGGTATTATATGAAGCGTTACTTTTATTTCATAGATGTTACACAGTTACAACATATTGTTACTTTAGAAAACAGATACGTTATTTTTCAACAATATAGTGTTACTTTGCTACTGCAAAACGTTATCAACAGATTTTTTTTTTCGAACTCATTTTTCTTACACTGAATCGAGCACAAAAAAATTCGATTGACCCATCCAACCGATTCGACATGTCATGTTGGATTCATTATGATATTTACGATGCACAAGGTAGAATTTGCTTCTCTAATTAGGGTGCAAATTCGAAAACATAATGATAAATCGTATCTAGATGTCGACATAAATTGCAAGTAATCCGTATAAATTCGAGGTACCCATGAGAAATCGAGGTCTATTTTACCTTATTGAGTCAATAACGCCGAGATTTATACAGTTTTCATCCATATCTTAGTGTCATTTGTGATTTTCGTTTTATTCATTTCGATCCATTACTTGTATACAGGATGTGTTATTTACGACAAACAATGCGTTATTACCTTTCAGCGACGTGTTACTTCTAAGTCAAAATTTGTTATTAACCATAAGACAGTTGTTAGTTTTTGCTATGTTATAAGTATTTCTTTTTTTACACGATTTAGGGAAAATATAATATCCGTTTCTTGCAACTAATCGGTATAAATTCGAGCTACCCATGAGAAATTGAGGTCTATTTGACCTTATTGAGTCAATGACGACGTGATTTATGCAGTTTTCATCTTGTTTTTTAGTGTCGTTTGTGATTTTCGTTCTTTTTATCCCGATCCTTTATTTGTATACAGAATGTGTTATTTACGATGAACAAGACGTTATTACCTTTCAGCGATGTGTTATTTTTGAGTCAGCATTTGTTATTACCCTGAAGACATTTCTTATTTTTGTGAAACTTGTCAACATTCAAATGAAATTGACGATAATTTCAACATATACGGTCATAGCATTTGCAATCTTAGCAATTTCTTTGATTTGGGTTTATCACATGTAATAATATCGATAGTTGTCTTGGTTAAGACCCATTTACAAATTAATATTGATTTTTCTGTTGCGGATCTCACGAGCGCAATGGTGACGGGACGGAATCTTAAAATTTTGTCGACGCAAACAATAAAAATATCTGTAGATCGAAGCATGTTTCTAGTTGAAATTGAAGGTAATACATGTAGATTCGAGAGACCCATAGCCTTAAAGTTTCTCGCGCCATCGTAGAATTTCTCTGTTCGGCGGGAAATTAAAAAAATTTTTGGACAGTTTAATTTGGTACCCATAAGGGTTTAATTGTCACCAATAGAGTGTTATTTGTTATAAAATTGCCGTCTATGCACTAGGGTTTCTGGATAATTTGTTATCGTCTATGCGCTAGGGTTTTTGGATAGTTTTTTTGGGGTTTACGACTTACGGGTTCGAGGTTAAGATTAAGAGTTTACGACATGAAATTTTGGGTCCACGACTTGTGCAGGTATTTCTACAATCTTAAAAAAATTTTGGGTCGGGGTTTAGGGTTTCGGGCCTCGGATTTAGGATTTTGAGCTTAGTGTTTGTGGTCTATAAATGTTATTAGTACTTTAATATTGATGTTTGAACATGTTCATGATGCAATTCATAATGTTATGTTCCAGAGGTGACAGTCTATGTTTTGCAATGAAGGACTATATATTTATATATCTATTGAGATCAATATTCGTCTATTGACATCAAATTTCGCTTAATGTGTCTTTTAAAGAAATGTGGTGATTAAACTTCATCAAATTATATATTTACATGAACATTCATATTAAACATCCAAAATAAAAGTGTATTTTTGTACGAATTAATGGAATTATTGACGTGGTACTGAACAGCATTTATAAGGTATCAGTATTGATCAATGTGTTATTAGTTGAGTTCGTGTTGTTTTTTTTACCTAACATGTGTTATTATTTCCAATTAACGTAGTACAATTTTGAGAAAGTCCTGTAAATATTCTCTGACAATTCTGTTAAATTCTCTGCGGTCCAGAACCTTCTAGAAAATTCTCAATAAAGTGTTTTTTTTACATGTATATGTGTTATATTTGTTGGGTAAATTATTACTAACTTAAAAAACGTTTTAGTCTTGGAGAAAGCTAAATTTTCTCAATTTCATGATTATCGACTTGCTTTTTCTTGTAATATTAAGACTTGTTTGATTCGATTTTATCTTAATTAGTCGCTTTTACCTTGTTCGGCTTACCTTGAATTGGTTTCTGAATGAAATTTTTGATTTGGGAGTGGAAGCACGATTCATTCGGTACATAAAAAAATCGTCTTTATTAGTAACCATCTGAAATTGAGGACGGAAAAACTTTATTCAATCACAAACGCTGAGATTTATGCAGTTTTCATCTGTTTTTTAGTGTCGTTTGTGATTTTCGTTTTATCCATTTCGATCCATTACTTGTATACAGATGTGTTATTTACGACAAAACATGCGTTATTACATTTCTGCGTCGTGTTACTTCTAAGTCAACATTTGTTATTAAACATAAGACATTTGTTATTTTTGGCTATGTTATAAGTATTTCTTTTTACAGGATTTAGGGAAAATATAATATCCGTTTCTTGCAACTAATCGGTATAAATTCGAGGTACCGATGAGAAATTGAGGTCTATTTTACCTTATTGGGTCAATAACGCGGAGATTTATGCAGTTTTCATTTGTGTTTTAGTGTCCTTTGTGATTTTCATTTTATCCATTTCGACCATTACTTATATACAGAATGTGTTATTACGACAAAGCATGCGTTATTACCTTTCATCGTCGTGTTACTTCTAAGTCAAAATTTGTTATTAAACATAAGACATTTGTTATTTTTGACTATATTCGTTATTTCTGACGATTAAAGCTGCAAATTAGATATACAAATCATACCAACGATCAAATTAACAATAATTTCAACATATTAGGTCATAAACTTTGATATTTTCGGCTACAGTCTCAACGATTTCTGTTATTTGTATGTAGCAGTTTTTTTCTAGCTTCCATAGATCTTTTGAAGATTTTTTTCAATCTCAACGATTTATGTTTATCATTTTCTGCTATAATATCAACGATTTCTGACAATTAAAGCTGCAAATTAGCAAAACAAATCGAGCTTGAAGTTTTTTTTTAAGAGGATTCGAGCTTGCAGCGAAAATTGCTCGTTGGAGAAGACGATGGCAAAGGCTTGTAAATTTCGCATCTGTTAGAGGGTATAATGTCATATCGCATAGTTTGGGTCTTTTTCTCTACGACTTTTGAAAAGTAGGTCCTTAACTCTTACTGAAATTTTATTGGGGCCTGAACCCTACTTAAACATGTTAACGGGGACTGACTGATAATTAACCCTTTTCTTTATTGGGAATATCCATTCCATACGCTCGATTTTATGATAGCGTAGTCATAATCGGGCAACGAAGCTTTTCAAACCCATAATTAGTTGTAAATTGTAATAACCTCAATACAAAGCAAGACGTTGTTCTTACTCATTACATATTCGATTATCATTTTATATTCCCATCAAATAAAAAAGCGACAAGAATAAAGACACCCCAATAATAAATAGGGAGAATTTCATGTCAGGTCCTAATAATCTTTGAACTTTCTGTCAAGCCCTGTCAGTAAAGGAGTTAGTTTAGAGGACCTATTTTCTGTAAAATTCGAGTATATGACCAAAAAAATGTTATTTGACGAAAATACCCTTACTAAAATGTTTTTCATTTTTTATTTTTTTTCCAGCGAAAGTCTATACGTGTTGCTCGTGGTCTTATATAAAGCGGTACTTTTATTCATTTTATGTTACTAAGTTACAGCATATTGTTACTGTGTAACAACGAAACGTTACTCTCCAATGATATTGTGTTACGTTTCTATTGCAAAATGTTATCAACAGAACATTTTTTATTTAATGATAGAACTCATTTTTCTTGCACTGAATCGGCACAAAATAATTCGACTGCCTCATCCAACCGATTTCGATATGTCATGTTGGATTCATTATGATATTGACGATGCACGAGGTAGATTTTGCTTGTCTAATTAGGGCGCAAAATTGAGAACATGATTGTAAATCGAATCATTCGACATAAATTGCAATTAATCGGTATAAATTCGAGGTACCCATGAGAAATCGAGGTCTATTTTACCTTATTGAGTTAATAACGCCGAGATTTATGCACTTTTCGTCCGTTTTTAGTGTCGTTTGTGATTTTCGTTATATTTCTTCCGATCCATTGCTTGTATACAGAATGTGTTATTTATGACAGATAATGCGTTATTACCTTTCAGCGGCGTGTTACTACTGAGTAAACATTTGTTATTAACCATAAGACATTTGTTAGTTTTTGCTATGTTATAAGTATTTCTTTGTTACACGATTTAGGGAAAATATAATATCCGTTTCTTGCAACTAATCGGTATAAATTCGAGGTACCCATGGGAAATTGAGGTCGATTTTACCTTATTGAGCTAATAACGCCGAGATTTATGCACTTTCATTCGTTTTTAGTGTCTTTGTGATTTTCGTTATATTCCTCCCGATCCATTGCTTGTATACAGAATGTGTTATTTACGACAGATAATGCGTTATTACCTTTCAGCGACGTGTTACTACTAAGTGAAATTTTTTTATTAACCATAAGACATTTGTTATTTTTTGCTATGTTATAAGTATTTCGTTTTTACACGATTTAGAGAAAATATAATATCCGACTTGCAACTAATCGGTATAAATTCGAGGTACCCATGAGAAATTGAGGTCTAGTTTACCTTATTGAGTTAATAACGTCGAGATTTATGCACTTTTCATCCGTTTTTAGTGTCGTTTGTGATTTTTATATTCCTCCCGATCAATTGCTTGTATACAGAATGTGTTATTTACGACAGATAATGCGTTATTACCTTTCAGCGACGTGTTATTACTAAGTCAAAATTTGTTATTAACCATAAGACATTTGTTATTTTTTGCTATGTTATAAGTATTTCGTTTTTACACGATTTAGAGAAAATATAATATCCGTTTCTTGCAACTAATCAGTATAAATTCGAGGTACCCATGAGAAATTGAGGTATATTTTACCTTATTGAGTTAATAACGTCAGATTTATGCACTTTTCATCCGTTTTTAGTGTCGTTTGTGATTTTCGTTATATTCCTCCCGATCCATTGCTTGTATACGGAATGTCTTATTTACGACAGATAATGCGTTATTACCTTTCAGCGACGTGCTACTTCTAAGTCAACATTTGTTATTAACCATAAGACATTTGTTTTGCTATGTTATAAGTATTTCGTGTTTACACGATTTAGGGAAAATATAATATCCATTTCTTGCAACTAATCGGTATAAATTCGAGGTAGCCATGAGAAATTAAGGTATATTTTACCTTATCGAGTCAATAACGCGGAGATTTATGCAGTCTTCATCTGTTTTTTAGTGTCGTTTGTGATTTTCGTTTTATTCCTTTCGATCCGTTACTTGTTTACAGAATGTGTTACCTTCGACAAACAAGGCGTTATTACCTTTCAGCGATGTGTTACTTCTAACTCAACATTTGTTATTATCTATAAGGCATTTGCTATTTTTTTCTATATTCGTTATTTCTGACGATTAAAGCTGCAAATTAGATATACTAATCATACCACGATCAAATTAATAATAATTTCAACATATTAGGTCATAAACTTTGAATTTTTTGGAAGTAAGTACATGTTTAGCGCTGTTTCCAAAATATATGTGTTAGCGGGTTGCAGTGTTTTTCGGCGGGCATCGCAATTATACTCGTAAGTTTGTATCTGTTATTAGAAGGAACACTTGTGTTATAGTTTAGGCGGGAATCTTAATTTTTCAGCGTACTGTTAGGAGGGAATTTCAGGGGACTATTAGCGGGAATATCAATTTTTGCTTAAAGGGTCTATAAAATAATGTGTTACAGTTATGAAGTAAAGCGCTACCAATTTGAGTTTTCAGAATAGGTTTCTATGTTTAGTGTTTATAGTTTTAAATTAGGGTTTGAGGTTTGGGGTTAGGGGTTCGGGGTTTGGGGGTTCGAGATTTGGGGTTTTGGGGTTCGGGTTTTTGGTTTAGGTTATGTTTTATAAATGTTGCTTGTTGATCTAATGTCGAACTTAGAGCTGTTTCGTGATATAATTTTTAATGTTACATTTCACATTATGAAGTATACTCTATGTTTGCAACGAAGGGGGCCTTGGTTACATGACAAACAACCACAACACTGGACCATTAACCTCAACGTCAATAAAATTTGATTTGTCAGTGGAGTTCTTTGGTTTAAATTCATCAAATTATATATTTTCCTTTATGAAAATCTTACACTTCTGGAATAAGTGCATCAACGATCGAAATTTATCTAATTAGTGAGTGTTATTGACAACAATATAATCCGTTATCAGTCCACTATTTTGTGTTATAACATAAGTTTTTCTTGATTTCGCTAACACAAGGAAGATGTATGTTATTATGAAAATGTGTTAATACATAACGGGTCAATCATGGCGGTATTCACTGACCACACAGAACCATCTAGATGCATCACGAAGCTTCTAGAAAATTCTGAACTATGTGTTATCAGCATAGATCAATCCGTCATGACAATATGTCCATATAGTCATTAAATTGAATTGTTACACTAATAATTGTTTACTACTAAGATGCACGATCAAATTGACTTTATTTACACCACGATTCAACATTAACATCGTGATTTTTAGTCGATTGGGCCAATAACACCGACATTTATGCGGTTTTTAGCGTAATGAGAATATAATGGTAAATCGAATCTAGATTTCGACATAAATTGCAAGTAATCAGTATAAATTCGACGTACCCATGAGAAATTGAGGTCTACTTTACCTTATTGAGTCAATAACGATGAGATTTATGCAGTTTTTTCATCTGTTTTTAGTGTCGTTTGTGATTTTCATTCTTTTTCCCCGATCCATTGGTTGTATGCAGAATGTGTTATTACGACAAACAAGGCGTTATTACCTTTCAGCGACGTGCTACTTCTAAGTCAACACTTGTTATTAACCATAAGACATTTGTTTTTTTTTGCTATGTTATAAGTATTTCTTTTTACACGATTTAGGGAAAATATAATATTCGTTTCTTGCAAGTAATCTGTACAAATTCGAGGTACCCATGAGAAATTGAGGTCTATGTTACATTATTGAGTCAATAACGACGTGATTTATGCAGTTTTCATTTGTTTTTTACTGTCGTTTGTGATTTTCGTTCTTTTTCTCCTGATCCATTGGTTGTATACAGAATGTGTTATTTACGACAAACAAAGTGTTATTACCTTTCAGTGACGTGTTACTTCTAAGTTAAAATTTGTTATTAACCATAAGAAATTTGTTATTTTTTGCTATGTTATAAGTATTTCTTTTTTACACGATTTGGGGAAAATGCAATATCAGTTTCTTGCAACTAATCGGTATAAATTCGAGGCACCCATGAGAAATTGAGGTCTATTTTACATTATTGAGTCAATAACGGCGTGATTTATGCAGTTTCATCTGTTTTTACTGTCGTTTGTGATTTTCGTTCATTTTCTCCCGATCCATTTGTTGTATACATAATGTGTTATTTATGACAAACAAGGCGTTATTACCTTTCAGTTATGTGTTATTTCTGTGTCAACATTTGTTATTATTCTTAAGACATTTGTTATTTTTGCGAAACTTATCAATATTCATATCAAATAGACGACAATTTCAACATATTCGGTCATATCAACTGCAATCTTCGCAATATCTTTGATTGGGTTTATCACATGTAATAATATCATAGTTGCCTTGGTTAAATCCATTTACAAATTAATATTGATTTCTCTGTTGCGGATCTCACGAGCGCGACGGTGTCGGAACGGAATCTGTGCGGCTTCTTGAAAACCGCCGGTTGCCAGAGCCGACTTCCTCACGGCCTTGCTGGCAAGCTGCTTCCTCCAGGCAATTTGCGAGAGGTTTACTTCGTGCGAGTCATGAAAATACATGGTAGAAGAGATTTTAGTTTCGTTGCTTGTAGAAGATGATGGCACAATAGAGTAATTTCGATAGATTATAAAGGGCAAATGCGTCTTATCGCATGAATTAGGTCTTTTTCTCTAATGTTTTCAAAATGTAGGTCCTTGTCACTAAAGTAAACTTGAATAGGGCCTGAACCTCAATAAAAAGAGAAAATAGGGCCTGAATCATAATTAACCCTAATAAAATACACGGGACAAGTAAGTACAACTGCATAACGCACCACACCCAACTTTTCTTTTTAGTCGAAGAGCTCACAACTCACAAGTCACACATTGCAAAGCATATATATATATATATATATATATATATATATATATATATATATATAACGACAGCCAGCTTTGCACAAGCAAATATCACAAGTCATAAACTCAAGCCAAAAAATAATTTTTTTTTTCAAAAACCATTTCACAGCTCTCAAAAAACCAACCGCCCCTTTCCCGCAATGGCTTGGACAAGGGGTCCCACAATCGGCCGAGGCTCGTCAGCGACCGTGTCGATCGCTACCTCCGACGGAGGCGGCGGTGTATTCGCCGTCAAATCCGCCGGAATCTCAACCTCCGGCGTGTTGCAGAGGGAGCTGAGTATAATGTCAAGGCTGAACTCTCCTTACATCGTTAGCTGTCTAGGCTCAGACATAACCTGCGAGCAAGGCAAGAGCACTTACAATCTGTTCTTGGAGTACATCGCCGGCGGTACACTCCACGACGTCGTCGAGTCTCACGGCGGCTCGTTGTCGGAAAAATCCATTCAGTACTACTCCAGTCAGATCCTCAAGGGCTTGGATTACCTCCACGGCAAAGGGATAACGCATTGCGACATAAAGGGTCGGAATGTCCTCGTCGGTAATGACGGGGCGGTGAAGATAGCCGACTTCGGCTGCGCCGCAGTGGTGAAAGGCCCGGAAAACGGCGACGAGACGCTTCGATTTCTCCGGCACGCCGTGTTATATGTCGCCGGAAGTTGCGCGCGGGGAGGAACAGAGCTTCGGAGCCGACATATGGGCGCTGGGCTGCGTAATCATAGAAATGGCGACGGGCAATACCGACCCTTGGAACGGTACGGACGGCGGCGACCCTTTTGCGGCTCTGTACAGGATCGGATATTCCGACGACGTCCCAGAAATTCCCGGCTGGTTTTCGGACAGAGCTAAGGATTTCGTGAGGAAGTGTTTGGTTAGAGACTCAAAGGGTAGGTGGAGTGCGAAGGAGCTTCTGAAGCATGATTTCTTCGATTCTTTGGAGGAAGCGAACTGTGATAGATCTCCGACGAGTGTAATGGATCGAGCGATTCTTTGGGACGATTCTTCTACGGTGGGCGGCGGTGGTGATGATTGTTCCGATTTGGGTTTTGAGGATAGGATCAAGGGTTTGTTCCGTGCTGGCGATTTTTCTGATTTTGGTGAGGATTATCGAGGCGATTGGGTTGATGTTAGGACAGTTTATGAAGTCCAAGAATGTTCAGATTATGTTCAGGAAAAGGAATCTTTTGGTGTAAGAAGTAATGAAAGAGTAGACTTTAACGAATACTTTGAAGAAACCATTGAAGCTGCTCAAGAATACGGCCTCTACGATGGAGAAGAAGGCGACGAGTTTGATTCGATTTTCGACGGACCTAAGATTTGGGGCTCGATTTTTTTCGAATATTTGATGTTTGATTCTTTTAGTGATCATATTCTTTATGATGACGTTAGTTTTTTCCCTGCTTTTGTTGGTGATCTTGATGGTAAAGATGATTCTGCATCAAGAATAGCTTTGCCTGAAAGGATCTTAATGGAATATTATTATTATTTCAATCGGAATGTTTACTCTTGCAAGCTATGATTCTCTTTGGTTAAAAGTAATCCACCGAAATATGGAAATTTGTGACCGAGCATATTTTTATGGCGCTCGTGGTGTCGTGGTGATGATGCACCTTGACGTCACTATGACGTTTTATGAGCTCTTGAAAAAAAAAAAAAACAAAAATGTACCGTGATAGGAGTCACATTTGACCTTCGGATAACACATCTCTTGAATTAGATTGAATGAAATCACAAAATCAACCCATTACAAGGACACTTTTTTTTTTGGATCAAGTGGATGATCGAATTATGATATAAACTCTTTATTATTGCAACGATGAACAAAATTGCTATGAACTGAATTTAGTTGGACTAATATTCCACATTATCCCTTTGCGGTGATGGCAAAAAAAAAATACAAGGAGGTGCTTAGATGTCAATGTGAACATACAAGATTTGAAGCAAATAATAAGTACAACCACCAATTCAACTACTACAACAAATATTGAGGTCAACTATTAACACCTTTTTGTTAGAGGTCGGTCAATAAGAAGCAGCTTAAACTAAACGAAACCCAAAGTCAAGTGCAAGAGGAAGACACCGATCAATCATAAACATGCAGTAGTTAGTCGGTGGCCATCTTTGATTATTACAAATTAATAAAACCAAAAGGATAATCATCTTCCACTAATATTCAAACACGTTGCGTTGTAAGGTGGTGGAGTGATAGATGGTAAAGATCAACCACCACTCGTCTTTTTGGTTACTCACTGTCCGTTTACGTTAAGATTAAATTAATTAACCTCGTTTCTTACGAACCTAAGTAGTTATGTGTCATTTATGAAGACCATAACTCCATGTAAGTAAGAAATTATTACATAACGGATTTGATGTAAGAAAATGTGCTTTTTTCTCATTGTTTAAGGTTTTCCAACCTGTTAATTCGTAAAATGGGGTTGATAATAATAAAATAAATAAAGTAGACTTCCTTCTCTGTGTGATGAACCTAGGGGTGGGAACGGGTCGGGTTTTTTCGGGTCGGTTACACGATAATATCGGGTAGTGAATTTAATACCCGATCCCGACCCGCACAAATACGGGTACCCCGATTTTCGGATACCCGAAACATGTCGGGTACCCGCGGGTCGGGTTCGAGTTTTTTTATTTTTATTTTTTTTTAAAATTATTTAAAAATAAACACAATGTAGAAATCAAACCCACATCATGTGGAGGCAAGCACTTATCAGTTTTGCTTCAACCACTGAGCCAAACGAATTTCTTAGTAAAATTTTACATAAGCTCTACTAGTAATTACGTGGATCAGTTTATTTGGAAATTCCCATTGTCCCACATCGGTTGTTCACCCAAATTGTGGGTGAAAATACTTCTATATAAACGTATAATACTATAGATTTTCATATTGAATTAGCCATTTAATTTCAATGGCACTTGAATTTTCTTTAGTTGAAGTTTTTATATAAATAAATAATTTTAACTGATTGTTCAGTTAATATTATTAAAGTGGCCGATTAGGCGAATTAATTTTTTTTTATATGTCGTGTACCCGATTGGGTAAATTAGGTAGTATATTGCTACCCGATACACGATCCGATATACATGGTTGGGTACCCGATACCCGACATCCAACCCGATTTTTCTTCAGATCGGGTTAAAACCCGGTCGAGGTCGGGTCGGATACCCGAAACCCGAATCCGAATGCCCACCCCTAGATGAACCAAACAGAGCAGGCCTTTAAAAACATAATTTCCATAGACACAAATCATTGGTACTAATTGTAGGTACAAATTGATACTCCAAGGTAAACAATAATGTCTTAATGTGAAACTAGTGAGATTAGATATTGCCGATTTGATGCAATATTGGAGATAAAACAATTGGTGAATTGATACGATACCAAAAATAAACCAAAAAAGGATATTACGTGGGATCATGATTACTGTATTTTAATAAAAGGATCAAAATAATCAAGAACCAAGTTTTATACCACATCAAACAAGGGGCTCAACTAAAACAACTCTTATCCTCTCTCACATCATCGTCATCCTCATCTCAAACTCAATTCTTTATCCATCGAAACGAAAAAAAGACGCACACACTCATATAAGATGATATATTAATTTCGACAACAGAGTGGAGCAAATCCTCAAAGCCTCTTTGTAAGTTTCTGATTCAAGGATGAGCTGAGATTCACACACCCTTTTGTGCAAGTAAGGTCTAACATCAAATTCTTAAGACACAGAAAATTAGTAACTACTAGTTCATCAAGACAATTATACCAAGCAAAATAAATAGCTCAGCTGCATTATTATTAGTTCAACAACGACGGGTTTTATTAAACTCTCCATGTCGTTGGAACATTACTCAGTCGTCGTCATCTTCCACGAGTTTACCCTTTCCCTTACCCTCGGGTTTGGGTTCAGACCTCTTCACAGCCTCAAGATGCTTCCTAAGCATGTTAACCTCTTTTATGTAGTAATGGATTCTGTCGATCATCAGTCCCAGAAACAGAGTAAAACCTGGTAATGTTCAACATAACAAGAAAAGGATGCTTAAAAGAAGTCTTGCCCGATAGTTGAAAATGCAGACAATTATCCTATATTATCCTGTTTCCCAACAGTTCAAGAGAAACTGAGAAAGATCAAGAAATGGGCCTAAAAGTACTTACCTCTGATACTGAAAAATCGATTATCACACTAAGGATTATGTATACATCCATGGAAACAAGTAGCAGAAGGCTCCTTCATAAATCAAACTCAAAAGGGAAGCATTCTCAATTAACTATACCCTAGTTAGTAAAAGTACAAAAACATGGGATATCAGACAGATCGATGAGGGATTGAGACGATAATTGGCCTGAATCGATGATTATACACCAAGCAATCCCAATAATCCCAAATCCACGATAAGGAAAAACTTCAAAGATCAAGGGGAAGTCCCTAATTACCCAAGAGAGAAGCTTCTAGAAGCTGATTGGCAAACAGAACTTGGTCGGTGGGATTAAGAACACCCTCTTCAGATCGACTATGGATGTTCGTCAGACTATATATCAAAGAAACCATAATCACAGATAGGGTTCCACCAGCAGTTGAGGCAATCACTGGTCCACGGCCCTGCTTCAATCTGTCGAGCAACATCAAGATGGGTTTTCTCAATGGGGTTCGAAACAGAAGCAGCAAAATCACTGCTACTTCGGCGAAGGAGAGAGCGTAGAGAGGCTGAATCATCTTTTTTCTTTTCACCCTTGTTTGTTTTCTCGAGATTTTTCGATGGACTGTGTAATTGTGGTTGGTTCGATGTTTGGCTTTGGGGTAAGTAAAGATTCGAAGATGGCCAACAAGAAAAGAAGACGACGACATATGTAAGAATTTTAAAGCCCAACTAATTTTATATTATTATTTTGAATATGTTATTTTTTAACTTGCTATCTCATATACATATCACCGAACGATTTTTTACAACGGCTAAACAGCCATGAGAGGGAGGTCTCATTGGTAACATGTAAAGACCAATAGAGACGAAGGCTCACATACGAGCACAGATGAGAAACTACCAATTTATCAACCAGAAGAAAGAAATTGTCATGACAAAACAAAAAACAACAGCTTCAAGGATCAAAACACTATTCAAAGCCAATTGTTGCTCAAGACACCAAGTCCAAGACACCACCAGATAGCCACTGGATTAGAATCCCTAGTAATCTGGTTGTTGTCATCCTTCGCCAAGCCGTTGAAACCCCAAAAATGCTTGACGTAGACTGAGAACTGCAGTACATTATGACTGATCCTCCACGGAAGACCCTACACAACCTGGTACGCACAAACCAAGAGTAAAACCAATGACCAAAATCGATCAACAAACAGCCAAAAACTCAGTCCACTCTGCAACAGCTTGCCTGACCATAACATGTTCCGATTTCCTCTCTCATTGAAAATTCATAAGTTCCTTGTTTTCCACAACATCCATAGGATGTACATTGAGAGTTGCATACGATCAATAAATCTTCTTTCGTTCGGTCCAGTTCAGATCCTATGCCACCAATTTTTAAGGAGATTTTTTTTCCTGAAAGTCATTCCATTCAATGGGAAATAATTTCCACACCTTTTGGGCTCTTTCACACCTAATGAAAATATGTTCCAAATCCTCAAACGCCTCACCACACCAACAACACCTTGGGTTGACTTGAATTCCTTTCTTCTGCAGATTCGATCTTGTGGGAAGGATATTGTGTAATGCTTTCCACAAGAAATGCTTGAGTTTATGCTTAATCTTTAGCTTCCATGTCCGAGTCCACATTCTGCCCTGTGACTCCCCTCTATCACTGCTCTCAATAATACCATCTGTTAGGATCGGTTTAATCGTTTAGAGGGGGTGAATAAACGCTTGATGCCTTTTTGGTAGTTAACCGGTTAGGGCTAATACCGGTATTTGTCTAAGCGTATAATGTGCGGAAGCTTGTTGGTCGGTTATGAACCAAACCGATAATGAACGTGATGTGTTAGTGTGTGTGTGTGGACAGATAACACCGGTTTATTTCTGGAAGTTCGGAGTAAAATCTCCTACGTCTCCCCTTCTTCCTCGCAAGGAAGGTTCACTAGACTTCAGTTACTACCCAGCTACCCTTATCCTTATCTAGTGAATCACCTAGGCAGTCGTAAAAATTACAATCCACCTACTTCAACAGCTTTTTACAGTCAGTCGGAAAACACATTCACTCACTTACTTAACCAAACCGGTTATCGTACAGTGAGGACAACACTTTCTAATTTCTTTCTTTTTTTTTTGTAGAGATTTGAATCTTGTCTTTGATTTCTCGTGGTCAAGTGTCATACCATCTTCAGTGCCTCTTCTCTGATATATATACTTGTTCTTTGATGAAGAAGACCGTTGTGAGATGGCTCCATGCACTGGACTGTGCATTGAATGCACTTTACCCAAAATGGATACTGTCCGGTCTTGGCTGCAGTTTGCACTGTGCTTATTGCTTTTTCCACTTTAAGCTTAGCTTGTCTTCAACTTGGTTGCTTATGTCAGTCTTGCTTTAAATGTTTCAGCAGAAGTCTATAGTATCCCGCCTTGAGTAATTTTGAATCTTTTGTTCATGTGGCAGGTCCGGTATCTGATATCTGGTCTTGGCAGTTTGTATTCTGTTTTTGATGTGCTTTTAAAACTGCTAGAGTAGTATTCGGTTTCTGGAGCATTTGTGATCTTCTAACTAATATCCAGTCTTATGACCTTCTAACTGATATCCAGTTTTTTGTGCACATGTGGCCTGCTGACTGTTATCCGGTCTTTTAGTCTTCTTCTAACCGGTATACTTAATCAAGTTTGGACAATCACCAAACCGTTTAATCTGAATTCCTTAATTCACGATTTCCAATAGTTTCCCCCTTTTAGTGATTGTCAAAACTCAACGAAGCAGAAAGGTATTTATTATATCAAGGGAATTTGATACATAAACTACCGATCTATTACAGCCGTTTTTAGCCTATCTATTCCTTAGATATGCTACACTTCTTCGATCTTCCCGTTGATGGCATCGTCCGGTCTCTCTGGTACGTCCCGATCTGCCTTCTGTTTCGCCTTAGTACTGCCATAGCTCCGTCTGCCCTTTCTCCTCAACTAGCAGCACTCTTCTTCCCACAGCTTTTTACAACCGGTATTGGCTTGTCTATTTCATAGATACGCCACAGTTCTTCGATCTTCTGGTTGTTGGCATCCCAGCTCTCTTTGGTACGTCCGATTTGCATGCTGCTTCGTTCAGTACTGCCATCTATCCTTTCTCCTGGAACTGGCAGTACACACCATAACCTCGTTAGTACTGCCATATGTCCTTTCGCCTCAACTGGCAGTACTCTTCTTCCCCCTTTTTGACAATCACTTGTCCGGTATGAGGGAAGGTAGTCATTGTGCAAGAGAGCCATCATTACCGTTGTTCTCTCCTTCTGAAGCACAATGAGACCGGTAGCTCTGCAACTGTGCTGGTCGACTCTTAACAGAGGATCAATTAGCTTTGACGAAATTCTTAAAGGTCTGAAGGAATTTTCTTCTGAGCCGTTCCGTCTTAGCAGCTCTCAGAGCTCCGGTTGTCCCCTGAACTCACGCTTGGAATAGAGTCCCTTGGGGAATCGGATGTTGCGTCGAGGTGAATGTCCGCTTGTTTGCACCTCTCAAAGTGCAACGAATCCTATAGGCACCGGTATCCGGGAATGCGTCTGGCATGGCATTCAATCCCGGGTAACCGGTCCTATTCCAGTCCCGTTTCTTGGTGGGTTCTCGACCTTTCTCTCACCGAGAAACTGGTAGGAGCGGTATGATCTCCCATTGCTTCTCAACCACTCGACTACCACGCCGTTTCTGGGTGGGTCAATGACCTCCAAGGGACTGGATGGGCGCCATCTTCTCCTTTGGGTCCTTGTAGTGCCAGGATGGATCGTCCGGTCCGCGGCATCTTTTGTTCAGCTCTGTGTGGAAAGCTGAGGACTGGGTACATCTTCTCCAACTCGTCCAATCCTCAGAGAGCATCCCAGAGCTCGCCTTCTGTGCCGTCGGACTTGCTTTAAAAGCCATGCTAGTCCAAAGCAGCGTCTTTGCATTTTTGTTGGACCGCCAAGAGGTCTTTGAATGTCCTAATGAGTCGGTTTGCATCCAGTACGGTGTCGAACCGCCTTGAGGTGGTTGAATAGGAATACCGAATTTGGACTTGTTAGGCCTTTTCTGGTTGTGAGGCTGATTCTGACTAAGGGTGGCGGATATTTTGGAGGTTTCGTCATTTTGCACTTAGTCGGTTGTGAGTTTGGTTTTGAAGGAAGGTGCGAGGTCCTTAAATAGTGAAGGAATTTCTGTCGATTTATGTCACGGGTGCACAGTATTCCAGACCATGCTTATCCACTTCTCAATGCGTCGGAACTTTAAGTCTTGTCCAGTGACAGAGATTCATTGATGACATGACTATTCACCTTCTTAAGTAACCTGCAAGCTTAAGGCCAGCTGTACTAAGACAAATAATATGTGCATTGATGAAACGCAATGATCGAGAAAGTTCGGTCTTTTATCCGGCCAGTGAGGGTTTTGTGTGTATCCACTGGTTAAAGGATAGTTCCGGTTTCAGAAGGAACCCAGTATCAGACTTGTATAGCTCAAGTGTTTTGTAATATCAAGACAACTTGTTATATCAATGAGCATAATATGACTTTGTTCCCCCTGACTTCATGCTAGGACTCTTAAGATAAATCAATATGTCCTATAAGCATTTAGAGAGAGAGTAGGCTTAGCTTTGAGAAGCGGTTCAGTGTAGACATCTTTAGCTTGCCGGTTTGTCGATCTTTCATTCAGTCTATCCTTCTTGATCGCACATCTTTTGGTCATTTTTGAGTGTCGTACCGGTCTTATGACTTTGATCTAGTCAATCCATCTCCCAAAATCAGTATTGGGTGTTCACCAGGTTCATCCCGGTTCGTCTCAGTTAATTCCTCTGATGTGAATTGTTGTGTCTGTGTGCTACGTCGTATCGGTCATCATTGAGTGATCAATCTCGCCCTGTTTTTAGGTCATTTGTGCTGTGCTAATTGTTGTTAGAACCGGTTTTGAAGAGGGCTTCCGAACTTAGTTGATCTTAAGACTGGTTCAGTTTCTTCTGGTGAATTCCCCCTTAGTCTGTATCTCCAACAGTTGCTCCGTTCAGTTGCCAAGCTGATTGCCTTTCTTGCATTGACCATCCCTTGAAGGCTGTTTCGTCTTCTGAGAATACTTCTTCCTTCCATTTGGAGCGTTTCCCCTTAGTTGACTCCTTTATATCCGATTTCTTCATTGACTGAAGTTGCCTAGAGCTTAATTATTGGTTTTGCTTCTCATTCGTCCGCTTTTCTTAGCTAAGCCTGAGCCTAGCCTGGCCTGCTAGTGGATGAATCACGGCATGTGCCATGGTCCTCAATGTATAATATTAGTGCTAAGTTAGAAAGATCAATCTTTATCTAGTTTCCGATCATGTATACTCTTAAGATTATTGATGACGGTAGAGCAAGAACTAGATTATTCTTAACCAGATATGACAAGACTTAAAGTTTTAGATGATTCATAGTTATTTTCTGGACTCACCAGTAACCAACCATATTGGACTATAAGCTCTTGCTTATGCCAATTTTGATTTGTCGGTCTTGTTGGTTCCTTATCTGGTTAGTATAGATGCGCCTCAGTTCTAGTGAGACTATCTAATTATCTTTATGTCTTTACCTTGGTACCTATTTCCAAAGGTAAAGAGTAGCTTGGCACATGGCTTTATCTAAGTGAGAGTTCTTCTCTCCCTGGGCATGTGCCTACAGCATCTGCTGTCTAGTAATCAGCAGAACTGGTTGAGTTCCTGCGAGTACTCCAGCAAGAACAGGCAAAATCCTCGGTACCCATGCTATTTTGGGTCCGGTTGGAGATTAGTACCTTAGGTATCCATACTTGGATTATCTTAACGTGTCTACAAGTTATAGGATCAATAAGATATCTATATTGATTGTTCATGTTTTGCGACCGGTATCTAGGTCTTTTGTAGCCTTGTGTTTCCGGTTTTGGGTTGTGGTCTTTCCCCCTCGATTGTTGAGGTCTTCCCTTTCGTGGGTCGTTGTTTGCACTGGTGTTCCCCCTTGGTTGGTGAGGTCTTCCCTTCTGTGGATTGTCATATGTACCGGTATTTCTCCTTGGTTGATATCTCCCTTTTTGCGACACCTTATTCACATTTTTCATCCTTACTGTCTGAGATACTGTACTTATGTGATGAATTGAGGGAGTTAAGCGATATTCCACTCTTGTTTTCTTAGACCTGTCCATAGGATGAGCGGAAACTGGGTTATGGTTTATGGGACGAACAAAATTGATTACCCGTGAGGTAGTCGGTTGATAGGATGTCGTCGCCTCATCGATGTCAGCTTGTCCGTTGTATCCAAGCCCGGTCCGGTCGTCAACATCCCTTAGGGATCCTTGAATACACTGGGATATCTTGGTTGAATTAGTCCATGACTGGATCAAAGCAGACAATCTTTGGTTTTCTGAAGTTTTCTTCGGCTGCCTCCCTTAGTCTGAGATTTTCTTCATCTAGTCGAATGATTTTCTCAAACAGAGGTCCGGTATCTTCTTGTACTGGGGCTTTCCTTTTTTAAACAACTTTCAGTTTCTCGTTCAGCTTCCAGTACTCATCAGCCATGTTCTGAAGAGCATCCATCATTTCTTCGTAACTGAACTTATCGTCCGTTTCTGCTTGATCTCCCACAAGACAGATAAGTTCTTTCTCACTTTCAGGACTGTTCAATTCATCTTCTGAGCTTGATTCCTCAGAGTCCGAATCATCCCATCTGTGGGAGTTCTCTTTGCCCTCAGAAGCTTGTATCCTCTTCTTGTCCTTGTGCCAGTTAGTCTCCTTCTTGGGATCGTTACTGATATAGTGTTTGGTCCTGTCACAGTTGAGACAAGTGTCAGTATACTTATCTAGTTCACAATGTTTACCTTGTGGTACTTGGAATGATTCTTCTCCTCTCAGTGACTTTGCTGATAGAGCTTCAAGCTTATAAACTTCTTGGTTTTCTCCAAGTTGGCACAACTTAGTCCATATTTCTTTTGCAGTCTTGCTCGTCATGACATGCCTGAATACTTCTAAGCTCATGGTTTTAAACATGATGTTCTTAGCGATATTGTCGAGATTTGCCTTTCGTCTTTCTTCTGCTGACAGCTCGTGTCTTTCCTTTGGAACTTCTCTTGGTTCGTTAGGATAGACGGCATGTCGTACCTTGACCTTGTTGAACACGAACGGTCCATTTTCCAACACATTATCATTTCATCATCTTGCGCATAGAGATAGGTCATCAACCTTATTTTCCACTCAAGAAAATTTTCCCTGCTAAACATAAGAAACTGATCTGATAGAGTCATGGTTAGTATAAGAAAAATATCAAGTAAACCCGCTCTGATACTACTTGTTAGGATCGGTTTATGCGTTTAGAGGGGGGGGTGAATAAACGCTTGACACCTTTTTGGTAGTTAACCGGTTAGGGCTAATGCCGGTGCTTGATATTTTTCTAAGCGTATAATGTGCAGAAGCTTGTTGGTCGGTAATGAACCAAACCGATAATGAACGTGATGTGTTAGTGTGTGTGTGGACAGATAACACCGGCTTGTTTCTGGAAGTTCGGAGTAAAATCTCCTACGTTTCCCCTTCTTCCTCGCAAGGAAGGTTCACTAGACTTCAGTTATACACAAAGTGTACAACCTACCCAGCTACCCTTAGCCTTATCTAGTGAATCATCTAGGCAGTCGTAAAAATTACAATCCACCTACTTCAACAGCTTTTTACAGTCCGTCGGAAAACACATTCACTCACTTACTTAACTAAACCGGTTATCGTACAGTGAGGACAACACTTTCTAATTTCTTTCTTTTCTTTGTAGAGATTTGAATCTTGTCTTTGATTTCTCGTGGTCAAGTGTCATACCATCTGCAGTGCCTCTTCTCTGATATATATACTTGTTCTTTGATGAAGAAGACCGTTGTGAGATGGCTCCATGCACTGGACTGTTCATTGAATGCACTTTACCCAAAATGGATACTGTCCGGTCTTGGCTGCAGTTTGCACTGTGCTTATTGCTTTTTCCACTTTAAGCTTAGCTTGTCTTCAACTTGGTTGCTTCTGTCAGTCTTGCTTTAAAAGTTTCAGCAGAAGTCTTTAGTATCCCGCCTTGAGTAATTTTGAATCTTTTGTACATGTGGCAGGTCCGGTATCTGATATTAGGTCTTGGCAGTTTGTATTCTGTTTTTTATGTGCTTTTAAAACTGCTAGAGCAGTATCCGGTTTCTGGCGCATTTGTGATGTTCTATCTAATATCCAGTCTTATGACCTTCTGATATCCGGTTTTTTGTGCACATGCGGCCTGCTGACTGTTATCCGGTCTTTTAGTCTTCTCTAACCGGTATACTTAATTAAGTTTGGACAATCACCAAAACCGTTTAATCTGAATTCCTTAATATACGATTTCTAACACCATCCTTCAATCTTTGATTATGCCTAGTAGTCTTGTAAGCCGAGCAAACGCTAAACTGCCCATTCTTCTCAAGTCCCCAAACCACTAGTTGGGGGCAGCTTGAGTGGGATCTCTTCGATAATCTCGGCTACATCACTCGACACAATTGATTTGATAAGGTTTGAATTCCAGGTGATGCCATCATCATTGATAAGTTCACTAACCCATGTGACCTCCTTTCCGTTTTGACAAGTTGGAACGGGGATGAATCCAGGTAACTGCAGCCAAGGAGAACTCCAGACTTTAGTATATTTGCAATTCCCACTCTGAAATCTTGTTAGGGAGTGTGCCCTCGGAATGCCATACGAGGACTAGGAATAGTATAGGGCGCACGATGATGTATAGGTTGATAGACATGTTTATTGTATATACCGTCAAATAATTTAATGAATATTTATTTTCATTATAATAAAGGCATTATTATTTATTTATCGAATTTAAAGTCTACTTGGCATCCGACAGTGCGATAAATAAATAACACCCAAATGTTTGAGTTGGATGTCTGATTCTCGTGGGACGAGAGAGGAGACACCGGACAGTCCTTAATCTCAGCATTAAATAAAAAGTCCGTAAGTCTAAGGATTCTAGGTGGGTGACTAGATATCCGAATATGACTTATCCATTGACGACCACATAGTATCGGTAGTGTCACCGATTACCTGAGAGGTTGTGGGTCGTGATGGAGATATCGGTGATCGGAGAGATCGTGTATCCGGACATTCGGCTCGTATTCGTCTCAATCACATGGCTAGGATGTTGTCAATGATTGAACGAATGACTATAGCAGCCTCAGACCGATAGAGTCATTGACGGATTTGTTTTCGCGATTTCGGTTTGTCGCTAGTTGGCTAGGCTCGCAAGTGTTCATAAATGAGACACGGGTCAGCGACGAAACGCAACCGACTTTACGGAAGTGATTGCCGGGCTTTGACTGCTATCGGGATTCACTGCATGTATTCGTATAGGTTAATGTGCTATGAGGTAATCGGAGAGTGACGATTATAAAGCCTTCGGCCGAAGCTTGGAAAACTTGCTTGTATTAGATACATAGCGGAGTTTAAATAATCGAATCGGTCTCGATTATAACACAGTGTTAGGTTAGTGAGTTTGACATTTGCATGGCTCTCACCTAACCGGGATGCAAGTGAAAGGCGTAGAAGTATTTAAATGTATACACTATAGTCGGTTCGTCCGAATTTCGATTAGATCAAAATTCGTTCTCAACTGGGATCTGTCCGGTACCGTGGGATTGGCTAGGCGAATACCGGGACTCGTGGATTCCTCCCATGCCAGTTGAGACGGACCTAGAGAGTCGCGCTTAAAAATGGTAATGAACTTGAACGAAAACGGCGGGCTTTTCTGTGGAACCTAACGAATAAGACGAGGTAGTGGCAAAGTTGATACGAGGTGTCGACGACTTAGTTAAATTCCAGTGACAGTCACGGAAATAATTAGGACTTAAGATTGTCTTAAGTGATTAATTAATTAACTAAGTGATGCTCAATTATAATTAAAATAATTAGATTGGATTTAATTATTTTATTATTTAAAATTGAGGGACTAAATTGAGAATTTAGAAACCTCAAGGGCCTAAATGAAATTACCATAAAATAATATAAAAAATAAAATAAAATAGAAAACTCTACACATCCACGTTGGGATGTGTAGAATAAATGAGTCATTGTTTTTTTTATTATTTAATATGACACTTGTATAACAAGTGTCTCAATTAATTAAAAAAAAATATTTACATAAATGATAAAAGCAACGTTTGTTGCTTGAGTAGATGGGATGACTTGGTACTCATTAGACATAAAATAAATCTAGAGGAAAAGAGTTGTAGAACTTGTAAAGCCACGTCAAGCTACGGGTTCGTTTGACGAGTCCCGACGCCCGAACTGAGTTGCGTCTAGCCATCGGGAGTATTCTCAGAGATTCGTTCAAGGTCATACCGGCGTGACGATCTAGCCCGGAGGACTCGGGATCCAGACGAGGTGTAGCCACGTCCATCCGAGGCGACGACAGAAGAAATTCCGTTCATCGAAGGTATACCTCGAACCCTAACGATTTGATTTACGAAAAATACCAAATGATATCGGAATAATTCGCAAGACCTCTCGTTGGAAACTTCGGGAAGTGTACAATTATTCTGGAAAATTTGGTATCAATCGGAAATCGTTTCGGTCGTCAAATAGTTAAAAGACGGCAGACTGCAGTTTTACTAGAATTAATAATTTCGAACCACAGATTTGATTTTGAGAAAAATATCAAACGATGTCGGAATAATTCGAAAGACCTATCGTTGCGAACATTAGGAAGTGTAGAAATATTCTGGAAAGTTTGGTATTGATCAAAAATCATTTCGGTCTCCAAATAATCGAAAAACGTCTGGTTGCCGCTTTGTTCGATTAATTTGGATCTAAATTATTAATTCAAATAAATTGAAATAAATTCGAATTTTGATAATTCGAATTAACCGCGATCTCCCGAGGCTTAGGGTAGCATCTCAGACCCTCGGGAGAAGCCAAATGGCGTAAGGTTGAATTTAGATATTAAAAATCGAAAATTCGCCACCCTACGCCGCTCGGTACAAATTGCGCTTCCGCTATAGCCACGTTGCGCTCTTCGGGGGCCGGCGTCGATTAATCGGGCCCACCCCAACAGTGGTATCAGAGCAAAAGGCTCATGTATGTTTCGACCGAAGGCCTCGAAAGCCGATGTGGCGAACGAACGGTCGACGTAGTTTGGAGACTATCGTCGCTCGTGACGTCGGTTGGGCACCCAACGTCAAAATTCTGTGTTGCATGTTTATGTGGGACATTTACGCGGGCTTAGGTTCTAACCGGGTTATAAGGGCCGTTTGCCGCCCCCCGGTATGTACATGGATTACGGGTTGTTTGGGAAATAATTCCCCCCGTGTTGTATTTTATCGCTTTATTAGATAAGTTAGATAAATGACGGCCGTTCGATGCAAGGCGAGGTTGGAGGGTTCGACGACCATCATGTCGATGACTCGACGTTTGAAGATCGAAGACCCGATCGTTTTACGACCCATGTAATTGGACCAGTCTAGAAATAGTCCGCATATTTGTCCATTTAAATTGCTTTCCTAGGGTTAGAAATTTATTTAACGCATTTACGTGCTCGTGCTTAATTTTAATATGCTATGAGTTACAAAAATCTCCCGTACGAATACTAAGTGAGTAAAGGGATTGGATGCCCTGTCTTCTATCAAGCTCGGGTCTAGTTGTTACAAAATCTAAATGCAAGGTTTGGTTTCGGGTATGCCGGCGCCTTGCATTTGTTTTTGTTTCGGCTTGCTCGGGTGCATTTGTGCCGCTCGCCAAGACCACACTGTGCGGTAAAATGTATGGTTCAAGTGTGCGGTTTTGAGCAATGTTGATAGGTCGCACTTAGACAGTCATACCGCCTTGTTCCGGGTTTGCCGGCGGGGGTCCCTGACTGAGGCAAAGATAGTTGAGACATTCGACAAGGTCGGATTCGTGCGGAGCACGACTTCGTGGGCCGCTGCAAACCAATAAAACGACAGAGGTTGAGGTTTGCACCCGTCCACGGGGACATCAACTCCACTATCGAAGTTATCAACGAAACTTCCAAAACATCCGTAGGGAGAATGGAGTTTATGAAAAGATAGCGGGAATCAAACGGAATAAAAAGTCCTTGTTCGCGTTTGATAACCTATACAATCGACTTAATATACCTTTTATTTTCTGCAGCATTTTCTCTCTTTGTGAATCATGTCGACCGCTTTAAATGTACTGCTCAAGGAGAATAGGTTGACTGGGCCAAACTATTCAGACTGGCTTCGCAACTTGAGGATTTTCCTTGAGATTGAGAACCTAGTTTATATCCTTGACTCCGAAATGCCGCTAGCCCCAGGGGCGCGGGCATCTGAGCAGGCTCGTGCCGCTTATGACAAGCGACTGCGTGATGAGAAGTTCGTAAAGGCTCATGTCCTCGGATCGATGAGTAACGCGCTGCAGCGTAGTCACGAAAGTATGGCTGATGCTCGGGTGATGGTTCAACATTTGAAAGAGCTTTACGGTGAGACATCTAGGACAGCTCGCTATGCGACTTCGTCGCAGCTCTTCCGATCGAGGATGTCTGAGGGTGAGAATGTTGGCGAACATGTTATGAACATGATCACCATGATCGAGAGGTTGGAAACTCTCAATTTTCGATTTGATCGGGAATTACAAAATGATCTCATCTTGCAGTCCTTGCCTCCGTCCTTCAATGCGTTCATTGTGAACTATCATCTGAATGGCATGACGCTATTGCTTCCTGATCTAATGAATCAGTTAGCAACGACGCAAGGTCAGATGAAGAGGGCAAAGCAGACTGCACTTGTCGCCACTTCTTCAAAGCCCCAGAAAGGCAAAAAGAAGAAGGGCAACAAGCTCAAGCCGACAGGGAAAGTTTCCAAGAAGAAACTATCTTCTGGGAAATCAAAGCAAACCGGTGTAAAGCCGACGGATAGGTGTCTGCATTGCGGTGCGCTGGGCCACTGGAAGCGGGACTGTCCGAAGCTCAAGGGTGAGCAGGCTGCGTCAGGTATTGAACTTAATGTTTTAGAAACAGTTTGTTCTTCATCTGTGTACTCTACTTCCTGGATATTGGATTCGGGGGCTAGTACTCACATTTGTGTTTCCACGCAGGGTCTGGGACCAAGTAGAGCGCTTGGGGAGCGTGAGATCGAGGTCAGAGTGGGAAGCGGGGATAGTATCTCGGCAAGCCACGTCGGATCAAGATCTCTTGTATTATCTTCTGGGCATGTGTTGCGTTTGTACGATTGTCTTGTACTCCCGAGGGGATTTAAGAACATCGTCTCCGTTCCTGTTTTGAGCAGGAATGGTTATGTATTTAGTTTCAATAATAATACATGCCACATTATGTATAGAAATAAAAATGTTGGCAGCACAACACTAATAAATGGTTTGTACTATTTAAATACCCAGGACGATATATCTGTGAATACTGTCACAAATAAACGAAAGTCGGGAATAAATGCGAGATACTTGTGGCATCTTCGATTAGGTCATACTGGAGAATGTAAGATCCACGAGTTGGAGAAAAACGGGATATTGACACCGTTGGGATCAGATCCCTATCCGACTTGTGAGTCATGCCTCAAAGGTAAAATGACCCGATCACCCTTCACCGGGACTTTTAATAGAGCCACTGAAGTTCTCGGTTTAATTCACACGGACGTTTGCGGGCCATTCAATGTGAAAGCTCGAGGTGACTTCCACTATTTTATTACCTTTACGGATGATCACAGTCGTTACGGACTAGTGTATCTGATGAGGTATAAAGCTGATGCTCTTGAAAGGTTCAAGGAGTATAAGGCGTTGGTGGAAAACCAAACTTCGAAAGTCATTAAAGTCATTCGATCGGATCGAGGTGGCGAGTACATGAGCATCGAGTTTGACCAGTTCTTAAAGGAGAATGGTATAATATCACAGATGACTCCGCCCGGTACGCCACAATTGAATGGCGTGGCCGAACGTAGAAACCGAACTTTACTAGATATGGTTCGTTCTATGTTAAGCTTTACAGATTTACCAATATCATTGTGGGGATACGCGCTTTTGATAGCAGCATATACCATTAACCGGTGTCCCTCGAAGTCTGTTAATGGCATTCCGTATGAGATATGGACTGGTCGTTTACCAAGCTTATCACATATTAGGATTTGGGGTTGCCCTGCCTATGTGAAAAAGCTGAAAACAGACAAATTGGAGTCTAGATCTATAAAAGGACGTTTCATAGGTTACCCTGAAGACTCTATGGGGTACCTATTCTATTTTCACGATGATCAAAGGATCGTTGTTGGCCTACATGCACATTTTCTCGAGGAAGAGTTCATTCGAGATTTTGGCATTGGCCGTGAGGTCACTCTCGAGGAGCAGTCGACCGAAACGCCCACACAAGATTCGGATGGTCCGAGCGAACCAGTCATGCGACGATCTGAAAGGGTGCCTCGCCAATCACAGCGGTATGGGATGTCACATGTTGAACAAGGTTATGTTGCGACTAGGGGACTTCTAAGAGAAGATCCCGTTACTTTCGATCAAGCTATATCCGATGTTGACTCAGCGAGATGGATTGAGGCTATGCGAGCTGAGATGGACTCAATGTACTCCAACAAAGTCTGGACTCTTGTAGACCTACCGAGTGGTTTTAGACCAATCGACTGTAAATGGATTTACAAGAGAAAGATTGGATCTGACGGACAAGTTGAGACGTACAAGGCCAGGTTGGTTGCCAAGGGCTATAACCAAAAAGAGGGAGTTGACTATGAGGAGACTTTCTCACCTGTAGCCATGATCAAGTCCACCCGGATAATGCTCGCGATAGCTGCGCACTATGATTATGAGATTTGGCAAATGGACGTTAAAACGGCATTCCTTAATGGATTCCTCAAGGAGGAGATCTATATGGAGCAGCCAAAAGGTTTTGAGTCGCATACAGATGCTCACAAAGTGTGCAAACTGAATCGGTCAATTTACGGACTGAAACAGGCCTCTCGCAGCTGGAATCTACGTTTTGATGAAGCAGTTCGGAACTTTGGATTCGTGAAAAACGTAGATGAGCCATGTGTCTACAGAAAGAGCAGTGGGAGTATGGTGTCGTTCCTTGTATTGTACGTGGATGATATCCTTTTGATAGGAAACGACATTGGGATGCTCTCATCGGTGAAAGCATGGCTTTCAACCGAATTCTCCATGAAAGACCTGGGAGAAGCGACGTATATACTAGGTATTCGCTTGTTCAGGGATCGAGCGAACCATACGATCGGCTTATCTCAGGCCCTTTACTTAGAGAAAATCCTGAAGAAATTCAGAATGGATGACTCTAAGAGAGGGTTCTTACCAATGCGACATGGGATCCATTTGTCGAAGTCAATGTCACCTCAAAGTGAGGAAGACAGACGACGGATGAGTGGAATACCCTATGCGTCTGCAGTGGGTAGTCTGATGTACGCGATGTTGTGTACACGACCGGACATTGCCTACGCTGTGAGCGTGGTCAGTCGGTTTCAGGCAAACCCAGGGGAAGAACATTGGACAGCTGTTAAGAATATCTTTAAATACCTTAGACGGACTAAAGACTTAACGCTGGTTTATGGAGGAGCTGGACTAGAAGTAGTTCGTTATACCGATTCGGACTTCCAGTCGGACGTGGATGACAGAAAATCTACTTCGGGTTTTGTATTCGTGCTCAACGGTGGGGCAGTGTCTTGGAGAAGCTCCAAGCAAAGCACAACAGCCGATTCCACGTGCGAGGCAGAATATATAGCAGCTTCAGAGGCAGCTAAAGAAGCTGTTTGGATGAAAAAGTTCTTTGAGGAACTTACTGTGGTACCAGTTGCTGACAGACCGCTTACACTTTGGTGCGATAATAGCGGTGCAGTCGCGCAAGCAAAGGAACCACGATCTCATAGCAAGTCCAAACATATTGAGAGAAAATATCACGTATTACGTGAGTTCGTTGAAAACGGGATGGTCGCCGTGCAGAAAATTGCCACCGCAGAAAACGTGGCGGACCCGCTCACGAAGCCCTTGTCCCAAGCAGTTATGGAACAGCATCTGGACAAGATGGGGCTACGATACCATTGCGACTGGCATTAGGTGCATCGCATGGCATTCGAGTGCAAGTGGGAGGCTGTTAGGGAGTGTGCCCTCGGAATGCCATACGAGGACTAGGAATAGTATAGGGCGCACGATGATGTATAGGTTGATAGACATGTTTATTGTATAAACCGTCAAATAATTTAATGAATATTTATTTTCATTATAATAAAGGCATTATTATTTATTTATCGAATTTAAAGTCTACTTGGCATCCGGCAGGGCGATAAATAAATAACACCCAAATGTTTGAGTTGGATGTCTGATTCTCGTGGGACGAGAGAGGAGACACCGGACAGTCCTTAATCTCAGCATTAAATAAAAAGTCCGTAAGTCTAAGGATTCTAGGTGGGTGACTAGATATCCGAATATGACTTATTCATTGATGACCACATAGTATCGGTAGTGTCACCGATTACCTGAGAGGTTGTGGGTCGTGATGGAGATATCGGTGATCGGAGAGATCGTGTATCCGGACATTCGGCTCGTATTCGTCTCAATCACATGGCTAGGATGTTGTCAATGATTGAACGAATGACTATAGTAGCCTCAGACCTATAGAGTCATTGACGGATTTGTTTTCGCGATTTCGGTTTGGCGCTAGTTGGCTAGGCTCGCAAGTGTTCATAAATGAGACACGGGTCAGCGACGAAACGCAACCGACTTTACGGAAGTGATTGCCGGGCTTTGACTGCTATCGGGATTCACTGCCTGTATTCGTATAGGTTAATGTCCTATGAGGTAATCGGAGAGTGACGATTACAAAGCCTTCGGCCGAAGCTTGGAAAACTTGCTTGTATTAGTTTAAATAATCGGATCGGTCTCGATTATAACATAGTGTTATGTTAGTGAGTTTGACATTTGCATGGCTCTCACCTAACCGGGATGCAAGTGAAAGGCGTAAGAAGTATTTAAATGTATACACTATAGTCGGTTCGCCCGAATTTCGATTAGATCAAAATTCGTTCTCAACTGGTATCTGTCCGGTACCGTGGGATTGGCTAGGCGAATACCGGGACTCGTGGATTCCTCCCATGCCAGTTGAGACGGACCTAGAGAGTCGCGCTTAAAAATGGTAATGAACTTGAACGAAAACGGCGGGCTTTTCTGTGGAACCTAACGAATAAGATTCGTTGAGGTAGTGGCAAAGTTGATACGAGGTGTCGACGACTTAGTTAAATTCCAGTGACAGTCACGGAAATAATTAGGACTTAAGATTGTCTTAAGTGATTAATTAATTAACTAAGTGATGCTCAATTATATTTAAAATAATTAGATTGGATTTAATTATTTTATTATTTAAAATTGAGGGACTAAATTGAGAATTTAGAAACTTCAAGGGCCTAAATGAAATTGCCATAAAATAATATAAAAATAAAATAAAATAGAAAACTCTACACATCCACGTTGGGATGTGTAGAATAAATGAGTCATTGTTTTTTTATTATTTAATATGACACTTGTATAACAAGTGTCTCAATTAATTAAGAAAAAATATTTACATAAATGATAAAGCAACGTTTGTTGCTTGAGTAGATGGGATGACTTGGTACTCATTAGACATAAAATAAATCTAGAGGAAAAGAGTTGTAGAACTTGTAAAGCCACGTCAAGCTACGGGTTCGTTTGACGAGTCCCGACGCCCGAACTGAGTTGCGTCTAGCCATCGGGAGTATTCTCAGAGATTCGTTCAAGGTCATACCGGCGTGACGATCTAGCCCGGAGGACCCGGGATCCAGATGAGGTGTAGCCACGTCCATCCGAGGCGACGACAGAAGAAATTCCGTTCATCGAAGGTATACCTCGAACCCTAACGATTTGATTTACGAAAAATACCAAATGATATCGGAATAATTCGCAAGACCTCTCGTTGGAAACGTCGGGAAGTGTACAATTATTCTGGAAAATTTGGTATCAATCGGAAATCGTTTCGGTCGTCAAATAGTTAAAAGACGGCAGACTGTCGTTTTACTCGAATTAATAATTTCGAACCACAGATTTGATTTTGAGAAAAATATCAAACGATGTCGGAATAATTCGAAAGACCTATCGTTGCGAACATTAGGAAGTGTAGAAATATTCTGGAAAGTTTGGTATTGATCAAAAATCATTTCGGTCTCCAAATAATCGAAAAACGTCTGGTTGCCGCTTTGTTCGATTAATTTGGATCTAAGTTATTAATTCAAATAAATTGGAAATAAATTCGAATTTTGATAATTCGAATTAACCGCGATCTCCCGAGGCTTAGAGTAGCATCTCAGACCCTCGGAAGAAGCCAAATGGCGTAAGGTTGAATTTAGATATTAAAAATCGAAAATTCGCCACCCTACGCCGCTCGGTACAAATTGCGCTTCCGCTATAGCCACGTTGCGCTGTTCGGGGGCCGGCGTCGATTAATCGGGCCCACCCCAACAAATCTAACCCCGCATTTGAGCACATAATAGGGCAGTTTGCTTGAAGAAGACCGTTGGTGGAAATATTTAGCTTTAAGGACTCTAGACATCAAGATATTGGGGTGAGAGATGAGCTCCAAAGCTGCTTCCCAATCAAGGCATCATTAAATTTTTGGAGATCATGAAACCCTAACCCTCCATCAGTTTTATCGAGAGTTAGTTTGGCCGATGCTCTCCAGTGGGGTTTGGGAGTTTCAGATTTGTTGGTTCCCCACCAAAAAGTTGGCCGAAGCAGAAACAATCTTCTTGCAAAGACCGACTGGAATTTTAAAGCAGGACACTGCAAAAGTAGGAAGAGCATTAATGATAGATTTCAAAAGCACTTCTTTACCTGCTGTTTAGGAAAATGTTCTTCCAGCTATTAAGTCTACCTTTTACTGCCTCCAAGATGTAATTGAATGTATCAATCTTCGATCTCCCAATGCCCAGCGGTAAGGCAAGGTAATTTATTCTATATTGCTCATTGATACCCGAAAGGACCTGGCCAATCATCTCTCTAGTTTCTGGTGTTGTATTCTTGCTGAAGTAGACCGAAGATTTTTCAAGGTTTACCATATGTCCAGAGGCAGATTCATAGAGTTGAAGTAGGTCTTTGATCGTGTTAGCCTGTTGGCCCGACGCTTCACATAAATAAAAGATGGGTGACAAGAGGACCCCCTCTAAAAATTCTTAGTCCTTTATAGGACCCAGAGCAAGCCACTTGTGAAATGATATTTGAGAATGCCTCTGAAATGACAGGGAACAGAAAAGGCGATAAAGGATCACCCTGCTTTATTCCTCGAGTTGGTCTAACGAAGCCACAGGGTGTTCCATTGATATTGAAGGAAAATGATGTAGAGCTAATACATCTGTAAATCCACTCAACAAATCTTTTTTCAAAATCCATTTTGTGAAGAAATTTTTCAAGAAACCCTCACTCTACTCTATCATATGCCTTAGCCATGTCAAGTTTGAGAGCCATAAAACATTTTTCCTCTACTCTTAAGGCTGTTAAGATGATGAAGACATTCATTGGCAACAACCACATTGTCAAGAATTTGTCTTCCTTGAATGAATGAATGCAGCTTGGCTAGAATAAATGCAGTTTTGAAGGCAAGGTCTCAATCTCTCTGCAATAATCTTAGAAGGATTTTATATGCAACATTACAAAGACTAATAGGTCCATAGTGTGAAATAAGTGAGGGATTTTTAATTTAGGTGAGTAACGAGTATGTGATTGAGGTTCCTAAGCATTTTGTTGAATATGTATGTTATTATTATATATCAATCCCTGAATTTTTTTCTTTAAAATGAGGATTTCATTCAAATATCCAAATGGACCAGGAGTACAATAGAACAATACTCATAATATTACATCATATTTGACTATTTCTATTGTGTAAAAACCGGTGATAGCACAATATCCGTTCTAAAACCCCGAAAAAGGGGGAAGAGGAAAAACCCTACTCTGGTATCAAATGACCAAAATTCCACCTTTCACCCGTTTCAGGCAGCGAAAGCGAAGGTGTTACTGTCGGGCTCAACTTCCTTAACAACGAAACGTGAAAGATGGGGCTTATCTTTGCTTCCGGCGGAAAGGTTAGCGTGGAAGACACAGGCCCGACTTCTTCAAGATATCAAACGGGCTATAACATCTAGCGGGAAGCCTCAGATTTAGATTCGATGCCCGTGAATTTTGACCAAAGGGATGGAGTTTGATGTAAGCTTGCTCACCTGCAGAAAAATTCATTACTCGTCTCCTTTGTTCTGCATAAGTTTGTTTCCCTTGTTGTGCTCGGTTTAGATTTCCCTTGAGTGGCTGTAAAAATTCCAATCCTTCTCGTACTTGAACATCACATCTTTCTTGATCAAAGGGTAGATATGTATGGGTTATTGCCCTGTGATGGTTCAGATTTCCTCGAGAGAAAAACTCACCTCCTCAATACTCCAATGTCCCCGACCAAACGGTAGATTAGAGTCATCTCCACTGTATAGCTGCCCGAAACCCAGCCGTCCTCGATCGAACGGCATGTTCTGATCTCGGAAAATCTCTTTAGGTTCTTCGAAACTATCATAAATTTCAGAAAGTAATTCTGAAATCCGATGGTGCTCCGTTAGTGTTCTTGCATGATGTGATACCAACATCATCACAACGGGTATCCCTGGTTCCCACGACCTCTTGAGCCCCTTAACCATGCTAGCCCTGAACATATTTAGGGAGCCGCCCAAGTCTATTAAGATACTCAGCTTCTGACCCGTGATGTAACACACAATCACTTCCACGGTATTTGGTCCCATTTTCCCCTTTGTAGTAGTTACGGATAGAAATACTTCTCCAGCTGCTACTTCATCCTCAATGTTAGCTTTTTGGGTGGTTGACACCTCCTTGTCTTTCTCTTCTCTCTTGGCAACCATTTCAGCTGTTATAGTATTGTAGTGGGTGGTTTCGAGATCTGGTTTTTAGCTATATCCTCCTCGGAAGAAGGGAACAACTTAATCCTCTCGTCGACGAACCCACGTCCTCGATCAAATGGTAGGTCAGGGTCCTCTCCGTCGGGTAGCCGCTCGGCGTCACACCGTCCACAATTGAACAACAGATTTTCATCTGGGAGTACTCCTTTAGGCTCTCCAAAAACTCCAGCCACTACAATCTCTGTTTTAAGTCTGCTTGGGTCAATATCAATGATTCCAGAAGTTGTATCATTAAGCTTTCGACGAGGTTGGTTTCCTCTTGCCCCGTGCTTGGAACAAACTCTGTTCTCACACTTGTAAACAACTTTTTCGGTGTTGTTGAGGCCCGTATAGGGTGGTTATAGGTCTTGTTTTCTGCCTTTTGGTGGAAGACAAACATCCAATAAATCTTCAAAAATAGCCTCCTTCCTTCCTTTCGCGTTAACATCGAGAATATGCAGCTGTTTTTGGCCGAGCTCCTTAGCATCGTTTAGGCTCTTAGGTTGCAGCTTCTTCAGGATACCTCGCAACTCATCACCAAGACCATCAACAAATCGAGAAGTGAAATAGTTTTCGAAAAGCTCTAAGTCATCGCCGATAGGTATGTTCCATATTAATTCTTCAAATCTTTTAACGTAATCCAAATACGAACCGACATGTTTGAGGGCTTCTAGCTCCCTAAAGGCCTTAGCATCCTTAAGGTCTTCAAACCTAGCCGACACTAAGCTTAAGAACTGCTTCGAGCTCAATTGTATTTGCCGGTTAGCCATGTTCTGATACCACGCCACCGCTTTGCCTTCAAAATGTCTAGCAGCTGTCGTTGTTCTTCATCAACTTGTGGCCTCAACATGAAATAACAACTTTTTAGCATCCAAGTCCTAGCTCTCGTACCATCAAACACCGGAAATTCATCATTTAAATCGTAATGTGTATGAGTCATTTTTGTAGGCATCACCTCGTCCGGAAGAGAACTACTCGCTGGAATGGGACATCGAACAGATCGTGTTGGGCACCCTTATCGTCTGCCATCGTTGAAATTGCCGGTCGAGAATCGAGTGCTCTAATACCAATGTTATGGTCCGAGTAGATTTGGTGTATGATGTGCTAAAATTAGCTTAATGCCAATTCACTGATGATATTAATATGCGGAAATTTTATGCCAGGCCCTGTCAGAATTTAAAATTAGTAATCAGGCCCTGTCAGTTTTGTTTTAGTTCAAAAGACCTAATTTTTGAAAATTTAAATGAAAATGACCGAAAACTATGTTTTGACGAAATTACCCTTAATAAAGTGAGTATTTGACATCAGTTTTATGTTACACAATTATACTAATTTGTTACCGTAAAAACCGTAAGTGTTAATTTAACGTCATAAGACGTCACTTATCGACAGTAAAATGTTAATATTTATTACATCGGGCTATCGAACCCCATTTTTCACACTGATCGAACATAGTCAATTGTTAACACCTTGTTTTGTTTTTCATAAGTATTGATGTGGTATTATATTTTCAAACAGAAAACGGTTTATTCGGATTTTTATTCGAATTATTCGAGCTCGAATTGAGTTATTCGGATAACATTCGGATAGAAAAATAACATTTATTCGAGTAAAAAAAATTCGAATTGCAAATTCGAATAACAATTTTTTTATTCTAATTTTCTTTTATTCGAATTAAAAAAAATTAATTCGAATTAATTCGATTTTTTAATTAGATAATTTTTGGCATCGAACTGTTTTTTTACTACATAAAATCGAAGCGTTACTTAGATTATCTAAAGTGGTACTGAAAGTACAGTATCTGTTACCAAAATAAACAATAAAAGTTACTCTGTTTTCCATCATGTGGTATTACACCCTAAATTCTAAACCGTAAACCCTAAACCCGGCGCGACGACCATTATTGTTCTCCTATAAAAGATCGAATCATTAGAGTTTCGACCTTATTCCGCGTTTTGATTATGAAAATTGGTAATCTATTATAAGAGCATTGCTCCCTATAATGATGAATTTTCTGTCTAGGGAAACAGGGGGATGGTCGGGTGGAGGGTTGAAGAAGGGTTCATTGAACCCTTCTCAGGGTTCAAAATAGAGGATCATTCCAAAACAGTATCGAACCCTAAACCCTAAACCATATATGACAATTATAATAGTTTTGTGCTGAAAAAAACACATCCTTTCATTTGGATAACAACAGTCTTGTATTAACTACCATATTGTGTCTATTTAGTAACAAATAATGTCGCAGAAGTAACATATCATTCAAACATAATACTGCTTCCTGCAATAGCACATTAACAAATGATGTTGCAGGAAGTGGTATTGTTTTTGAATGATGTGTTACTTCTGCGACATCATTTGTTACTAAATAGACACCATATGATACTCAATATAAGACTGTTGTTATCCAAATGAAAGGAAGTGTTTTTTTAGCGCAAAACTGTTATAATTTTTTGAAAACTTGTTATCAGATCATTTAGATATCAGACGTAAATTTGGCATATGTTAGGGTTAAATATGTCTTTTCGCGTCATTTTAGGGCCTGACCTCTGATTTTTTCGAAAGTGGGTCTTTAAAAAGTTGGGGTCTGAACCCAAACTCAAACATGTTAATAGGGCCTGAAGTTAAATTAACCCTATTAATATAATACTATTTTGTATATTTTGAATATAGGTTAAAGGTGAGAAGAGACTAAAGATAGAAGATATAGATTGAGAAATGAAGAACAGATGCAGAGATCGATGAGAAGATTACGAAGAAGATGAAGATAGATGAGAGTTATGTTTAATCTTGCTTAATCTGCATAATTCTGGTACATTGTTTATAACAACATAAATGCGCTTTTGACCCAACATGAAATATAACTAATGAAACAACTTGGCCCAAATATTCTCCTCTTCAACCCACTCCATCTCTAGCAAATCCACTCCAAGAATTTACTTGATTTATCTTTTTCTTCCTTGAACTTCCAGCGCACCTCTCTATTATAGTGCCATCATCTTCCTTGAACTCATCTCTCATAGTTCCTGTCAGGCTACACAATGGTGGATGCATGACATGTGTGTCTCGCTACGCATCGCTCAACTAAAGTTGTGGTAAGATGCAGGTTCACCTTTGAGATTTACAACTATATACACCGTAAAACCCCATCGATTCCAACTTTCTAAGTACGCAAATATGAAGTTCTCTCCGGTTGCTCGTAGTACCCCATACAGAAACCTCTGGACCCCTCGTTTGAAGGGTAACGTCAAGCATACGACGAATGATGCGTCTGTTGTTGCGTTAACAAAGACGAATCTCTCGGTCCATAAAGTGAAGTCTCGTCCATCTTAAAGAGAAAAAAAACACAATCTTAATAAGGACCAACGAATAACGCAACTAGTTAAGGTCCAAAGTTTATTGTTACTAACGACATCTGGCATTTAACACCAATGACGACTAGTGACGACGTTTAACTCCGACTTGCACCAGTGGTGACAACCGCTGACCAACGTTTAAACACTCGCAACGATGTGATGATAACCACCTCGAGCATAACGGTGGCCCACAACCACCGGCAACGACCAATGAGTCGACGACGAAGCCGTCATCGATCGAGATGGACGGCGATCCGGCCAATTCACCAGAAGAAAAAAACCAAAATTAACCAAAATCATCCACATCCGCCACTTTGCGGCAATAACCGTGGTCAGCTCGCCCATGACGATGGAGAACCACGCCGCCGAGCACTGGAGGGCCGCTGGAGAGCCACGCCGGCCAACGCACATTAAAAAAAAATTAAACAAAATGACATACTCACAAAATTGGAAGGGGTTAAGATTCTAGCCTTGAAATCACATGATTTGGAGTCGGATCGAAAAGGTTTGATCCGAGAGGTGAGGAAGAAAGGAAGAGAAGAAGAGAGGAGGCAGAAGACGAAGAGAGAAAAAGAAAAGGGCGATTTTTACGGCAGTAGAACTCGCCACTCGGTGTGGCACGTTTAGAACGCGCCACTCGGTGTGTCGCGTTAAGAACACGTCGCTTGGTGTACGCGCCACTCCAACTGGCGCTTTAACCTATTTTTAATAACGTTTTTAGTTTGGCATTATTTGAGACAGGAGGATTTAAAAAGCATTATTTTGGGAAAAAAAGGCTACAGCCACGCTGTGACATACATCGAGTGTACTAAAAATTTAATAAACATACACATCATTTCACGTTATTTATTGATGGGTGACTCTCAAGAACAAGACAGATGAAAGGATAGTCAACAGATGAAAGGATTGATAATAAACATACATAAAAAGGATAAATCGCCTCTCTCTCCTTCCCCACCTTTTCTCTCCCTTCTCACTAAATGGAGGTAGGGGGAGCTCTTCTTTTGTAATTTCTTCTATGTATTGTCCTTTTAATATAAAAAAATTCGCCCACCACCTCGTTCTACCGCCCCGACACCCGCCTCCGCCTACGTCAGCCGCCTCCGCCTCCGTGTCTGCCAGTCTCCACCGAGCCCGTCTCCGTCTCCGCCAGCCGCGCCTCCCTCTCCAGCTGCCCCAACCTTTCCACCCCGACACCGGCTCTCCTTCCGCCTGTCGCCGACATCACCACCCACCGCTCGGCCGCTTGTGTCGGGCGGGTTCTCCTCGGGGAAATTTTTGGAGTTTGCTCCCCTTTGTAGGTATTTTTCTCCATTTGTGGGAGCCTACCTTCCATCGTGGAAGGGTTTCTCTCCCCTCGTGGGAGTCCCCTATCTTGGGGAAAAGAAGCATATTTCCCAGGGGATTTACCTTTAACTCAGCTGTTTGCCCAATTGTCGAATGGAGACTCGAGCTACGCGACTTGGGTAGACGAGAAGTTTTTGCAGGCTAAGTTCCAGCGGTTAGATCCTTGAGGACAAGGATCTATTCGAGAAGGGGTATTGTCATGTATCCACCATTGTGTAGCTTGAGAGGAACTATGAGAGATGAGTTCAAGGAAGATGATGGCACTATAATAGAGAGATGCGCTGGAAGTTCAGGGAAGAAAAAGATAAATGAAGTAAATTATTGGAGTTGATTTGCTAGAGATGGAGTGGGTTGAAGAGGAGAATATTTGGGCCAAGTTGTTTAATTAGTTATATTTCATATTGGGTCAAAAGCGCATTTATGTTGCTGTTATAAACAATGTACCAGAATTATGCAGATTAAGCAAGATTAAACCTAATTCTCAACGTGGTCGGTATAATGCTTATACTGCCCGTCACATTCAGCTACCTGCAAATAAACACATAACACAGTTCATTGATTCACCAACACAATGCTATTTGTTTACTATTTATTTACTAAGCGAAATTGGAAACATATCGTGTTTGAGCAGCAAAAACTGAATATGTATAATGCTTACGCTTCCCTCAATTTCAGGTTTGTCCTTTAAAAGTGTAGCCCACCGATCTGATGATCTTTCATCTTCTTGAATACCCCATGGATCAATTCATTTAACTTACCACTCTTTGAGTATATACCGATAACTTGGAGACCAGTAAGTGAGGCCGAGCTCAGAGATGTGGTGAGATGAGATTCAGTCGAACCATCTTTTGCATTCTTGTAGGCCTTGTATGGATGACTTTTTGATCGACCGTCGCGGGAAAGTTTCGGAGGATAGGCCAGAAATCTGCAACCATAGAAGAGGATTTCAGACTGAAATATTCCATGCTTCCATTAACATCAGAGATCATACGATGAGAAAAATTAATAACACATCACTTCGAAAACTAATAAGTGACCAACTTGTTTGACTTCCCCATTTAAATCCTTCACTTGGTAGTTCCCTCTCCAATATCTGAGCAGAAAAAATATCACAGACGGGAAATAAATAGTTATCCAAATAACTCAGCGATAACATTTTCGATCCTCATGCCAAGTAACATTACTTTATGGACTCATGAAACCGTCAAGTAAAACGAACAAATAGAATAAATAAAGTAATAAAAAGAGACCGTAAGTTAATGTATGAAGATCCACCCAAACATGTAACCTAATATAAAGAAAATAATTAGCAAAACATTCAAAGTAGAATAATACCCACTAATGAAACTAAAGAAAAACGTTAGACAAATTAAAAACGAATGTACAATGCAAGAGGGAACTCATGACACTTTCCCACGAACGGTCAAGTAAATGAAGAGGAAAACTAAAATCATAATACAAATCACATAATGAACCAAGGCAACAACCCAAACTTCAATCAACACAGAAAATGAAAATGTCTGAACATAGTTGTTGTCCCAGTGTCTGAGATTCTTATTCGAATTAACCAACGTTAACTACTATAAAAAATATTTCTTTATACGACAATTTTCATACTATTTTTGTATGCTATGTCATCAGTAGCCAGATTTCATGCTCGCGTTTGCTCTTTGTTGGCCAAAATCAAGATCAACAGACAAAAACAGAGATGTATATGAAGGGTTACCTCAAAGACCGGCATTGAATCCCACATTGCACTCAGTTTTGGCTTTTCTTATCTACATATCCACAAAAGATGGCGATTTCATTTGAGAATAAAACTTGCAAATGTGTGTAAAATGCCAACACGGCTGTAGAAAATGGGTTCCCATGGACAGATCTAATGAAATATTTATGTCCATCATCTTCCACAGGAAATATGCCATGCACATGCTTTATAAACTTTTTGTCATTGAATTAAATAAAGTTATGTGGTTCGGAAAGGAAGATCAAATCGAACCCCAATTGATTCGGGCATAAGAAAAGTCTATAACTTGCGAGGCATCCCCCTTATGACTATAACTCTTCTTGCGTAATGGTTCCAGATATGTTTGAGGCACATGCGTCTTCCTTTGAACAAAAGGCAGCAAAACGTTCCTATTTCTTTTTTACAAACATATAAGTTATCGTCATCATAAGGGTAGTCACATCGTACCCGTTCGAACATGGAAGGTGCCGACTGTTTTTATAAGTAGCATGCACCACCTGTTGGGTCCCTTCTGAATGCCACAAACTTTAAACAGTGTTAGCATAAATAGTCTAATTAAACTGTGTAAGCAAATTTTGCCAAGAGAAGATTTCATTCACATGCATAAACGTAATAATTTTTAAACTCCCATCTAATTCTTGCTTTTGGGCCTCTTGTATCTACAAAACTTTCATCTGCTTCTTTGAGCCTTGCAAGACTTTCTCTGGTTCATGTGGCGCTTAGAGAAAAAAACAAAAACAATGAAATAAGTCAACATTTTCAATCACTATTATGACCATTAGCCATTGTACCTTATCTGCAATCTGATGCAAAGAAAAATACAAAAAAGAACGCACCTGCCTCCTATTTTCGTGGTTAATAATACTCACAGGGTTTATAGCTAGCCACCTAGTCCGTAAACATTCCCCGAGCTTTGCTCCTTTGGGTATGAGGTGCTCCTCTTATTTTCCTTCTGAGGCTTCCGTAGTATATCGACCCCTCCTACGACGCCTTCAAGCAAAGCCATATCCTAAAACTGCTCCAGTGGCCAGAAAAAATTACAGCGTGGGACTGGTCGGAACGGCTCACTTGAACTACTAAGGAAACCTCTCCAAATAAGCCTCCACTTCCATCCCCATTTTTTCCTATCAATTGCAACATTAAGGAAACCTCACAAACAATTGATAGACAGGCAAGGAAATATCTCAGGCAACATCTAGTCGAAAATCACAAACCTTGGTTCCATATACGATCACCTGTCTTATTATCTGCAACAGCTTGCCTTGAAGTTGATGATGAAGATGAAATCTCAGCCAAAACAACCTCCCAATTCTTAGACTCCTTGGTCTCCAAGATTCCCTTCGATCGATCTTTTCGAAAACTAATCTTCTCCTTCTCCTTCGAATCCTTTCATCCCCATCAGACCAATCCTCCAACGACATGAGATCAGCCGTGGAGTTCGAACAGGCAAAGACTTGCACGACGCCATATCGCTAACCCTAAACCCATCTTCAGTCTGATGATTCGAATAAGTCTCAAGACCCATCTTAGCAGATCTTCCAGCGAAGTCGTACACCTCGACGAAGACCCCCCAAACTCCGACACAGAATTGCTGCTGCTCCTCTCGCTAGCGAAGGAAAAGTCAAACCGCCCGCCGAAGCTCTCATTCCAGCCCGACCTCGACCACCCAGCTACCAGCAATCAACGACGCCGGCTGGACCGGGAGAATCGAAAGCCTTCCCCCAATCACGGGCTTCGATGACGTACGAACGATTCTCCTTACCTTATTAATGAAAAACTTTTGGTTTGATTGGACTCTTCGTTTTATGAGCATAGTTTAAAAAGATATCATTATGGGATGAGCGATGGCATTACTAGGCTCTTCGCTTGCCTCAATCAAAGTGAATAAAATCATTCTTGGGCTGCCACGTCAGCAGATCTGTTCACATACCAATCAAATACAACGAATTTGGTTCAAAAAAGTACATTGTTTAGCTGCCCTTTGGTCTTCAAGCAATTTCATTGGTTGATAGGGGCTCTCTATGCTGACGTATCAGCGCACTAGTCGACTTTGGGGGTATTTTGTTGCCACGTGTCATCGCAATAGGATCCCTATCCACCTTTGTAAAGCGGAAACGGAACAAGACAACGTAAATTTAAGGGACCTCGTCGAGGTTCGCTCCTCGACTTAGCCCGTTTTATTCCTCGGCGAACAAAACGTACACTATAGGAAAACTCAAACCCGTGTGGAACCGAACAAGCCTCGGCCTCACCTCGCTAACCCAAACGAAGCTACTAACATGGTTATCCTAAGTGTCCCTTCGGGATCTTAATCACTAACCTAACTCGCTAGTGAACGCCTCAACGCGACCCCGTCGAACCTTTCCCAAAAGACTCGATGTTGTGGCTTGGTGTGCTCTCGAAAATCTCCTCTCAAGACTCTCAATTTCGTCCTCTCTTTGGCTTGGGCGAATGAGGTCCTATTTATAAGCCTCAAGCTTCCTTTTGTGACTTGGTAAAGATCTCCCAAAAAGATCTTTCATATCTTGTTTTCATATCTTCTAAATATAGTAAATAATCAAACAAGTTCCTCCCCAACGATCTCAAACCTTTTGAACCAAGTCAACCTCCTTTGAAGCTTCTAGGACTCCGCGTGCCGCGCCCGCTTCGTCCCGCCCTAGCCTGTCCCGCCGCGCGCATTCGCCGCGCGCGCGTACCGCCGCGTGCGTGCCTCGTCGCACCCCAACCTGGCCCGCCTCGCGTGGGCCTGGTCCGGCTTCGACCCGCTCAGCCGTCGTCACCTCCGCCGTCGCCGCCGCCTACTGCCGCCGTGCGCCGCCGCGCACCGCCGCCGAGCACCGCCGTGCTCCGCCGATCGCCGTGCACCGCCGCCACCGCCGCCGGACGGCCGCCGTGCACCGCCGACGCCGGCCGCCGGACCGCTGGCCGCCGTCGTGCTGTCGCCGGACCTCAGCGTCCGCGCCAGCTCGCATGTGCGCCCGCCTCATCGCGTGCGGTGGCCTGCCTAAGTGCCGCGCCTGCGTGCCACACTTGTCCGCGCGCGCTGCACAGCCTCGCGCGCCAACCTCGCCAAGCCCTGCCGAGAAGTCCCGCACATCCGCGCACGCCAACTCTCGCACATCCCTGCCGAGAAGTCCCGCACACTGCCTAAGTCCCATGCGCGCCAACTCTCGCACGCGCCTGCCGAGAAGTCCCCGCACGCCCTTAGCCCAATGTGCCCACGCTGTGCGCGCGCTGCCCCCGCAGCCTTGCGCATGCTTGCGCGCGCACTGTGCGCACGGCCCCGCGCCCAGTGTAGGCGCGCGGCCCGGCCAGGCCGCCTGCCTGGCCGGCCACCGTGGCTGACCTCGCCGGCTCCGGCCGAGTCCCTCGTTACCTCGGCGGCTCCACCCATGCGTCTTGGGTTAAATCGTCCAAGTGTTGTTCCCCGCCAACTCGTGCGCCTTGGACCTGCACATCATAGCTACTTATATAGCTCGGCCATGACGAGCTGATGACGTGGCACTCAAGGGTGTAACAATTGTTTCCCTTTCTTCTTCTTTTCTTTTTTGCCCTTGAGCTAGTGCTTTTCGATCATGTGTCTTGGTTTCCTGACACAGGTATGACATCCTCATGGTGGGATATGTTGATCGATCTGGAGAAGGGAACAGCTCCTTAGTTCCTCCGACTTCCTAAGCCAGCATACCCTATGTAGCTCCCTTGCTCCCTCGGGTCCTTGTGGCAAGGGATGTTTGCAAGGAGATTTCTCCTTTTGCAGGGACGACGGACGTCCCTGCGGTTCCTTCTCCTATTAGGGGAGCTCAGTGGCTGAGCTCCCTACTTCTGAACAGAGGTGAAAAGGTGAGCTTGTTAGGTCGTTGGGTGCTCTCCCAGACGTTCAGAGGGCCATCTCCCAGGTGGTGGGCTATGTAGCTGCCGGAGCGTCCGCCAAGTCGTCAATTCGGGACCTGGAGATAGCTACTCAGGCAAAGTCAACGAATTAGGATAAGAGGGAACTGCGGAGCTCCTTGTAGAAAGAAAGATAAAAATGCTGCACTTGTGAAACAGTGCGAGGAGGATCTCTGGAGCTCCTTCGTAAAGGAGAAGGAAGAGTGGGATGTCGATTTTGCGCGTATGACGGAGGTGCATTTGGCTTATCTTCAAGAGCTGCCATCTTTGATTGCTTTGAATGAGGTCCCCAAACTCCCGAGATTCCTCGTTTCTGGGTTGGCGTCTTAAAGGAGCATGTGGAGGTCCTGACCCATGCTATGGTCTCCCAGACGTCATCTCCATCTCCTCAGGGGGCTTAGTAGAAAGCCTTTCCGGACACCTTAGGACCTGCAATATTTTAGGGGATCTTAACTCCCCTATGTTTATGTGTTTCCGTTGGAGCTTCCTTAGGCTTTATCGTCGCCGTTGCATCCGTCGTCCTTGGAATCTGGAAGGGACCTGACGGGACCTGATGTCGGTGCTCCTCTTGCACTTCGAAGGAGATCCCCAGGTCCTACTGCACGTTGCTTTTAGCTCCCTGGGAGATCCCATTTATATAGACATCTCCTCTTTTTCATCATGGTGATAGCCTGTAAAAAATACTTTGTCATGTTTTTCTTTCGAGGCATAATGGTGTATGGGAGCTTAACTCCCCATATTCGCATATTACATCGGAGTTCCCTTTCTCCTTGTATTATATTTTCTTTTGTGGGATCTGATGGATGTTTCTAGGAACATCATTATCTTGGCATGGTTATAGCGCCAGCTCGCTTATTCAATTCGTAAGCCAAGTACGAATTCACGCCCTTGGTTGCAATGACCGTCCCATTGTCCTCGGGTGTCGCTTTGCGCTAGGCTCTCTTTGTCCATAGCGAGTTCAGTATCTGGGTAGACACTTAGGTCTACAAAATTATAACCCCGGGGATCCCCTCATCGATTTACCCTGGTTATAGCGCCAGCTTCGCTTTTTAGGTACCATTCACGTCGCAGGCCTACGAGAGCCTTTGATGTCTTGTACACCGCAGCCCGTCAGCGGCGGTATCTTGTACACCCTTATGGGCATCATCACATCGCAGATTTATTATCTTTGATGTCGGGTACGCCGCCGGCCCGTCGGCCATTGGGATCATCACACGTCGCACAGTCTTTGATGCCGGGTACACCTTAGGTCCGTCGACCCTCGGCATCGATTATATTATATGGTGCACCTTTCATTATATGATAAAATGTGTGTATTCCGACAAGGCGGTATTTTCTTAGGGATATAATTAGTTTACCCTCGCCAGCGTCGCTTGAGCGCGTGGTTATAGCGCCCGCTCGCTTAGTATCCGGGCTCCTTGTTCGAGGCCTAAAATTTGAAGTACTGGAGCTCCTTTGTCCTCGGTTAATGTTGAGGTTCCTGGCTCCAAATCTTCGGAGGCTCGGTCCTTCGACTGCTCAAGTGAACAATTTTGGGCTCTGTTGGAAATTGGAATTCCTCTGCCCTGGAGCTCCTATTATGATAGGGATGTGAGCCTTAAATGGAGCAGGCCCTTGTCTAGAGGAGGAGGGGTTGTTTGCCTTTGATTGGCACAGATCCCCAGACTCCTTCTTGGCTACCTCCCGACCTTGGTTGATGCCACAGTCAAGGAACTTCCTCAGTTGTTCCACTAGGGATGGCACTTCGATTTCATCCTTCAAATAATAGCAGTCATTAGTGCATTTATTATGGCTCCAATGATATAAATGAGAGGAAGGTTTAGAGGGCCCTGAAATTCCGGCTGAGAGCCTAATCAATGCGGTATGTCTCTGCGTGCTAGAAGGGAGCTGTCTCTTAGGTCCCACGGATATTACCAGCGAGGAGCTGGGCTATGAGATCCTGTTGATGTTTGTCAGAGCGGAGCTGGGAATTGTCCTCCAGTAGAGCTTTATGTGCTAGCATGAAGCTCAGGTTTTATCTCCCTCAGGTTTTCAGGCACTGTGGCCCTTTGGATCTTTTTATGCAGGTGTGTAGCTAAGTCTATAGATCCCTATCAAGAGCTTAGGGACTTTGCTACCGGAAAGGAGATTGGGCTTTTGGATGCTAGTGCGGAGCTGGTGGTAGTGCGGAGCTCACTTCGAGGTCCTACGGACCTTCGCGTGCCAATGCGGAGGATCCTTAAATGGAGCTGGCTCTTATCTGGAAGACGCGAGGTTGTCTGCCTTTAGTCGGCACAGATCCCCCGGCCCCTTCTTGGCTGCCTTCAGACCTTGGTCGAGGCTATGCCCAACGAACTTCCCTAGACTTCATACGAGGATGGGTCCTTCTATTTGGTCCTTCAAACAATAGAAGTTGTTAGTGTGATACATATACTTATAAAATATTGGTAAGGTAAATGAAAATGAGATTCAGAGGGCCCTTTTCATCACGCGACGTCTCCCGACTGGCCAAGATCTCTTCCATGTTGTTTCATGACGGTATGAGGTTATGCAGGATCCTAAGAAAGGATCTCGACAGCTCCTTGTCGTGAGGTTAAGGCAGTAATAGTTTTCCTATGCCAGTGGAGAGCTAAGGTCATAGGTCTTGACTAGCATGGAGCTGATCTCTGAAGATCACCATTTGGTGATTGTGTCTTCCCAGGCCAACGAGGAGCTGGGCTTAGGGACAACGCGGAGATGGAGCTTCGGTCTTGGGGACCTTCGCATGCCAGCAAGGTGTTGGGCTGGATCTCTTGAGGATCTTCGTATACCAGCACGGAGCTGTCTTTTAGGTCCTACGAACCTTAGCGTGCCAGCGTGGGGCTCGACTTTGGTTTCCCGCAAATCTTTGGATGTCGGCTCGGAGCTAGACCTTCAGGTTCCGAGGTCCTTCACATGCCAGCGGGGAGCTCGGCTTTTCAGGTCCCTTGGACTTCCAAAGTGGAGCTGTGCTTCTTTGCCTTTATTCCAACGCGGAGCTGGGTTTCAGCCGATTTGGAGATCCCCCGTAACGGACTTCGCGTGCTAGCGAGGAACTCGGCATGGAGATCGCAAACACATAGATCATATCTTCATTTCCAGCGCGGAGCTGGTCTTCGTAACTCCCTAGTGGTTCTTTACAAAGGGGTTAGGCTTACGCGTGGAGCTTGGCTCTTAGATCCCACATATAGGAGCCCGGGTCTTCATGGGACTGGGCTTTTCAAGCCTTCTGCTGGCACGGAGCTGAGGAGATCCCGAAGGGGGAGCTCCGAGTCTTCTTGTCAGTGGGGAGCTCCGAGTCTTCTTGTCAGCGGGAAGCTGGGCTTTTAGGTCCCAAAGGGGGAGCTTTGGGTCTTCTTGCCAGCGCGGAGCTGGGCTTTTAGGTCCCGAAGGGAGAGCTTCGGGTCTTCTTGCCAGCGGGGAGCTGGCTTGTAGGTCCCGAAGGGGAGCTTCGGGTCTTCATGCCAGCGCGGAGCTGGGCTTTTAAGTCCCGAAGAGGAGCTTGAGGTCTTCACCCTTTACTCCACTCAGTCAAGGTGGTGTTTAATGCATTAGGTCTCAGGAGCTTCAGTTGTGCTTTTGGCAGCTCCAGTGGAGTGTAAGTCCAACTTCTTCGGGAGAGAGGGATCTTTTCCCGTCAATCCTCGATGGTCACCTCCAGTAGCCTCAGGAAACTGTGGGTAGGAATTTTTCTCTTGCCTCACATGGACTTCTCTTTGTTTTTCCTGCGTCCTTTGTCTCGTCCCGACAGAAATAAAGAAAAGAAAGAACAAATAAAAAACGTTAAGCACTGCTTCGCACGGTATAGGAAAAATCACTCACGCCTTCAACTCGGAATTTCCCACTGACGGCGCCATTTGATATCGGGCTCTCCCAATCAACGAAATTTGTATGTGTGGGGAAATTTATATAGCCGGAGAATCGATAAAGTTACGTGCGTAAGGTGCTTATTTGTAAAGGAATTGAAAGGGACGTGTTTGGGATGTATTTAAGACATTGGAGGATCTGTTTGGAGCATTGGGGACTTGTTGGGATGTGTTGGGATGTTAGGGACCTGATTGAACGTGTTTGGGATGTTGGGGACGTGCTGGGACATGTTTGTTTGCAAAGAGCATAAAAGGGGGACATAAAACAGAAAGATGTACGTGTTCGGATCTTTGCAGATCTTACATCCACGGGCGCTCTGAAATTGGTTTTCACTATACTTAGAAGATTTACACGCTCATAACTCACTTTCGCTCATACATGTTGAAAGATCTATTGAAAATGACTCATTACAGTGAGAAAGAAGGTGTTTTTCATGTGTGGAAAGATGCTAGAATAAGAATGGCCTCGTGAAAATGGTGAAGTCCCCTTTATATAGGAGGCTCTTGGGTATTGTCTGAAGGTACGTCCCTGGCTCCTGGATATTGCCCAGATTCCTGCTGATATGACATTCTGGGACACTGTGATGCTACAGAATGGCAGGCCGTCTGTCAGATGTCACTGTAGCGTATTGAAGAAGCTTTGTTTCTCTCGGGGCACTACCAGTTGGCGTCGGAGGTCCTTGCAGTTCCTATTATGTTAGTTCCATAGGTCTCTTGAAGGTCCCTAGAGCCCTAATTTCCTGTTGTTAGCTCCCTAAAGTGTGTTGGAGGTCCCTAAAACCTGTCGGAGGTCCCTCAAAGCCTCCCTTTATAATCTAACCTTATATTTTTCTAGGAAACTCTTAAGTTCGCTTAATAATTATCATAAGCTAATTATTTCATTAATTCTCAATATTTCGCCTGCCTAATTTATGCCCGCATCAATAATATTGATATGGGGTAAACCCAATCAACGAAATTTATATGTGTGGGTAAAGAAATTTATATAGCCGGAGAATCAATTATTATAAAGATTAGGGACGTGCGTAAGGTGCTTTTTGGTGGGGGAACTGGAAGGGATGTGTTTGGGATATTGGGGACCTGTCTGGGACGTTGGGGGGACCTGTTGGGATGTGATGGGGACCTGTTGGTGGCATATTTGGTACGTCGGGGACCTGTCTGGGACATGTTGAGGTGTTTGGGACATTGGGGGATCTGTTTGGACGTATTTGGAGCGTGGGGGACCTGCTTGGGACATCTTTGGGACATATTTAGACGCGGGGGACTTGCTTGGGGCATGTAGGGGACGTAAAACAGAAAGAACACAGGATGTACGTGGTTCGGATCTTTGCAGATCCTACGTCCACGGGCGCTCTGAAACCTCTTTTTACTATACTTGAAGATTTACACACTCAAGATACTTCTTCCTCACTTTTCTCTCAAGAACACATAAGAAATTAGCTAAAGGGACGTTCAAGATGTTGATTTAGTGTAGAGAGTATTTTCTAAGTGTTGTAATGTGTTGAAAACATGAATCGTATGTGAAAATGATGAAGGCCCCTTTATATAGGAGGCTCTCTGGATATTGCCTGAAGGTACGTCCCCCCAGCCCTTGGATATTGCCTGGAGGTAGGTCCCTGGAATCCTGGAGACGGGACGCATTCCATCGCCTCAGGGAGCTGCAAGCAATCTGGTCTGTGTCACGTCCCAGAATTCCTGTTGATAGGGTCATTTCGTGTCAGTATAGGCTGTCAGAAAAGCTTTGTACAGTCTGCAGTCCTTTCAGTGAACAGTGGTCGGCTGACAGCTTTTTGCAGGGAGCTGCCCTCTCTTGATCGGACATGTGGCACCTTCATTGGATACTCTTCGTATCTTTATTGGTAGTGTGTTAGAGAAGCTTCGTCCGTCCTTGGGAGCTGCTAGGTAGTTCCTCAGGTCCCAGCACCTGTTGTTAGCTCCCTAAAACCTGTCGGAGGCCCCCGGAGGTCCTATCTCTACCATTTACTTACTATAAGTATTTTCCAATGGGCCTAACGGGCTTTTTTTGATTTTGTTTCAGGCCCATCTACTTTAGTCCGTATCAACCACTCCCCTACTCTAATTTGTCTTTTTGGGACAAAAGTGAATTAGAGTAAAATAGTAAGATGGGCCTTACCTCCCTACCGTAATTACCTCTTGAAGGTTTAGGACCCATTGGTTTTTGGGGAGCTTAACTCCCCTATGCATGTCTAGTGGAGACCCGATGGCAGAGCTCCTCTTCAAACCTTGCATTCTTGAAGGAGATCCCAAGTCTGTTATACGTTGCTCCTAGCTCCCTCGGGTCCTGGTGGCAAGGTATGTTTGCGAGGAGATTCCTCCTTTTGCAGGGACGACAGACGTCCCTGTGGTTCCTTCTCTTATTAGGGGAGCTCGAGAATCACAGCCCCTGTTTCTGGTGTTAACATGAAAACAACTTCATCAAAGGGTCAGAAAGAAACACAAAAGGAAGTTACGTTCTTCTTCCCCATGGGGTGAATATGCTGAGCCTCACACGGGACCTATGGGGACCTCAATGGCTGAGCTCCCTACTTCAGTGGACCATCTGGACAGAGGTGAAGCTCCCTTCGTTGGGTGCTCCCAGACGTTTAGAGGTCATCTCCCAGGTGGTCGGCTATGAAGCTACCGGACCGTCTGCCAAGTCGTCAACCCGGGACCTGGAGATAGCTGATTAGACAAAGTCGACAGATTAGTACGAGAGGGAACTGCGGAGCTCCCTGGAGAGGGAAAGACAGAAATGCAGCTCTTATGAGATAGCGCGAGGAGAAGGAAGAGTGGGATGTCGATTTCGCCTGTATGACGAGGGTGCATTTGGCTTATCTTCAAGAGCTGCCATCTTTGATTGCTTTGAATTAGGTCCCCAAGCTCTCGAGAGTTCTCGTTTCTGGGTCGGCACCTCAAATGAGCATGTGGAGGTCCTGGCCCATGCTGCGATCTCCCAGACGTCATCTCCAGCTCCTCACGGAACTTGGTGGGAGGCTTTTTGGGCATCCTAGGACCTGCGATGTTTTAGGGGAGCTCAACTCCCCTGGCGGGGACCTGATGGGGGAGCTCCTCTTCGAGCATTTGCACTTGTAAGGAGGTCCCTAGGTCCTGTGTACGTATCTTCGAGTTCCCTTTTGCCTTTTTCAGGGTGGTGATGGCCTATAAGAAATATTATGTCATTTTTTTTTTCTTTCGAGATACAATGGTAAGGACTTGGGGAGCTTAACTCCCCATGTACGTAAGTTTCATCGGAGTTCCCTTCCTCCTCGTATTATATTTCCTTTCGCGGGACCTGATGGATGTTTCCGGGAACATCATTATCGTGGCATGGTTATAGCGCCAGCTCGCTTATTCGATTCGTAAGCCAAGTACGAATTCACGCCCTTGGTTGCAATGACCGTCGTCATTGTCCTCGGGTGTCGCTTTGCGCTAGGCTCTCTTTGTCCTTAGCGAGTTCAGTAATGTAGGCCCGAAGGTCCTAAGTATGAAGTGGGGATCTCTCCCACTGTTTTACCCTGGTTATAGCGCCAGCTACGCTGAGGTACCTATTCACGTCGCAGGCCTTACTGAGGACCTTTGATGTCCTGTACACCACAGCCCGTCAGCGGCGGCATCTTGTACGCCCTCATGGGCATCTTTCACGTCGCAGACCTGTGGCCTTTGATGTCGGGTACACCGCCGACCCGTCGGTCTTTGGCATCATCTCACGTCGCAGACTATCAGTCTTTGATGTCTTTGTACGCCGCAGGTCCGTCGACCTTTGGTATCGACTATTTTCACGAGTGCACTGTTTATTATATCATAAAATGTATATATTCCGAAAAGGCGGTATTTTCTTAGGGTATAATTGGTTTACCCTGGTTATAGCACCAGCTTCGCTTGAACGGGTGGTTATAGCGCCCGCTCGCTTAAGTGCATGGTTATAGTGCCAGCTCGCTTAAATGCGTGGTTATAGTGCCCGATCGCTTACATGCGTGGTTATAGCGTCCGCTCGCTTAAGTGCGTGGTCATAGCGCCCGCTCGCTTAAGTGCGTGGTTATAGCGTCCGCTCGCTTAAGTGCGTGGTTATAGCGCCCGCTCGCTTACATGCGTGGTTATAGCGTCCGCTCGCTTAAGTGCGTGGTTATAGCGCCCGCTCGCTTAAGTGCGTGGTTATAGCGCCCGCTCGCTTAAGTGCGTGGTTATAGCGTCCGCTCGCTTAAGTGCGTGGTTATAGCGCCCGCTCGCTTACATGCGTGGTTATAGCGTCTGCTCGCTTAAGTCCGTGGTTATAGCGCCCGCTCGCTTAAGTGCGTGGTTATAGCGCCAGCACGCTTAAATACGTGGATATAGCGCCAGCTCGCTTAGTATCCGGACTCCTTGTGGAGGCCTAGAATTTGAAAGTGACGGAGGTATGGAGCTCCTTTCTTTTCGATTAATGACGAGGTCCCCGGCTCCAGATCTCTGGAGGTTTGGATGTCAGCATGGAGCTATCTTCTAGGTCCCCTGGACCTTCATGTGTCAGCGCAAAGCTTGACTTCTTTTCCTTCAACCAGCACTGAGCTAGGTTTCAGCTGGTTTGGAGATCCCTTATAACGAACTTCGCATGCTGGCGAGGAGCTCAGCGTGGAGATCTCGAACGCACGGATCATGTCCTTGTTTTCAGCAAGGAGCTTGTCTTTAGGTCCCCGGGAATTAGGGCCTTCATGTCAGCGTGGAGCTGGACTGTAGGTCTTCGTGCCAGCGGGGAGCTGGACTTTTAAATCCCCGTGGTTTTTTATATGCCAGTGCAGAGGAGGACCTCGACCTTCCTGGGATCTTTGTATGCCAGCCCGGAGCTGGGCTTTGAGGTCCTGCGGACCTATGCCAGCGCGGAGCTTGGCTTGAGGCTGAGCCTTAAATGGAGCTGGTCCTTATCTAGAGTAGGTGGGGGTTGTCTGCCTTTGATTGGCACAGATCCCCCAGATTCCTTCTTGGCTACCTCCCGACCTTGGTTGATGCCACAGTCAAGGAACTTCCTCAGTTGTCCCACTAGGGGGGACACTTCGATTTGATCCTTAAAATAATGACAGTCGTTAGTGTGATGCATGCATTTATTATCGTTTAGATGATATAAATGAGAATAAGGTATAGAGGGTCCTGAAATTCCGGCTAAGAGTCTTATCAACACGGTATGTGTCCCGTGGATTTTTAGGCGTCGTCGTGGAGTTGGCTTCTAGGTTCCAAGTGTGGTAGCTAGGCTACTCGGATCAACACGGAGTTGGATTTGTGGGTCCTAAATATGGAGATTCGGGTCTGCGCGCTAGCACAGAGCTGTCTCTTAGGTCCCCTGGATATTACCAACGAGGAGCTGGGCTTTGAGGCCCTGCAGATCTTTGCCAGAGAGGAGCAGGGAATTGTCCTCCAGCAGAACTTTATGTGCCAGCATAGAGCTCAGGTTCTATCTCCCTCAAGTTTTCAGGTGCTGCGGCCCTTTGGATGCAGGCGCGTGGCTAAGGCTATAGGTCCCTATCAGATGCTTAGGGACTTTGCTATAGGAAGGGAGATTGGTCTTTCACGTGCCAGTGCAGAGCTGGTGGCAGTGCGGAGCTCCCTTCGAGGTCCTACGGACCCTCGCATGCCAATGCGGAGGATCCTTAAATGGAGTTGGCTTCTATCTGGAAGACGCGGGGGTTGTCTGCCTTTAATCGGTATAGATTCCCCGGGCCCCTTCTTGGCTGCCTTCAGACCTTGGTCGAGGCTACGCTCAACGGACCTCCCTAGACGTCATGCGAGGATGGGTCCTTCCATCAATAAAAGTTGTTAGTGTGACGCATATACTTATAAGAATATTGGTGAAGTAAATGAAAATGAGATTCAGGGGGTTTCAGAGTTTCGGCTAAGAGCCTTCTTATCGCGGGATGTCTCCCGGATAATGTCAGGATTTCCACCATGTTGTTGCGTAACGATGGGAGTTCCGTATGACCCTAAGGAGAGATCCCGACAGCTCCCTGCTAATGCACGCACGGAGGTCCTCGTACGCCAATACGGAGCCGAGCTTTGACTTCCTGTGGAACTTCATGTGCCAGCGCGGAGCTGGGATTTAGGTCCCGAAGGGGGAGCTTCGGGTCTTCTCGCCAGCGGGGAGCTGAGCTTTTAGATCTCGAAAGGGGAACTTCGAGTCTTCTTACCAGCGCGGAGTTGGGCTCTTAGGTCCCGAAGGGGGAGCTTCGGGTCTTCTTTCCAGCGCGGAGCTGGGCTCTTAGGTCCCGAAGGGGGAGCTTCGGGTCTTCATCCTTTCCTCCTCTCGGTCAAGGTGGTGCACATGGTATTACATCTTAGGAGCTTCAGTTGTGCTTATGGCAGCTCCTGTGGAGTGTAGGTCCACCTTCTTTGGCAGAGAGGGATCTTCTCCCATCAATTCTTGGTGGTCACCTCTAGTAGCCTCAGCAAACTGTGGGTACGAGTTTTTCTCTTGCGCAAGATGGACTTCTTTCGTCGATTTTCCCCGCGTCTTTCGTCTCGTCCCGACAGAAATAAGGAAGAGAAGGAAGAAATAACAAATGTTAAGCACAACTTCGCACAATATAAGCAAAATTACTCACGCCTTCAACTCGGAATTTCCCACAGACGGCGCCATTTGATATGGGGCAAACCCAATCAACGAAATTTATATGTGTGGGTAAAGAAATTTATATAGCCGGAGAATCAATTATTATAAAGATTAGGGACGTGCGTAAGGTGCTTTTTGGTGGGGGAACTGGAAGGGATGTGTTTGGAACATTGGGGACCTGTCTGGGACGTTGGGGGGACCTGTTGGGATGTGATGGGGACCTGTTGGTGGCATATTTGGTACGTCGGGGACCTGTCTGGGACATGTTGAGGTGTTTGGGACATTGGGGGATCTGTTTGGACGTATTTGGAGCGTGGGGGACCTGCTTGGGACATCTTTGTGACATATTTAGACGCGGGGGACTTGCTTGGGGCATGTAGGGGACGTAAAACAGAAAGAACACAGGATGTACGTGGTTCGGATCTTTGCAGATCCTACGTCCACGGGCGCTCTGAAACCTCTTTTTACTATACTTGAAGATTTACACACTCAAGATACTTCTTCCTCACTTTTCTCTCAAGAACACATAAGAAATTAGCTAAAGGGACGTTCAAGATGTTGATTTAGTGTAGAGAGAGTATTTTCTAAGTGTTGTAATGTGTTGAAAACATGAATCGTATGTGAAAATGATGAAGGCCCCTTTATATAGGAGGCTCTCTGGATATTGCCTGAAGGTACGTCCCCCCAGCCCTTGGATATTGCCTGGAGGTAGGTCCCTGGAATCCTGGAGACGGGACGCATTCCATCGCCTCAGGGAGCTGCAAGCAATCTGGTCTGTGTCACGTCCCAGAATTCCTGTTGATAGGGTCATTTCGTGTCAGTATAGGCTGTCAGAAAAGCTTTGTACAGTCTGCAGTCCTTTCAGTGAACAGTGGTCGGCTGACAGCTTTTTGCAGGGAGCTGCCCTCTCTTGATCGGACACGTGGCACCTTCATTGGATACTCTTCGTATCTTTATTGGTAGTGTGTTAGAGAAGCTTCGTCCGTCCTTGGGAGCTGCTAGGTAGTTCCTCAGGTCCCAGCACCTGTTGTTAGCTCCCTAAAACCTGTCGGAGGCCCCCTGAGGTCCTATCTCTACCATTTACTTACTATAAGTATTTTCCAATGGGCCTAACGGGCTTTTTTTGATTTTTTCAGGCCCATCTACTTTAGTACGTATCAAATATAGTACGCGGCATAGTAATTTTGATATGCTCAATACCATAGAAATTTTTACTGTACAATAATTTTATAGGTTAGTATCACCTGACGCTTTAAATTTCATGTCTTTCATCGGAAACATTGTTAGGATCGATTGATGCATTTAGAGGGGTGAATAAACGCGTGACTCTTTTTCGATTTATTTAACTGTTCGTGCGATAACTGGTATTCAATCAATGACCGGTCAGTATTAGTGCGGAAGATGATACTGATCGATTGAACCGATGTGCAAAGAGATACGTGTGTTTGTGTATGAGACCGGTCAGTAGGAATGTTCACTAGATCTTTAGTTATACAATTCACAGTGCAACCTACCCAGCTGAACTCAGCTTAATCTAGTGAATCACTTAGGCAGTCGTTTACAACAATCCACCTACTTCAACAGCTTTTTACAGTACGTCGGAATAAAGAACATAAACGAACAGTTATATGTTTCTCGACTTCACTCTTGAATTCTCTCTTTGAAGGATTTAAAAATCGTTGACGAAAGCTTAGAGTGCGTGAAAAATGTGGTGGGATGGGTCTTCATCTTGTATTCTTCCTTATATAGCTGAGGTTTGAATTTGAAGCCGTTGTGAGAGAAACTCTTCACTCTGAACAATGCATGACATGACTTTCCAAAATGGGTCTGTCCGGTTTTTGCTGCAGTTTATCCTGTCACTGTTGCTTCATTCCTTATTTGCGTTATACGACCTTTGCTTCCATCTTGGCTTGCAGCCTTGCATTGAATGTTCGTCTGAAATTATCTTTCTATCTAAGCACGCTGCTGTCTTAGTGTATCCAGCCTGTCTAAAATCGGTCAATCTTAGATCAGCGTATGTTTTCCCTGACCGACAATTATAATATACCGGTATTCAGTCGAGTTCGTCATTTCAGTATAAAGCTTGTTCTTTAGTGTGGACCGACGCGTTGGATCTCCGGTTTCATATCTTAAGTCAGTTATGTCATCACCAAAACTATTAATCCGAATGTTTGAATTCGTATTACTTAGCAAACATATGCAAGATATTAGATGCCACGAAATCGATAAAAGTTTAATGTAACCATGATACGAATATAATAAATATTGTCACAATTATTACAGTAGGATTGTCTTAATTACTATTTATCCATGTTATATATCATAGCTATCCAACCAACCAGCAAAGCATGTTGTTCGGATCCAGATGTATTGGGCTTGGCCCATTTGCGTATTATAGTATAGCCCAGTTAATATGCCTTTATATACTACCGTATGAGATGTATCAAGAATTAAGCAAAAAATGAATTATCTTCTCTCTATCGTCTTCTCCTTCTAGCTCGGATCCCCCTCCATGAGCATTTCTCTCAATCTGTATCTCCCCTCAATCTCTAAGCTTCTTCTTCAATCTACTATCTTCTCTATTCTCATTCTCATCTATATAAAGTTCTCTAAAAATAATCCATATTTAGCTCGCACGCCAACTGTTCGATACAACTACTGCGTAAGAAACTACTTCAATTCCGGTGGGATCTTACAACGTGGCATCAGAGCCATCGATTCTCGGATTTTACTTCACATATGGAAGATTATTCGTACAATCACGAAGTTTTCTTGGTGTCAACGACATATACAAAACACATTACAGTTAATACTTCGCAAACTCGAGAGCAGGAATATGAATGAACAACTCTCGACGTCTTCGAAGCCTGAGGTTGATTCACTGTTCAATGGAAATAATTTGTTGGCTAATGATGAGGTTGTAGTTGACGAGGTTGTGGTTGATGAGTTAATTGGTGATGAATCTAAACTGTCTGGATTGATGGATGACTCGATGATGTTGGGCAATGTGGAGTTACCGGCTGAAGTAAAATTTTCCTTCGTTGATGACGATAGGAAGTCGATGATGGGTGATGAAGATGCTAAGTCATGGTGTTGGTTGAGTCTGAACCGCTTGTGATTGAGGTTGAATCGGTTGTGTTGGCTAATTGGCGTTGAGCGATGATAACTCGTCGATGTTGGTTGATAAGGGTTCGGCCGTGTTGGTTGATGTGGTTACGCCAGATTCTTATGTGATTAAGGGGACCGATATTATTGGTGATGAATCCGTGTTAGTTGATGTAGATGGTGTATGGGCTGACCTAGGACGGTGGAAGGCCAAGCAGCTACTCGTGGAAGGGGGCCTTAACCTTCCACTTGATCGAGGCCGTTGTCGTATAATCGAAGGAATGAGGTTCTTGCATCCAATGAGGAAATTGTTGGGATATTGTTCATGGATAATGATGACTTGCAACCTATAAAACAGATAATGTTGGTTGAAGATGAATTGGAGGTTGCCTTTGAAAAGCATCGTACAATTCTCGTTGATCAAAACATGTCGTTCGATCGAGGATGGTGGGCTATCGAAAGCATGAAGGTGAACCTACCCTTCGATCGAGGTAAGGCTATTGCTGCTGAAGCATTCTGCTCCAAGGACTTTGAGAAGGTGTATGGAAGCGGTTGTGTGAAGGGAGCTCAAGTTTATGTCGAGCAGGTAGGTGTTGGGAAAGATCATAGCGAGGCGCTTCACGAGGATCGATGGAATATTATCGAGGAAGTGATTGAGGGAGGAAGCAAAGTGATACCTGCGAGTTCGCTCTTTCCTTTCGATCGTGGAAAAAGATGCACTGGCCATAGCGATGCTCGTGCGATTGTCTCGGACATTATTCCACTGGCTCGCACATCCTCTAGGACGAGGATTTCTTCAACGGCAGGGAAATGTTAGGATCCAGACTTAATGGGCTTGGCCCATTTGCGTATTATAGTATAGGCCAGTTAATATGCCTTTATATATTACCGTATGAGATGTATCAGGAATTAAGCAAAAAATGAATTATCTTTTCTCTATCGTCTTCTCCTTCTAGCTCGATCCCCCTCTATGAGCATTTCTCTCAATCTGTATCTCCCCTCAATCTCTAAGCTTCTTCTTCAATCTACTATCTTCTCTATTCTCATTCTCATTCTCATTTATATAAATTTCTTTAAAAATAATCCATATTTAGCTCGCACGCTAACTGTTCGATACAGTTACTGAGTAAGAAACTGCTTCTATTCCGGCGGGATCTTACACATGTATGACTCTATAAATTAAGTGCTTTTACACCAATTCATCTTCATCGAAATTACCACTAACGTTTTTATCCTCTTTAACTGCACAAGCACAGACACACAAAATCTTTTATTTCCTTGTCTAATGGAGTCTCCCGGGGAGTTTAAATTTCAGTGCAAGTTGTGCACAAAAAGATTCAAAATCCAGCAAGGCTTAGCTGATCACTACAAGAGGCACATATATGAACAAAATGAAAAAATTGGACGGAAGAATAAGAATGCTCGTGCCTTTGATGTAGTTTTGAGTTTTGAATCAAATAATAATAACGCAGCCCGTCGCCGGGAAGGAAATAATAATGTGGTTGATGAAGAAGTAAACCAACCCATGGTTGGCGAGTTTGGGTTGGACTTAACACTCAGGTTGGGATACACAAACCGCGATTAGTCTATGTTGCTAACGCAAAATAATCGGAAATCATTCTTTGTTTCAATTTTATATATTGTATGTGTTTATTTGATGAGTTAACATATATCTCAATCATTGCGCTAAGCACCGCTTCATTTGAATAATTTCTTCATTGACATTAACAGAACCGCAAATTATTTTAAGGAAAAAAACAAGATCTTCATATTAACATTAACTATGCATCTTAGAAAAGTACAATGGCATACTTCTTGCACGCTCGCATATACTCTAACCCGATAACCAAGAAAGTCATTACACCGGCTAACGGAACTCTCACCTAAAGAGCATTTTTCTAGTTTAATGGTAACAAATTAATTTTCTACTTTGTTATAGTTGTTGTGAATAAACTACTAATCATCCGCATTATTAACTAACTAACATAAATCATGAAAACTCATAACTAAAGTATGTATTAAATTCTCATTCAAAATTTGCTCCAACGAGGAAATTTCAGTTTATTCCGTCATCTTTCCAATATTTGCATTTGAAAACCCCTTTCCGAACATATTTGCAGATTAGTTACAGAATTCGAAAAGCCCGAACAACAACTCGTCTCTCGAAATATCTTCAGCTCTCAAGCTCCACATATGACTAACTCCACCGCACGAACAAACCTCTTGTAAAAATTTCTTGATGTGGGAAGATCGGACGCATTTGCAGCTAGGTCTTACCACGGTTGCTCGGTCGATATTCTGTGGACGACAAAGATGCATACTCCTTATCTAATATCTGTATCAATGATTAGGTTTTTAAAATTTAAAATCAAGGGAAACAGGTCTATTTTTTTATAAAGAACTCTTATCCAAAATTTCTGTCCTAATATTTATTTGTGTCCTTGCTTTTGTTTCATTTATGCTAGTTTCGAACTTCGGCTATAAAATATTATACTCCTACGCAAGTAATGACTACGGTATATCTAACCGTGTGTTGTTGATTATAAATACGGATCGGTGATGTTATATCGAAAACCATTTATATTTGTGTAGTGAGTGAAATAGCATGATGTGCGTTGAAGTAAATTAAGATAACATATAGTAATTAAGACAATTTTATTGTATTAATTGTGAGAATGTGTATTTATATTAAAATCATCGATACATTGATCACTATTGATTACGTTAAATCAAAATATATTGCTTTATGAAAGGCATGATACTAAAATGTCAAAAAAAAAATGATAAGGTGTTCCTATGGGCAACAAACCTCATATATAATATTATGTTTGTTTTGCAGAATATACCATAATGTAGTAAAATATGTTGGCGTGGCAGCGGACCCGGTCGAATAATAATACGGCTAGTATTTGAGCAATTAAAGATAAATCTGGACAACGAGATTTAACGTGGAAAACCCCCAAACAAATCGGGGTAAAAACCACGGGCAAGGAAGAAGAATCCACTATACAGGAAAAATATAGGAGTTACAACCTCTCAATCTATAAAGGAGAAAACCTTCAATATATCTCTTTATAGTCGGAGAAAATACCCAACAAACTCTCTATTTTATTTCTCTAGATTTTTTTCTCTCTTTAAGTGTGTTTTACTTCTGCTGCTTCGTAGCCTATTTATAGGCAAAACCCTCAAGCAATAATAATGTGAACAAAAAGAAAAGCTGCACCTTTGACTAATATTGCCCACATGAAGAAACTAAACAATTTGTTCTTCTTTTGATACGGCGCCCAAGAAGCAAAGACAATTTTTTATTTCTTCAGCCGATAATTCTAACAATCTCCCACTTGAAGATTTGATTGAGGATCAACTTGATCTTCAATCAATTCTTTCTTCCTTGCCATTCACGTTGCTTACGTCTCCGCTAGGCCACTTGAGGAACGACACCAAACAAACTTGTCAGCGTTGACCGCCTTCGTCAAAAAATCTACTAGGTTGTCTTTCGTATGAATCTTCAACATATCTACCGTGCCCTCTTCCATTTTCTCACGAACGAAGTGATACTGGACTCGTATGTGTTTTGACCTGGAATGAAAAGCTTGATTCCTTGCGAGATGCAAGGCACTCTGACTGTCACATAACAGAGGAATATTCTCATGTTCGTGCCCTAGTTCCTCCATGATCATTTTCAACCATACCGCCTCTTTACTTGCCTGTGTAGCTGCAAGATATTCTGCTTCAATCGTTGACGTCGCGACAACGAACTGAAGTTTCGATACCCAGCTTACGGCTCCGCCATTAAGAGTGAACACATATCCCGTGGTAGATTTTCTCTTGTCAAGATCACCTGCATAATCAGAGTCAACATACCATCTGACAGTAAAGTCTGCTTTCTCATAACATAATGCAACATCTGAGGTTCCTCTGATACGTCGTAGGATCCTCTTCACTGCGCTCCAATGTTCTTTGCCCGGATTTGCCATGTACCGATTTACTACTCCCACTGCATGTGCAATATCCGACAGTGTACAAATCATCGCAAACATAAGACTTTCACTGCTGATGCATACGGTACTCGAGACATCTCCATCATTCCCTCTTTGCTGCTAGGGCTCATACTGGAGGATAACCTGAAATTAACACGAAGTGGAGTAGAAATTGGCTTACATTCTTGCATATTGTAGCGTCGCAAGACCTTCCTCGGATAGTTTTTGTGGGAGAGCCAAATCTTACTATTATTTTTGTTTCGGTGAATTTGCATCCCTAGAATCTTTTTATGCTGGTCTCATGTCCTTTATTTCAAATTCCCTAGCCAACTGTGCCTTGAATTCTTCAACACGATCTTTGTTGGGGCCTACTACCAATATGTCGTCAACATACAACAGTATTATGATAAAATCACTTTCACCAAACCTCTTGAAATGTGCACAAGGGTCTGCATTCAATCTGTTATATCCAAGACTCATGGTGAAGGAATCAAATCTCTTATACCAACATCTCGGTGCCTGTTTGAGACCGTATAGAGATTTGTTTAACCTGCAAACCAAGTTCCAATTTTCTTTGTCTTCAAAACCTTCCGGTTGGATCTCTTCTTCAAGATCTCTATAAAGAAAAGCCGTCTTCACATCTTGCTGCTCTATATGTAGGTCGAATGCAGCACACATGGCCAGAAGTACCCGAACAGTCGTCAGTCGAACCACATTTGGGAATATATTGTTGAATTCGATGCCTTCTTCCTGAGCATAGCCTTTAACCACCAATCGTGCACGAAACCGCTCTACTTGTTCCGCGTTGATCTTAAAGACCCATTTATTGTTGATTGTCTTTCTTCCGTGCGGTAAAGGCACCAACTCCCAAGTCTTTATTTTTCGTAGAGCTTCCATTTCTTATTGTATTGCTGCCAACCACTGATCTGCATCTGAACTATCTGTTAGGGAGTGTGCCCTCGGAATGCCATACGAGGACTAAGAATAGTATAGTATAGGGCGCACAATGATGTATAGGTCGATAGACAGTCTTATTGTATATACTGTTAAAATAGAGTAGTGAATATTATTTTCATTATAATAAAGGCATTATTATTATTTATCGAATTTAAAGTCTGATTGGCATCTGGCGGTGCGATAAATAAATAACACCCGAATTTTGAGTTGGACGTCTGATTCTCGTGGGGACGAGGGAGGAGACACCGGACGGTCCTTAATCTCAGCATTAAATAAAATTCCGTAAGTCTAAGGATTCTAGGTGGGTGACTAGATATCCGAATATGACTTATTCATTGACGACCACATAGTATCGGTAGTGTCACCTATTACCTGAGAGGTCGTGGGTCGTGATGGAGATATCGGTGATCGGAGAGATCGCGTATTCGGACATTCTACTCGTATTCGTCTCGATCACATGACTAGGATGTTGTCAATGATTGAACGAAAGACTATAGCAGCCTCAGACCGATAGGGTCACTGACGGATTTGCTTTCGCGATTTTGGTTTGTCGCTAGTTGGCTAGGTCCGCAAGTGTTCGGAAATGGAACACGGGCCAGCGACGAAACGCAACTGACTTTACGGAAGTGATTGCCGGGCTTTGGTTGCTATCGGGATTCACTGCCTGTATTCGTATAGGTTAACGTCCTACGAGGTAATTGGAGTACGACGATTAAAGCCTTCGACCGAAGCTTGGAAAGCTCGCTCGTATTAGATACGGAGCAGAGTTTAAATAATCGGTTGTGTCTCAATTATAACATAGGTTAGTGAGTTTGACATTTACATGGCTCTCACCTAATCGGGACACAAGTGAAAGGCGTAAGATGTATTTAAATGTATACACTATAGTCGGTTCGCCCGAATTTCGATTGGATCAAAATTCGTTCTCAACTGGGATCTGTCTGGTACTGCGGGATTGGCTAGGCGAATACCGGGACTCGCGGATTGCTCCCGTGCCAGTTGAGACGGACCTAGAGAGTCGCGCTTAAAAATGGTAATGAAATTGAACGAAAACGGCGGGCTTTTCTCTAGAACCTAACGAATGAGATTCGTTGAGGCAGTGGCATAGTTGATACGAGGTGTCCACGATTTAGTTAAGTTTCGGTGACGGTCACGGGAATAATTAGGACTTGAGATTGTCTTAAGTGTTTAATTAACTAACCAAATGAGGCTCGATTGTAATTAAAATAATTAGATTGAATATAATTATTTTATTACTTAAAATTGAGGGACTAAATTGACAATTTAGAAACCTCATGGGCTTAGTTGAAAGTATGCATGTTGACTTGGTCTTGGACATGTGTCAATTCCATTTCATGCCACATTGGTTGAGGTGGCATATGAGTCATACTTTGAGAGCATGACAAGTGTTAAATAAAAAACAATAAACATCCTTAGTGGGATTTTACTACAAGCATAAAAATCTATGTTGCATGTTTATGTGGGACATTTACGCATTTGTCCATTTAAATTGCTTTTCTAGGGATAGGAATTTAATTAAAGCATTTATGTGCTCGTGCTTACTTTTGATTTGCTATGAGAACACAAACTCCCATAAAATACTAAGTGAGTAAAGGGATTGGACGCCCTGTCTTCTATCAAGCTCGGGTTAAGTTGTTACGAAACCTAAATGCAAGGTTTGGTTCCGGGTATGCCGGCACCTTGCATTTGCTTTCGTTTCGGCTTGCTCGAGTGCGTTAGCGCCGCTCGCCAACACCACACTATGCGGTAAATGTACGGTACAAGTGTGCGGTTTTGAGCAAAGTCGATAGGTCGCACTTAGACAGTCACACCGCTTTGTTCCGGATTTGCCGGCGGGGGTCCCTGACTGAGACAAAGATAGTTGAGACATTCGACGAGGTCGGATTCGTGCGGAGCACGACTTCGTGGGCCGCTGCAAACCAATAAAACGACAGAGGTTGGGGTTTGCATCCGCCCGCGGGGACATCAACTCCACTATCGAAGTTATCAACGAAACTTCCAAAACATCCAATGGGAGAAAATGGTGTTTATGAAAAGATAATGGGAGTCAAACGGAATAGAAGTCCTTGTTCGCGTTTGATGATCTATACAAACGACTTAATATGCTTTTTATTTTCTGCAGCTTTTTCTCTCAGCGTTAATTATGTCTACCGCTTTAAACATACTGCTCAAGGAGAATAGGTTGATTGGGTCGAACTATTCAGACTGGCTTTGCAAACTGATGATTTTCCTTCAGATTGAGAACCTAGTGTAGGCTCGTGCCGCTTATGACAATTGACTACGCGACGAGCAGCTCGTAAAGGCTCATGTCCTCGAATCGATGAGTAACACGCTGCAACGTAGCCATGAGGATATGGCTGACGCTCGGGAGATGGTTCAGCATCTGAAAGAGCTTTATGGTGAAACGTCAAGGACAGCTCGCTATGCGGCTTCGTCGCAGCGCTTTCGATCGAGGATGTCTGAGGGTGAGCACGTCGGTGAACAGGTTATGAACATGATCACCATGATCGAGAGGTTGGAGACTCTCAATTTCCGATTTCATCGGGAATTACAATACGATCTCATCTTGCAGTCTCTCCCTCCGTTCTTCAACGCGTTCATTGTGAACTATCATCTGAACGGTATGACGTTGATGCTTCCTGATTTGATGAATCAGTTAGCAACGGCTAAAGGTCAGATGAAGAGGGCAAAGCAGACTGCACTTGTCGCCACCTCTTCGAAGCACTAGAAAGGCAAAAAGAAAAAGGGCAACAAGCTCAAACCAACAGGGAAGGTTTCTAAGAAGAACAAATCTTCTGGGAAATTTAAGCAGACCAGTGTAAAGCCAACAGATGGTGTCTGCATTGCGGTGCGCTTGGCCACTGGAAGCGGGACTGTCCGAAGCTCAAGGGTGACAGGCTGCGTCAGGTATAGAACTTAATGTTTTAGAAACAATTTGTTCTACATCTGAATACTCTACTTCCTGGATATTGGATTCGGGAGCTAGTACTCATATTTGTGTGTCCACGCAGGGTCTGGGACCAAGTAGAGCGCTTGGGGAGCGGGAGATCAATGTCAGAGTGGGTAGCGGGGATAGTCTCTCGGCAAGCCACGTCGGATCGAGATCTCTTACTTTGTTATCTGGACATGTGTTGCGTTTGTATGATTGTCTTGTACTCCCGAGGGGTTTTAAGAACATCGTCTCCATTCCTGTTTTGAGCAGGAATGGTTATGTATTTAACTAATAAAAATACATGCCACATTACGTATTGAAACAAAAATATTGGTAACGCGATACTTTTTAATGGTTTGTACTATTTAAATACCCAGAACAACGTATCTGGGAGTACAATCACAAACAAACGAAAGTCAGGAATAAATGCGATGTACCTGTGGCATCTTCGATTAGGGCATACTGGAGAACGCAAGATCCACGAGTTAGAGAAAAATGGGATTTTGAAACCGTTGGTATCAGATCCCTATCTGACTTGTGAGTCGTGCCTCCAAGGTAAAATGACTCGATCACGCTTCACGGGGACATTTAATAGAGCCACAGAAATTCTCGGTTTATTCACACGGACGTTTGCGGGCCATTCAATGTGAAGGCTTGAGGTGACTTCCACTATTTTATTACCTTCACGGATGATCACAGTCGTTACGGACTCGTGTATCTGATGAGGTATAAAGCTGATGCTCTTGAAAGGTTCAAGGAGTATAAGGCATTGTGGAAAAGCAAAAGTCGAAACGCATTAAAGTCATTCGATCGGATCGAGGAGGTGAGTACATGAGTGTCGAGTTGGACCAGTTCTTGAAGGAGAATGGTATATTATCGCAGATGACTCCGCCCGGTACGCCACAGTTGAATGGCGTGGCCGAACGTAGAAACCGAACTTTATTAGATATGGTTCGTTCTATGTTAAGCTATACAGATTTACCGATGTCATTGTGGGGACATGCGCTTTTGACAGCGGCGTATACCATAAACCGGTGTCCCTCGAAGTCTGTTAACGGCATTCCGTATGAGATATGGACTGGTCGTTTACCCAGCTTATCACATATTAGGATTTGGGGTTGCCCCGCCTATGTGACAAAGTTGAAAACAGACAAACTGGAGTCTAGGTCAATGAAAGGACGTTTCATAGGTTACCCCGAAGACTCTATGGGGTACCTATTCTATTTTCACAATGATAAGAGGATCGTTGTGGGCCTGCATGCACACTTTCTCGAGGAAGAGTTCATTCGAGATTGTGGCGTTGGCCGATTCGAGGAGCAGTCGACCGAAACACACTCACAGAATTTGGAATCGGATGGTCCGAGCGAACCAGCCTTGCGACGATCTGAAAGGATGCCACGCCAACCACAGCGGTATGGCATGTCACATATCGAACACGATTATGTTGCGACTAGGGGACTTCTAAGAGAAGATCCCGCTACTTTCGATCAAGCTATATCCGATGTTGACTCAACGAGATGGGTTGAGGCTATGCGGGCTGGGATGAATGTACTCCAACAAAGTCTGGACTCTTGGAGACCTGCCGAGCGGTTTTAGACCAATTGGTTGTAAATGGATATACAAGAGAAAGATTGGATCTGACGGACAAGTTGAGACGTACAAGGCCAGGTTGGTTGCAAGGTCTATAACCAAAAAGAAGGAGTCGACTATGAGGAGACTTTTTTGCCTGTAGCCATGATCAAGTCAATCCGCATAATGCTCTCAATAGCTGTGCACTATGATTATGTGATTTTGTTGATGGACGTCAAAACGGCATTCCTTAATGGATTCCTCAAGGAGGAGGTCTGTATGGAGCAGCCAAAAGGTTTTGAGTCGCATGCAGATGCAGTCTGCAAACTGAATCGGTCCATTTACGGACTGAAACAGGCCTCTCGCAGCTGGACCCTACGTTTTGATGAAGCAGTTCGGAAATTCGGATTCGAGAAAAATGTAGATGAACCATGTGTCTACAGAACGAGCAGTGGGAGTATGGTGTCGTTCCTTGTATTGTACGTGGATGATATCCTTTCGATAGGAAACGACATCGGGATGCTCTCTTCGGTGAAAGCATGGCTTTCTACCGAATTCTCCATGAAAGATCTGGGAGAAGCGACGTATATACTCGGTATTTGCTTATTCAGGGATCGAGAAAACAAAACAATCGGCTTATCGCAGGCCCTTTACTTAGAGAAAATCTTGAAGAAATCCAGAATGGATGACTCTAACAGAGGGTTCTTACCTATGCGACATTGGGTCCATTTGTCGAAATCAATGTCACCTCAAAGTGAGGAAGACCGACGACGGATGAGTGGGATACCCTATGCATCTGCAGTGGGTAGTCTGATGTACGCAATTTTGTGTACACGACCGGACATTGCCTACGCTGTGAGCGTGGTTAGTCGGTTTCAGGCAAACCCAGGTGAAGGACAGACAGCCGTTAAGAATATCTTTAAGTACCTTAGACGGACTAAAGACTTAACGCTGGTCTATGGAGGAGCAGGACTAGAAGTAGAAGGTTACACCGATTCGGACTTCCAGTCGGACGTGGATGATCGAAAATCTACTTCAGGTTTTGTATTCGTGCTCAACGGTGGGGCAGTGTCTTGGAGAAGCTCCAAGCAAAGCACAATTGCTGATTCCACGTGTGAGGCAGAGAGCGTAGCAGCTTTAGAGGCAGCTAAAGAAGCAGTTTGGATGAAAAAGTTCTTGGAGGAACTTACTGTGGTGCCAGTTGCGGACAGACCGCTTACACTTTGGTGCGATAATAGCGATGCATTCGCGCAGGCGAAGGAACCACGATCTCACAGCAAGTCCAAACATATTGAGAGAAAATATCACGTACTACGTGAGTTCGTTGAAAACGGGATGGTCGCCGTGCAGAAAATTGCCACCGCGGAAAACGTGGCGGACCCACTCACGAAGCCCTTGTCCCAGGCAGTTATGGAACAACATCTGGACAAGATGGGGCTACGATACCATTGTGACTGGCATTAGGTGCAGCACATGGCATTCGAGTGCAAGTGGGAGGCTGTTAGGAAGTGTGCCCTCGGATTGCCATACGAGGACTAGGAATAGTATAGGGCGCACAATGATGTATAGGTCGATAGACAGTCTTATTGTATATACTGTTAAAATAAAGTAGTGAATATTATTTTCATTATAATAAAGGCATTATTATTATTTATCGAATTTAAAGTCTGATTGGCATCTGGCGGTGCGATAAATAAATAACACCCGAATTTTGAGTTGGACGTCTGATTCTCGTGGGGACGAGGGAGGAGACACCGGACGGTCCTTAATCTCAGCATTAAATAAAAGTCCGTAAGTCTAAGGATTCTAGGTGGGTGACTAGATATCCGAATATGACTTACTCATTGACGACCACATAGTATCGGTAGTGTCACCGATTACCTGAGAAGTCGTGGGTCGTGATGGAGATATCGGTGATCGGAGAGATCGCGTATTCGGGCATTCTACTCGTATTCGTCTCGATCACATGACTAGGATGTTGTCAATGATTGAACGAATGACTATAGCAGCCTCAGACCGATAGGGTCAATGACGGATTTGCTTTCGCGATTTCGATTTGTCGCTAGTTGGCTAGGTCCGCAAGTGTTCGGAAGACACGGGCCAGCGACGAAACGCAACTGACTTTACGGAGGTGATTGCCGGGCTTTGGTTGCTATCGGGATTCGCTGCCTATATTCGTATAGGTTAACGTCCTACGAGGTAATTGGAGTACGACGATTAAAGCCTTCGGCCGAAGCTTGGAAAGCTCGCTCGTATTAGATACGGAGCAGAGTTTAAATAATCGGTTGTGTCTCAATTATAACATAGGTTAGTGAGTTTGACATTTACATGGCTCTCACCTAATCGGGACGCAAGTGAAAGGCGTAAGATGTATTTAAATGTATACACTATAGTCGGTTCGCCTGAATTTCGATTGGATCAAAATTCGTTCTCAACTGGGATCTGTCCGGTACCGCGGGATTGGCTAGGCGAATACCGGGACTCGCGGATTGCTCCCGTGCCAGTTGAGACGTACCTAGAGAGTCGCGCTTAAAAATGGTAATGAAATTGAACGAAAACGGCGGGCTTTTCTCTAGAACCTAACGAATGAGATTCGTTGAGGTAGTGGCATAGTTGATACGAGGTGTCGACGATTTAGTTAAGTTTCGGTGACGGTCACGGGAATAATTAGGACTTGAGATTGTCTTTAGTGTTTAATTAACTAACTAAATGAGGCTCAATTGTAATTAAAATAATTAGATTGGCTATAATTATTTTATTACTTAAAATTGAGGGACTAAATTGACAATTTAGAAACCTCATGGGCTTAGTTGAAAGTATGCATGTTGACTTGGTCTTGGACATGTGTCAATTCCATTCATGCAACATAGGTTGAGGTGGCATATGAGTCATACTTTGAGAGCATGACAAGTGTTAAATAAAAAATAATAAACATCCTTAGTGGGATTTTACTACAGGCATAAAAATGAGAAACGTAACGTGAGTTTTCTCTAATGCAAAGCACTTGGTCATTTTGCTCTCATCAACCAAAACTAGAGAATTAGAAAGTGTGTACTTGGTACTTCTTAAACCACATTATTAAAGCCACGGGATCGTTCGACGAAGCCCGACGCCCGAACCGAGCTGCGTCTAGCCATCGGGAGCAGTCTCGGAGGTTCGATCAAGGACATACCGGCGTGACAATCTAGCCCGAAGGCCCCGGGAACCAGACGAGGCGCTGCGACGTCCATCCGAGGAGAAATCACGTTCATCGACGGTAAGTTTCGAACCCTACTGATTTGATATTACGAAAAAATACCAAACGATATTAGAATGATTCGAAAGACCCCTCGTTACAATTTTTGGGAAGTGTAGAATCAATCTAGAAAATTTGGTATTGATCTAAAATCATTTCGGTTGTCGAACTGTCAAAAGACGGTAGACTGCCGCTTTAGTCGAACTGATAATTTCGAACCACAGATTTGATTTTGCGAAAAATACCAAACGACATCAGAATGATTTGAAAGACACCTCGTTGTGATTGTCGCTAAGTGTAGAATCAATCTGGAAAATTTGGTATCGATCGGAAATCGTTTCGGTCACCAAATAGTCGAAACACTCTCGCCTGCCGCTTTGTTCGAACTAGTTTGGCATGAAATTATTAATTCGAATACTTGTATTAAATTCGAATCTGAGAAGTTCGGATTAGACGTGGTCTCCTGAGGCTCAGAGAAATATCTTGAGCCCTCAGGAGAAGCCGAAGGCCGCTAGTTCGAATTTAGATGTTGAAAATCGAAAATTCGGCACCTTACGCCACTAGGTTCAAAACGCGCTTCCGCTATCGCACGTTGTGCTGTTCGGGGGCTGGCGTCGATTAATCGGGCCTACCCCAACACTATCCAGTGCTTCTTGAAGAGTTGATGGCTTTCTGCCATCAATTAGAAGACAGTATGCAACGTTGCTATCCATATCGTAATCTCCATGCCAGGATGATGCAGCTCTTTTGCGCGTGCCCCTTCTAAGTTCTAGCTCTGAAGAGTCGCTTGACCGTTTCTCGTGCTCTAGTACTTCTTCAGAAGAATCTTGTTCCACGAACTTTCGTTTCACCCGAATCGTCGTAGTTCAGGGCTTTCCTTTGCAGTGCTATCATTTTCTCCGATTATTTTATCTTCTAAGAAGATAACCTCCCTGCTGATTGACAACCTTGTGAGCACCCACAGGCAATACCCCTTTACACTATCAGCATATCCCAAGACCAAACACTTTCTGACATTTGGATCCAGCTTTGTAGTTTCTTGGGCGTTGTACATCACATACACAGGACTTCCAAATATATGAAGTTTGGAATAATCTGCTGGCTTTCCGGTCCACATCTCCATCGGCGTCTTCTTATCAATTTCCGTTGAAGGTGATCGATTGATCACGTAGCAAGCGGTGTTGCCTGCTTCTCCCAGTATGATTTATCTAGACCAGCAGCTCTCAACATGACTCTTGTCCTCCCTAACAGAGTCCTGTTCATCCGGTCCGTCACTCTATTTTGCTGTGGAGTATAGGCCGTAGTGAAGTGCCTTTTGATGCCTTCACTTTTGCAAAAGCTATCAAATTCCTTGCCAGTATATTCTCCTCCACTATCCATCCTCAAACTTTGATCTTCTTTCTGTATCAAGTTCGACCCGAGCCTTGAAATTTTTGAAGGTAACGAACACATCTCCCTTACTCTTGATGATATACACCCAACATCTCTTGGAGTAATCATCGATGAACGACATTCTCTCCTCCTTGGGATGAAACCGGTAACTGCCATGCATCAGACTGATCCAATTCTAGAATATTGTTGCTTCTAGAATTTGATGTGTTGAATTGTAGCCGATGCTGCTTGTTTGTTACGCAATGCTCACAGAACGATAGTGGCACCTTCTTGAGACCCGGAAGTAGATTTTGGCACGCAAGAATTTTCATTCCTTGTTCCGACATATGCCCGAGCTTCTGACGCCATAGCATAGTAGATCTTTCGGTTGAATTTCCCGAAGCTACAGATGCTTCCCCTTCTTGGACCGTCTCTTCCAACAGTATATACAAATTTGCAGTAGCCTTTTCCCTTTCATGATTACAAGTGCTCACCGGAATATTTTCATTATTCCTCCCCGAACTTTGATTTCACATCCAAGATCATCGAGTTGTCCCACAGACAATAAATTCTTCTTCAGACTTTCCACGTGTCGCACTCCTTGAATAGTGTGAACTGTACCGTCGTGCAACTTCAACCTTACGGTTCCAACGCCTACGATCTTTAAGGCATTATCTTTGCCACGGTACACAGATCCTCCTAAGATAGGTTCGTAATGGTTGAAGCAGTCTCTTCGAAAGGTCATGTGATAAGTTGCTTCCGAGTCAAGGAGCCATATCTCATCATACGCCTTCCTGCTCTCCGTTGAGATAGCTGCTTCACTACAAAATACGTCTCCACCTGACGCGTTTGCCAGATTTCCTTGAGGATTGGAATTCTTCATGTTCCAAGAATCCTTCTTCAAGTGACCCTTCTTTCCATAGTGGTAGCATTTCATATCCTTCTTCTTACTTCTTGATTAATCTCCTGCCTTGAGTGTGACTCCCACTTGAACCACGTTTCGTTGATCTCCCTCTTATCACCATCAAAGCTTCGACCTGTTGAGAGCCTACTTGCTGGTCCTCCTTGTTCTTTCACCGATTTTCTTCTTGGAGAATAGCAGCTGCGAAGTTAGTGAAGACCAGATCTTTTGTGTTGTTCGTCAAGTTGATGATGAGTTGATCATACGAATCAGGCAGACTTCGAAGTAGAATTTCCGCATGTTCTTTAGCCTCCGTTTTATACCCCAACGATGTTAGCTGAGATAGAGTATTCAAGACGTTGAGATGCTCCGTCACTGAAGTAGATTCAGACATTCTCAAGGTGAACAATTTTCTCTTCAAAAATATTTGTTGTGTAATGACGTCGGCTCGTACAGATTGGTTAGATGGTCTCATATCTCATTTTTCGTTTTCTTTTCTTCAACGTTGGACGATATCTCATCTGCTAGTGTCAGATGGAGATTGCGACAGCGCTTCCATCCATCTCGTTCCATTTCTTTTCGTCTGTCACTATAGCTGGTTTTCCATCGATAGCCTCCAGACAGCCGTCCTTTTGCAAGATCGCCTTTATATTTAATTTCCACATTGAGAAATTTCTCCCATTGAACTTTTCGATATCAAATTTGGCCGCCATAATTTCTGCTCAGTCATGAGCGATACCTCCAAAAGGGGTTGCAGCAGATAATTATTGAACTCGTCCCGGCTTTTCGTCACCGTAACAAGAGCAATATAATATCTATTATTTTCTGATGTGGAGGGTTCACATTAGTGGTAACCACAGAGCATAAGATAAACAGATATATAAAACCAAGCTCGGCTCTGGTACCAATTGTTAGCGTGGCAGCGGACCCGGTCGAATAATATTACGGCTAGTATTTGAGCAATTAAAAATAAAATCTGAACACCGAGATTTAACGTGGTAACGAATCGGGGTAAAAACCACGGGCAAGGAAGAAGAATCCATTATAGAGGAAAAATATAGGAGTTACAACCTCTCAATTTATAAAGGAGAAAACTCCCAATATCTCTCTTTATAGTCGGAGAAAATACCCGACAAACTCTCTATTTTATTTGTCTCTTTTTTTCTCTATTTCTGTGTGTTTACTTCTCATGCTTCGTATCCTATTTATAGGCAAAACCCTCAAGCAATAATAATGTGAACAAAAAGAAAAGTTGCACCTTTGACTAATATTCCCACATCAAGAAACCAAACAATTTCTTCTTCTTTTTACAACGGCTCCCAAGAAGCAAAAACCATTTTTTATTTGTTCAGCCGATAATTCTGACAAAATATATGTACGATAAAAAAATTTGCCATGCATTGTAAGTCGTACCATTATCACTCAGAATATTTCTGGTTTTAGAAGTCAACGAATGGACACACACACACACACATATATATATATATATATATATATATATGTATATATATATTATATATATTTAATTTTAAAGTTGACAATCAAGGTAAACACTATTTTTTTAAGAAAAATATCTTCTCCAACATTTATGTCAAAATATTAAATTTGTGATCTTGCGTTTCTTTCATTCATATTAATTCCGTACTTACTACGGCTATATAATATTTTGCTCTCTCTACAAATACATCGTAATGACTTTTTGTCGTCCATATATACATCGTATGTTTGCGACTTAACTACGTGATGTGGAATGAAAATTAGGCAGGCTAAAAAATATAATTAAGGGAATAATTAGATTAGAATGAGGATTAGAAATACTTAGTTAAAAATAGAGTTTCGAGGAAATAAGGAGATAGCAACATGTAATAAGGCACCTCCAGAGCCACCTGACAACTCCCGAGGAGAAATAAGGTTTGATGCGAAAATGTTTTGGGTAAAGTGATATTTACAGGGAACTAAATAAATAGGGAAATATCATATGTGTCAGGGAAGTGTTTTGGTGACCTCGTATATTAAATAGGTCCCGAGGAAGCGTCAATAAGAAGCTTTACTGAAGCGTCAGAAGCTTGAATAGACTTACGGACTGTTCATGACAGTGCTGGAAAAGTTGTTGCCGTCATCTGCTATTCCTGACAGCACATTGTCAGTACTGTTCCTAACAGTGCAGGAAAAGCTGCTTCCAGCCGCCTGCTATTCCTGACAGCACAAATCCAAGCCCCATCGCCAGACTGTCTGTTGTCCAGATATGACGGAATACGTCCCATCTCCTGGAAAATGGGAGCTAAGCTGGAAAAATACCTTTAATTCGCTTCTTATGTGTTCTTGAGAGAAAAGTGACGAAAAAGCCTTATCAGTAAAAAGAGCTTCAGAGCGCCCGTGGACGTAGGATTCTTAAGAATCTGAACAATGTAATTCCTGGTCTTATTTTGTTTATGTCGTTATTAGGTCCCGTCCAACCAAGCTCCCTCACACAATCGCGTTTTCACCAAAGTGGCTTCAATCGCAGCTCTACCGCTAAGTTATATATCCCCAAGACCTAAAAATTTAGTTGATTGGGAGAGTTCCGTATCACCACGTATCTATATTTGTGTAATGAGTGGATAGTGTTAGGTCCTAGTTTATCAACTCTATGATCCTTGACATCAATTCTAAGGTTATCGATTAGAATTGAATAGAATTGAATTTCGATCGAAAACCTCTTTAGAAGAACACGAGAGAGAATCCTTGTAGTGAGAGAAGATATTTGCTGCTTCGCTATCTAGAAATTCAATTGCAAGCCTTTCGGATCAATTTTCTAAAACTTCTCTATTAGCTCAATGTTTCTACATCTATTTATACCAAACATACTTGGTATAAATATCAAACTAGTCTTAAACTAAGGACAAATACATGAAACACCCCAAATTACAAAGACAGCTAATAAAATCAAAGCATAACTAAACTGATATTCTACAGATAGCATGTTGTGCGTGAAATTAAAATAGCCAATAAGAATAATTATGCAACCGCATAAAATGCAACAATCAATTGTCGAATTATGATTTTCTGATATGCGCTCGGACGTATCAATGAAGAAATTATTCAAAGGCTATTTAACGCAACGAATTGAAATATAAATTAATTCAGCAAAAATGGACACAAAATATATAAAACTTAACAAAGTAAGATGTCATTATTTCTCGTCAACATCATAGTTCTAGGAGATTTAAAAACTTGCGCCCGTTTAACTAATCTAATCTCGCTAGTTGTATCCCAGCCTGAGGAGGGTTAAGTCCAGCCAGTGTTTTAAAAGCGAAATTTCGCGCGCATCAACGCGCGCTTTTGCTTGTTTCTACGGCAAAACGTGACGACGCGTAAAAAATAAAGCGTTTTTTTTTTCAACGGATAATCCGTCGCTATAAAGAAAAGCAAACTAAAAAAAATAACTTGTTCCGTCGCTAAGAGGACATAATGCGCCAGAGAGGCAGAGATGACGTGTCCTTTAATGATTTGACAAATGTATTTTTATTTTAGTTTCCTAATATTTTTAAATTTACCTCCTCCAAACATAAAAAGCGATAATTTTATTGTAATCTACGTGATAAAAATAAATAAATTTATCTAATTTATTCATTGTTTAACAACGATCAAAATGACATGCATTATATTTTTCGAAAATACTATATTCTTTTAGTTTAGGTTTCTCAAATTTTATCAATTATCATTTTTAATATTTTTAGTGTTGGCCCATTACGTTGAGTCGTCAACAGTGAAATTAGATTTAAAAATTCTATTAAATCTTATACACATGAATTTTTAATAGATTCTTATTATTTCGAATACATACTATTAGATTTTATATATATTTGAACTCAAATTTTATATAAAACTTACTAAATAATGTGCTTATGATTAATAATATGTTATAAATTATGTTTCTTAACGTAATAAGTGGCTTGTTCGAAATAATTATACAAAACACTACGCTATTTACGCTACGCGCTATCTGAACTGAAATGTGACGCGTTGCGCTATGCGCGTTTTAAAACACTGAGTCCAGCTCAGTCTCCATTGGTTGATTTACTTCTACGCCAACTATCTTATTATTTCCTCTCTTACAGCGGGTTCACGTCATAACTACTTGCTCCAAAACCCGAAACTCCATGGCGTGAGATTGGGCGTTGTTATTGCAGTTTTGCCATTTTCACGCACATATGAGTGCCCTTTATATTGACCAACTAATGCGTACTGGATATTAAACTTTTTTCCGCACATTGAAACTTAAACTCATCAGAAGACTCCATCAAGACAAGGAATAAAAAATTATGTGGTTGTCTGTGTGATTAAAGAAGAACGAAATGATAATGTAGAAACTTCGATGATGAGGATTAGAAATGCTGCTATTCTTTTATAGTGTTAAAACATACTCTGGGTTTGGTTACATGATTGTCATATTATGAATTAGTAACTAAGAGAATCTTAGCATAATACCTGTGGGGATTTTTATTTATATCAAAATCATTGTTTAATAACCTAATTGATCATGTTATATCGAAAACCATATACATGGTGAAAGGCATGATACTAAATTGTCAACAAAAAGTAAGTGTTCAAGTTTACTATGATAAGGTGTGGTCCGAAAAAAAAAATATATAATACATTAATTAGTTCTTAACAGTAATTGCTTATAACTAATCAACATATATTTAAGTTTGTCCATGGCAATGATATTATATGAATTCTTATTACTTTTTGGTGATACCACAATATAATGTCTTTAACAAAAATATGCCTAAGATATTAAATAAACGTAATCAACAGAGATTAATGTAACCATGATTTAAATAAAAATAATTATTCTCACAATTATTACAGTAGGATTGTCTAAATTACAATTTATCCTTGTAATATCATTATCTAACCAAACACCAATGTTTAACTCTATATATAAGAGTTTCCATTCCTCTTAGTCAGAATTACAACATTAACTTTTCTTTCTTCTTTAATCACAAAAGCACAAAAAGATATATTTTACCTAATTCTTATCACAATGGAATCTTCTGGGGAGTATAAACTTCATTGCAAGTTGTGCACCAAAAAGTTCAAAATCCCGCAAGGCTTAGCTGGTCACTGCAAAAGGCACAAATATGAACAAGCAAATGGCGAAAATGGACGAAAGATTAAGAACGATCGCGCCATTGATGCAGTTTCGAGTTTTGAATCAAATAATAATAACGCAGTCCGTCGTCGGAAAGGAAATAATAATGTGGTGGATGGAGAAGTAAACCAACCCATGGTTGGCGATTTGGTTGAATTATAGTAAAAAGAGCTTCAGAGCGCCCGTGAACGTAGGATTCGCAAGAATCTGAACCACGTAATTCCTGGTCTTATTTTGTTTATGTCGTTATTAGGTCCCGTCCAACCAAGCTCCCTCACACAATCGCGTTTTCACCAAAGTGGCTTCAATCGCAGCTCTACCGCTAAGTTATATATCCCCAAGACCTAAAAATTTAGTTGATTGGGAGAGTTCCGTATCACTACATATCTAGGATCTATTTATATTTGTGTAATGAGTGGATAGCATGTTGTGCGTGAAATTAAAATAGCCAATAAGACCTAAACATTTAGTTGATTGGGAGAGTCACATATCACTACATATCTAGGATCTATTTATATTTATGTCATGAGTGAATAGCATGTTGTGGGTGAAATTAAAATAGCAAATAAGAATAATTATGCAACCCTTGCATAAAATGCAACCATCAATTGTCGAATTATGATTTTGTGATATGCGCTCCGACGTATCAATGAAGAAATTATTCAAAGGTTATTTAACGCAACCATTGAAATATAAATTAATTCAGCAAAAATGGACACAAAAAATATAAAACTTAACAAAGTAAGATGTCATTATTTCTCGTTAACAACATAGTACCAGGAGAGTTAAATACTTGCGCCCGTTTAACTAATCTAATCTCGCTAGTTGTATCCCAGCCTGAGGAGGGTAAGTCCAGATCAGTCTCCATTGGTTGATTTACTTCTTCGCCAACCATATTATTATTTCCTCTCTAACAGCGGGTTCACGTCATAACTACTTGCTCCAAAACCCGAAGCTCCATGGCGTGAGATTGGGCGTTGTTATTACAGTTTTGCCATTTTCACGCACATATGAGTGCCCTTTATAGTGTCCAACTAATGCTTACTGGATATTAAACTTTTTTCCTCGCATTGAAACTTAAACTCATCAGAAGACCCATCAAGACAAGGAATAAAAAATTATGTGGTTGTCTGTGTGATTAAAGAAGAAATGATAATGTAGAAACTTCGTGAAGTGGAATAGAAATGATGCTATTCATTTATAGTGTTAAACATACTCTGGGCTTGGTTACGTGATTGTCATATTACGACTTAGTACTAAGAGAATCTTACCATAATACCTGTGGGGATTTTTATTTATATCAAAATCATTGTTATTAATCTCTATTGATCATGTTATATCGAAAACCATATACATGGTGAAAGGCATGATACTAAATTGTCAACAAAAAGTTCCAAGTGTTCAAGTTTACTATGATAAGGTGTGTTCGGAAAAAAAAAATTATATAATACTTTAATTAGTTCTTAACAGTAAAGGCTTATAACTAATCAACATATATGTATGTTTGTCCACGGCAATGATATTATATGAATTCTTATTTCTTTTTGTTGATACGGCAATCATGTCTTTAACAAATTATGCCTAATATTAATACACCGTAATCAATAGAGATTAATGTAATCATGAATATAAATGAATATTCTCACAATTATTACAGTAAGATTGTCTTAATTACTATTTATCCTTCTAATATCATTATCTAACCAAACACCACTGTTAAACTCTATAAATAAGAGTATTACAACCATTCCTCTTCATCAGCATTAACTGTTGACCATCTTGTTTAAACCCTCGTTAATTTGCTATAAATAAAAGAAAAAGAAAAACAAGTATAAATCACACGATCTGTATCTATATAAAAGACACGAAACCCCATATGCACAGTAGCGCATAATAATTATTACAACACTCAGATCGATTCATCATTTCTTCTTCATCGTCTCTAAGAAAAACAGCCTTATTTTCGTCCCTAACTCGAGCTCGAAGTCTGCGAAACAAGTCTTGTAAGAAATACCCAGCTCTAACTCTTTACAGTAAGTTTTCAGTATCGAATTATGAAAGTTAACCCTCGAAGTTTCGTGATTGTGCCAAAGAGATGATGTGTAGCCTTGAGAGTGTCGAATGTCCAGTTGGAAGGACGAAACTCGTGGTCATGCTTCATGGTATCCGCACATATATCCACGAGGGCCCCATGCATTAGAGCTGGGGCCCCGCGCATCTTACATGGTCCCCACGCTGGTGCCGGGGTGCCGAGCATCAGTGCAGGGGCCGCACCCACTAGAGCACGGGTCCCGCGCACTATATCATGGTTCCCGCGCATCAGTTCAGGGGTCCCAGGTGCTAGTGCTGGGGTTCCGTGCTTCAGTGTATGGGCCGCGCACTAGAGCTTGGGTCTCGTGCCCTAGAACGCTCTCCCACGCACATGAGCTCTAAGGAGTAGGGCATCAGTGCCACCAGCGCACTAGAGCAGGGGTCCTGCGCACTGCTGGGGTCCCGCGCATCAGTGAGTCAAAGCTATAGTGCAAGGGTCTCGCGCTATATGTTAGGGTTTTCGAGAGCTGTTAGGATTTTCAAAAGCTCTTAGTGTTTTTGAAAGTCTTAGGGTTAAGCTGTTAGGGCTTCAATTATGTCTTGAAATCACATTATCAATCACACAGCATTAGAAATAACATTTTTCGCATTTTAGGGTTTTGCAAGATGTTAGGGTCTCACAAGTTGTTAGGGTTTTCGCAAGTAGGGCTATAGTTTTAATAAATTTTACTTCTATTGCACGCGAATTTTACTTCTATTGCACGCGATAATGATGACGATCACTAACATTGTATTCCAAGTCCAGGGCCAGTGGATAATTTGTGAGGACAATACCTCGAAGTGCACTTCCTACTTATAGATGGCAATCAATCTTGGTCGGCGAGGAAACATGCACGTTAGAAGACGTGATGAATGAGATTGTGAAGGTATTGTCGCTACGCAGCGACAATTCCAAACTCACGTTAAGCTATATGCCTAGCGTAGTTTATGATTTTCCACGACCCATCTACATCGAGAATGACTACGGTATACGTGCATACCTTGGTGGTGGTCCACAGTCTAGACCCGTGCTCCATGTTGAGGTTGCATTATTTGTCAGTGGTACACCACCACAAGCTCATCTTAATGACGAATCGAATTTCAACGTGGTCTAATAGAGCAGTGCGACGCAAATGAGAAAATCCATCCCGTGGAGGGTTACATGGGTGACACATCTAACTACCAATCTTACCATCTTTCTAAATACGAGGGTTTTCAAGAAGATCAAATCAGACAGTGCGAGAATCAAAATGAGAATGAAGATGATCCGGTCGAGCAACCAGAGGAACATTATGCTTCGGAAAGTGATAATGACGATGTCGACGTCCGAGAGCATAACTCTCCACATGCGGACGATGGTACATATGCATTTGCCGATGGTTCAAGCCTGTTCGTTGGTCAGGAATTTCGGGACAAAAAGGAAGTCAAAGACGTGATCACTAAAGTTGCCTTGATGCGTGTTTCGAGTTCAAATTGGTCCGGTAAAATAAAACCATGTACATAGTGAAATGCGCAAGCGAGGGATGCACATGGCGAGTACGAGCTGCACAGGACAAGGACTAACGTTTTCTCAATACGAACGTATTGCGGCAAGCACACATGCGGGGCTTTTCATCATCGTCGTAGACATCGGCAAGAAAGTTCATCAGTTGTATCGAGCGTTCTATTGGAAGATTTCACCAGTCCTAAAGACATTCCGAAATCCAAGTCAATCATGTCGATGATGCAGAACAGTGGAGTAGATGTCTCGTACTACAAGGCTTGGAAAGGCAAGCAACTAGCATCAGACGAATTAGTCGGTAACATGGACGATTGTTACGGTTTACTTCCGGCATATTTGGTGCATTGAGGCAAACAAACGTCGACAGCATCACCGATTGGGAGATGCACGACGACAGGAGGTTCAAATATATGTTCTTAGCATACGGCGCATGCATCAGGGGATTTGCATACATGAGGAAAGTCGTATGTATCGATGCAACTTTTTTGAAGGGTAAGTATAAAGGAGTTCTGCTCATTGCTGGCGCGGAGGGAAACGAATCTTGGATGAGGTTTCTCACTAGATTGAGGCGTTTCGTACCAGATAGTAATGAACTCGTGATAATTTTTGACCAAAATAACGGTATAAGAATGTCGTCCCGGCTGTGTTTCCGAATTCGTTTCACGATTTTTGCGTGTGGCACATTCAATAAAATCTGAAGACGAAAACGGCGGACAAGGGTGCCGGCCCCATTTACTAGCGGGTAGCGAATGCCTACACCATGGCCGAATGCGATGCTCATTACGAAGCTCTAAAATCAAATTCTCAGACGCTTATGCCTATCTTGAGCAAATTGAAAAGCCACGGTCAACGAGGGCATATTGCCCTTAATCGAGATATAACATCATGACGCCCAATGAATCCGAGTAGATAAATGCGGCTCTACGCGCGGATAGAGAACTTCCAACTATAGGATTGTTGAGCTCGATTCACCGATTAACATCAGCTTGGTTCAGTAAGCATCGAAGAGCATGCGAAGCTTAAATCGCAGCGAATACGATGTCGTTTACACTGAAGGTCGAGTCGATCCTCCGCGAATTGGGTCGCAAACATTTCATGTGACAGAAGTTGGGCGTCTAACGTATAACGTATACGGCTTCAACACAAATGAGGTCGTCGATCTAGAGTTTCTTACATGCAGCTGTAAGATGTTTGACTTCGACCGAATTCCTTGCCCACCCGCGATTGCTGCTTGTGGTTATGCCAACGTCAATGTGGGTCCACTAGTCATGCTTATTACAGCTTGAAAATTTGGAAGTTAGCTTAAGAAGTTACTATATGGGGGTGTCCGAGCACAGTTTAAAAATCAGCGTACCCGCACAAGGGCGCGCATGGTTCCCGAAGTTAGGCGGGACCTGCGCACATAAGCATTGGACCACTGCAAGATCATGCGGGGTCCCGTGTATATGCGCGTTGGTCCCGTGCTTATGCGTGCGGGTCCCGTTCTTATGCACGTGGGTCCCGTGCTCTGTATAAAGCGGAGTCTTGTGCATTTAAAATTTAAATCCTAATTTTAGTTAATTTTTGGTCTTCCTTTGCAGACATATACTTTTGAATTATTGGTCAACTATTTATTTGAAACATGTCAACTTTTATTTCGGTGTCATAATGCCTTGTCAATCTGATGTGCTTTTCGATGTGTGGAAAAGCATCTCACGGGTATTGAAAAGAATTTGACTATTATATAATTTTGTTCATATTAAAACTTAAAAAAACTTAATCATAACGAAACATTAGTAAAAAAAATAATCCAAAAAAATTGATGTATATAAAAAAAAATTACACTATTTGGTTATTGTTGTGAATGGGATGTTGGTAAATTAGTTGGATGTCACAATAATTGAGCAAATTTACATAACAACAGCTTGCCTTATGTTGGTGATTTGGTTAGGATGTAACAATCGAAAAATATTGCAAAAGACCATAATTTTGTGGGCTATGATACTATATGACGTATTATATTCGTATGGAGGCTGAATCGAAGTTCGAATTTAATCTAGTGTAAAATCGTGGAAATAATCGCAGGGTCCTCACACATGATTATTCGGGGGCTCATGAGCATTGGACCTGCGCAAGCTGATGCGCGTCGGATGCTCGTGAACCATCCGTCCACGCACGGGTCCCTTGATTTCACGCAAGGGTCCCATTCTCATGTGCGGGGACCCGTGCTTAAATGCTTGGCCCCGTGCGCATAAGTTTGGTCCCGTGTGCATCAGACCGGCCCCGTTCTGAAATTAAATTGACTAGCCGTATATCGTCATCGAATGACTCCTCTAGTCTGCATATCTCCACGACGTCGCTGGCCACTTTTTTCCCACCCCTCCACGACGTGGCCATCATTGTCTAAGCCTTGGAGGTCGATCGCGGACTTAAATGAATATCTCATGTACGCTAAATTCTTCGTGCAGAAGGAGTATTTTTGCATTTCAATGAAACCTGGCATGGATTCATTAATATGCTGAAAAACAAAAAAAAATAATAACGATTTTATAAATTAAGATATAGCAAAATTAATAAAGTCGGAGGAGAGCATACCGCGTCATCGAGCCATGTCGTTGGTGTGGCTAGCTCCTCAAACCAATCTCGCTTATGTTTGTCGATCGCTCACTGGACCCATTCCTTGACTCCCAGCGACTGTATATCCTTCTCTATGGAGGACCAGAGCCTTACTTTTTATTAATATGGGCCTCCACGCGCGAGAACTGATTGTGCGTAGCACCGGTCGACGGAGGCTTAATGTATGGCGACTGTTGGTACTTCGACGACTTCTGCCGCTACTCCGGGGTCGCCTCGACAACATCTTTTCCCTTGTCTTCCACCGTCGACATATCCGCAACCACCGAAATTGGCGACGTCGACTGATTCGCCACAACCAAAATTGGCCCCTTCGACTGATTCGCCACCGTCGAAATTGGCATCATCGACTCATGCGCTGATACCCCTCCGCCAACAACGAAGTCGACGCCCCTCCAAGCAGATGGGTCAACCTCAAACGCTCGCTCTGTGCGTCGACGTCACCATCCCATTGCGATAGAACAGCCTCCCAGTCGAACTTACGGCCCGACCATCCCACGTGTTCGAACTGGGTGGATCCGGTCTCACAAATTCATCCCACCCAGTCGAACTCGGCTCGTCGCCTACGACGCATATTAAATTGTAAGCTACGCCTGTAAATTAAATTTGAATTACGGGTAAAGATAGTTACCGTACTATGGTGCTTCAGTATGTGGACTTCTACCGTAAAGCGCATTGGTCTGTGGACAACCAATGTGAAGTGCGTTGGTATGTGTGCATGCACCGAATAAACTTGTCCAGTCGTGCCGTAGCTCTTGCAATGACTGCGCAACTCCTCCGATGCTTTCGCCCCACCCTTGCATCGAGTTGAATCGCTCCACGTACGTTTCGGTGCGTCGAGTGTAATCGTCTCGGAATTGCGAAGTCGTTTTCGAGCTGGTCGAACCAACAGCTAAGCGTGTCTAACTGACCACAATGTGTGTCGAACCGACCGCCAAGCGTGCCGAAGTGCCAACGCAGTGCAAAAATTCGTCGAACTGCTCCGACGACGGATACCCATACCCGTGCAATGGCCCTGCCGGTGGAGGCGATGTTTGCGCCACCCTAAATGGACGGCGGCACATAGTCAGCACCTATGCCCCTCTCTTCGTCTTGCCATGATCTGATAGAGAGCTGAGGGATGGACTCTGCCTCATAATTGGGTTCGAGTGCATCCGCCCGCCGGACACGAGGTCCTTCAGCCGCACAACAAATGCATCAACGTCCACTCCGTCCATCAGTAGGGTCGCCACCTCATCGTACACATCGTGGCGTGCACCTACGTCAAAGTTGATGTCCCGAAAATAGCCTGCCTACTTTTCTTCTCCGCTCGTCATTAATAGCCCTCGTATAGGGGACCTCGCGCGGCACCTTCAATAGCCGCCATATACGGACATCCCTTCTGATGCCATTGATTCGTGACCCATCGGTATATACGCGGCCTCGCATGCTCCAACTCTCTAAGTTGAGCGAATTGCTGAGCGAGGCCCGGTACGCCTTCGTATGCTAATATCTGAATATCAAAGACACAAATAATCTTAGCAATCAGACGAAATACTGATCAAGATCATTCAAAGATAAAACCCTAACCTGAAGTGGATGTACGAATCCACTGATCAGCATACTGGAATGATCCTTCCTCTATTGTAAATCTTGTTTCAGCGATCGTATTGCCGCTCTGAAAGCCACGGTGCCGAGTCATCGACTAAATAAAGGATCCAAGAAGGAAGGCCGGTATCCTTCTTGGAAAGTCGAGGCAGCAAGACGACGACCGCAAAGTAGAGGTCCGCCAACTTTAACTTCTCGTCGTCGAAGCGCCGCGTCTCGTTGGCAGCCAACTCCTCCAACCGCTGCTCAATGTATAACAAACGAATCATCATCGCCGATCGACCGGGGAAATGTCGGGTAATGAATTCCTCCCGTACGTCCACATCCGGTACGTTGGCGAACTTCAGCGTCGTGATTAGGCAATACTTCGATTTTGAAAAACGAAATGGTCTCTTCCCGAGGATCATCCTAAGCTCCTCACGATCATGAAGCTCCGTCTGTCTTTTGATGAGATACCACAACAATTGCGCCGACAGATTGAAACCGGCGGCAGCTTCGACGATCCTGCCGAACGGAGTCGCTTCGTTAATCACGGCCAACTCATCCTCGTTTAGCCAATCGACGATCTTCTGGCTCGCTTCGCCATAGCATGACGTGAGATGTAACCGGCACTCAATGTATTCATCGGCTCCGGCAATTTCTTCTTCAGTATAACCTAAAAATTAGAAATTGTAAGCTAATTATGTCGAGTGAAATATGCTGCGGGCAAATTGTTTATTATTAGATCTGCTTCCGCGCACGGGTCCCCTGCTATGCTGCGCGGGGATCCTGAGCTTACCGTGCGAGTCCCGTGCGCTTGCACGCACTGGTCCACAGCGCCCTCAAGCAGGATTCCTCGCTGTGCTCGGGACCCGTGCATGCTGCACGGGACCCCTGCTCTTATGTGCGGGACCACAACACTTGCACGCAGGGGTCCGCAGCACTAGCAAGCACTGGTCTGCGCTAACAAACATGGGTCATGTACTATGTTGCGGTCCTCGCTAGCGCGCACGGATCACCTTCTATGCTGTGTGGGTCTCCGGCGTGATTCGAGTGTCCCGATCGAGACAAAGCACGGGTCCAATGTCATGGACCCTGCGCTTGCCCCACGAGTCCCCTGCACTTCCACACACGGATCCTGAGTTTCAAAGCATGGGTCCCTTATCATTGCAAGCACAAGTACCCTGCGCGTTGAATTAGGGTACCCTGCGCTTCGAATTAGGGTCCCGTGCGATGCTAGTGCAGAGAGCTTCATAAATTAAAAAAATTACCTTCAATTTTTTGGATCTCGCGTGAACTGCCATGAACTTCACGTATAATATTTCAATAATGTAATAAATAGATATGCATGAATGATATTAGTATTCTCCATTGAAGCAATATTGCCTATCGTTGTAATATTAACCAAACTCCAGTCAAGTTAATAGCTTTACCTCTATTCATGAAAACAGAAATGTTAAATAATCAAGGACCGTATCCGCAGGGAATTCGTTGACGGTTACGATCCACGACCTAATATATATTATAAGAAAGGCATGATACGAAAGTGTCAACAAAAAGTGATGGGGTATTCTCATGGACAAATAAACCTAATATAGATATACATATATAATATTATTTTGGTTTTTTTGGATTATACCATAATATAGTAAAATAAATGTACAATAGAATTGTCATGCATCATAAATTTGTATCATTATCAACTCGAATATTGCTGATTTTAGAAGTCAATGTAACGTGTCGGGAGGAGCATCTAATATTTGTATCAAAATAGGCTTAGTTATTTTTTTGGTCCCGTAACTTAGGGGGTGTGGCATTATAGGGACCACTAATTTCGGGGTGTGGTATTATAAAAACAGTAAGTTTTAAAATCGTGCAATTTATAAACATTATACATGATTTTTCCCCAAAATACATCACGTGTCACGCACATGACCGATTTTTATGCCAGAAAACTGACGTGTCGCCAGATCGATCATGTCCGTTTTTGCTATTTTTGGGCGGACCGGTGACATACACATTTTACAGAAGTTCCACGTCATTAAAATAATCCGACTTGGCGCAATGTCAAAAATTAATTTTAAATAAACAAAAAATATCTCCGTAAAGCGGGCATGTCATAGGTCCACGTCACGTCGGACCTTCCGGGATAAAAATCGATAACGTGCGCGGCACTTGATGTATTTTGGTTAAAAATCATTATAAAAATCATGTACAACAATCTTTATTTTTTTAAGAAAAAAATCTTATCCAAAATTTATGTCAAATATTAATTTTGTACCCTTGCTTTTCTTTCATTTATATTAATTATGTACTTATTACGGCTATATAATATTTTATCTCCACACCAATTCATCCTAATGACTTTTTTCCGTCCGTATATTCATGGTGTGTTCGCGACTATAACTATGATCTAGGATCCATTTATATTAGTATATTAGTATAATGAGTGGATAGCATGGTGTGCGCTAAAATAGCTAATTCGACAACTGATGTTTGCATGTTATGCAAGACTGATACATAATTATTCTTATTATCATTTCTTTTTAATTTTCGCTCCAATTAATCAATGAAGAAATTATCAAAGGGTATTTATCGCAACGCTTGCAACATAAATTAATTCAACAAAACTAGACACATGAAATATATAGAACTTAAACAAAGTACAAAGTTTTTTATTTCTCGTTAATAACATAACAACGAAGGATTTTAAAAACTTGTACCCGTTTAACTAATCAAATCTCGCTAGTTGTATCCTAGCCTCAGCGTTAAGTCCAGCTCAGTTTCCATTGTTATTCTACAATTTTGCCTTTTTCACGCTCATATGAATGGCCTTTATAGTGACCAGCTAAAGCTTGCTAGCCGCACAACTTGAATTGAAACTTAAACTCATCGGAAGACTCCATCAAGACAAGGAATAAAAAAAAATTATGTGATTGTGTGTAGGGCCGTAGCTGAGAAAGCACAGGCATGAAGCGAAACTTAAATTCCGGCCCCTGATCGGTAATTTTTTTCCAAATGCAGTATGATATGTATAATATAACGTAAATTTCAACGGTAAATGTAACTAAAATAAATAACAAAAAATAAATATTTTATAGTGCAATGTTCGAAAATACTTAATCCGATATCCCAACTGTTTTAATTTGGTTTGCTTCGGTTTTTATAATTCGGTTCGGTTTTTTCGCTTCAGTTTTTCGGTTAGGAACAAGGAAGATTTATGGAACGTGACATGTAGCAAAAACAATTCAAAGGTCCGAAAAAAAACAACATGAAAATGAAACAAAATCTAACCTAAATATAATATAAAAATATTGTTTGTCGAGAAAGAAAAAAATTAAATTGCACCTGCAGTCAAAAAATAAATTAATAAAATAAGTAGCCGTATAATATACCTTAAAGATCACTGGACACTGATGTTTGGTCAGTCCCATAAGAAATAGTGAAGGATTTTATTAGATAACGACATCCTTTTACCTAGGGAAGCCCTTTTTACATTGTATTAGTATAGAAGAAGAAACCACATCACGTTTCTTTTTTTCCTTAATAAAAAGCTTTAATGTCTTGTTTGGGCCGAAGTGATTTTTTTTAATAAATTACAATATTTGGGCTTTCTTTGGTTAACATCGAGGCCCAACTGACTTGTGCAATTCATTAACAGTTTTTATAGATCTATTTTTAAGTTTTAACTATAATATTCTTTTTGATAATATGTATATATATACATGTACAAAAAATGTTGGGCCCCCTCCGAAGTTGGGCCCGAGGAGACCACCTCACTGGCCTCCTATGAGCTCCGGACCTGATTGTGTGTGTGATTAAAGAAGAGAGAAACATAATGTAGTGACTGATGAGGAGGAATAGAAACGAAGCTCTTAATTTATAGTGTTAAAACATATCCTATGTTTGGTTACATAAACAATACTCCCTCCGATTGAAGTCATTACAATTTTTCACATATATTAAGAAATAATATAAAATGCCTAATATACCCCTAATTATTACTTAAGCCTATTTAATATAATTACTTTCCATTTTATTAATTGAAAAGGGTAAAATTGGAAATGGTAAATATTTGTATTGAAATCTGTAAAACGACTTCTAACAAAATTAGTGATGTAAAACGACATCTAAATAAAATCGGGGGAAGGACAAATATAGATAGTAATTAAGACAATCTTACTTTAATAACTTTGGAGATATTTATTTATGTTCTAATTGTTGGGAATGGTGGTCAGTCGGCCCCGCAGCGGAACAGGTCCCGGTTTGGCTCGGTACGACGATCGGGAGAAGTGGGACCCACGGGGTAAATTTGATGGGACCCGCACAGTAACTACCACGGTAAAAATAAAATTTACCGTAAGGTAAGAAAGAACACCAGAACTTTAACGTGGAAAACCCTCTGTTAACGAAGAGGGAAAAACCACGGCCGAGTCGGCAAAATCTTCACTATAGTAAAAATTACAACCCTCGAATTTTTACTATCTCACTTTTACCACTCGTGTTTACCTCACACCTCTCTGTGGATGTGGAACCCTATCAGTTTCTACCTGAACTGATAACCTCACAATTCACTCGAACTACTTCTCTCTCTATATAGTAAAACTCGAATGAGCTTGTAATAATAATAACTGAAGAATCCTCAGCCTATTTATAGATGTCTTCAGCTCTTCTGGACCGCTCAAAATGGGTGGCCAGGAATGCGCCGCGTCGCCCTTCAATATGAACCTTTCATTAAAATAATATTATAATATAATATTATTTTTTTTCTTTGTTCTTCTTTGGTGTGCGTTGCCTTGTCAAAGGCTGGACCTAACAATTCTCCCCCTCCAGCCTTATTCATTATTTGCGGGGAAAGATCTCCTACCGCCTCAGCGATAGCCCATGCCGGCTTGCCCGGCGCAGAACTCCGTCTTCTCCTTTGGAATAACCTTCGTCAGAATGTCCGCAACATTCTTGTCTGTGTGGATCTTCTGCAACTTGAACGCTTTCTCCTCAATAGCTAGTCTGAGCCAATGATAACGAACGTCGATGTGCTTCGTCCTCGAATGATACATAGTATTCTTGCTCAAGTCCAACGCACTTTGACTATCGCAAAATATTATGTACTCCTCCTGCTGAATTCCCAACTCCTGAAGGAATCTCTTCAACCAGAGCATCTCCTTGCCCGCTTCCGTTGCTGCAACATACTCCGCTTCAGTAGTTGATAAAGAAACACATTTCTGTAACCTCGACTGCCATGAGATAGCTCCCCCTGAGAGTGTAAATATGTATCCGGACGTTGACTTTCTGCTGTCGAGATCACCGGCCATATCAGCATCCGTATAGCCTGTAAGAAAACATTTACAACTTCCAAATGTTAGGCATAATTTGGAAGTTCCTCTCAGGTACCTCAAGATCCATTTTACTGCTTCCCAATGTGACTTCCCGGGATTTGATAGAAATCGACTCACAACGCCAACTGCATGAGCGATATCTGGCCTTGTACACACCATGGCGTACATCAAACTTCCGACCGCCGATGAATATGGAACATCTGGGACATCTTCTCCGTCTTCTGTTGTCGATGGATCGGATTTCTTTCGCAACTGAAAGTGCGCGGCAAGTGGCGTGCTAACTGGCTTAGCATCCTTCATATTGAACCTCTCTAGAACTCGTTCAATATAGCGCTCCTGAGATAACCACAATTTCCCAGCTTTTCGATCTCGGGTAATCTCCATTCCGAGAATCCGCTTTGCCGAACCCAAATCCTTCATGTCAAACGTCTTTGACAAATCTTTCTTCAACCTGCTAATCATCTCTGCATCTTGTCCGACAATTAGCATATCATCAACATACAGGAGAAGAACGATAAATTTACCATTAGAGTATCTCCGGACGTATACACATGGATCTGCATCTGTTCTCTTGAACCCCTGATGCACCATGAAAGAATCAAATTTCTTGTACCACTGCCGTGGAGCTTGTTTCAGACCGTACAAGCTTTTCTTCAACCGGCAGACCATGTCCTCTTTACCTCTAACCTCGAACCCTTCTGGTTGTTCCATGTATATCTCCTCATCAAGATCACCATGCAAGAATGCGGTCTTCACGTCGAGTTGCTCCAAGTGAAGATCCATGGTAGCAGCTAGTCCCAATATGACTCTGATTGAACTCATCTTCACGACAGGTGAAAATATCTCGTCAAAGTCGATCCCCTTCCTCTGAGTGAAACCTTTGACCACTAATCGAGCCTTGTATCTGACCAGCTTGCCATCATCATTCTTCAATTTGTACACCCATTTGTTCTTGAGTGTCTTCTTTCCTTTTGGCAATCGAACTAACTCGTACGTTTCATTCTTCTTCAGAGAATCCATCTCCTCTTGCATGGCCTTTGTCCAACAATCTTTGTCCCTACAAGATTGTACTTCTTGGAAGCTCTCTGGCTCCCCCTCGTCAGTAATCAAAATATAATCAGAACTCGGATACCTCGTAGATGGTTGGCGTTCCCTAGTTGACCTTCTCAGATGAGGTTCAACTGCTTCTTGCACATCTGAAGGCTCCCCCTGCTCATTACCTTCAGTGTGTTCATCTACGACAGGTTCATCATCTCCAATGGTTGGCTCTTCTGATTCAGGTTCTGATTGCTGCATTCCTTCCTCTATGGCACCGTCATATGGAATGCTAACTGGTGTATAATCGTCTACACCTCCACCTGTGGATTTCGCCGCATCCACCTCTGAGTCGCCCATGGTCTCATGCTCATGGAATACTACGTCGCGACTTCGAACAGTCTTCTTCTTCTTTGGATCCCAAAGCCTGTAGCCGAACTCCTCGTCTCCGTACCCAACAAAGATGCAAGGATTCGATTTATCATCGAGCTTAGATCTTTGTTCCTTCGGCACATGCATGAACGCCTTGCAGCCAAACACTCTCAAATGCGAATATGAGATGTCTCTACCAGTCCACACCTTCTCTGGTATATCGAAATCCAACGCCGATGAAGGTAATCGGTTGATAAGATAGACTGCAGTGTTGACAGCTTCCCCCCAAAATGACTTAGATAGATTAGCCATCTTGAGCATCGCTCGGACTCTCTCCATAATGGTTCGATTCATTCTCTCTGCGACACCATTCTGTTGAGGAGTGCCAGGAACTGTCTTCTCATGCCTAATGCCCTGCTTCGTGGAATAATCTCTGAACTCCCGAAAGATGTATTCACCACCATTATCTGTGCGTAGACACTTTAGCGGCATTCCCGTTTCTCTTTCCACCATCGCATGGAACTTCTTAAAATAGTAGAACACCTGGTCCTTCGTCCGCAACAGATATACCCAGGTCTTACGAGACACATCATCAATGAAGGTCAGAAAATATTTACTGCCTCCCAGAGATTCGACTTCCATGGGTCCGCATACGTCAGAGTGTACCAACTCCAACTTCTTCATTCGCCTGGTTAAATTCTTCGCGAATGAAACTCTATGTTGCTTCCCAAATAAACAATAATCGCAGGGGTTTAGCGCTTTCTCCTTGGCTACTGGTATGAGGGACTTTCTAGCCAAGACATTCAACCCCTTCTCTCCTACGTGTGCCAGCCGTCTGTGCCACAAATTTGGAGAAGCATCATCTTCAACTGCATTCAGTTGGTTAGCACATATCGTTCCGTGCATCTTGTATAGCGAGCAGCATAGCTTTCCTCTCGCTACCACCAATGATTCCTTGGTGAGTTTCCAGTTGCTATTCGCCATCTCGTTATAGTATCCTTCGTTGTCCAGCACCTTCACAGAAATCAGATTGAGACGCAGGTCTGGAATGTGTCGCACATCTTTCAGCCGTAATGTGCACCCTACGCTTGTCTGGATACAGATATCACCGATCCCCACTATTTTAGAAACACTTTGGTTACCCATCTTGGTAGTGCCAAAGTTTCCCGCCTTATACGTGGAGAAGTATTCACGTCTTGGAACACAATGGTAGGAGGCACCAGAGTCCACTACCCATTCGGTGCTTGCATCCGCAACATGACAACAGTCTGCTTCATTCACCAGAGTAACCTCTCCACCATCGTTGAAGGCGATTGCAGACGTGTTCTTGTCATCATCTTGTTTCTGCTTTCTGTTGAGAAGCCTACAGTTTCTTTGTAAGTGGCCAACTTTTCCACAATGGTAGCACTTCCTCATCTCCCTGGACTTGGATCTATCTTTCGACTTGTCGTATCCTTTTGGTTCTCTACTCTTGCTCCGACCCCTATTCTCCATGACAAGGGCCTGATTTCCCGTACTGGTACTGGCAGCATCCTTTCTTCGTATCTCTTCATTGTATAGTCTATTTTTCACCATCTCCATCGTGACTTTACCACTTGGTGCGGAGTTAGTGAGCGATACCACCAACGTATCCCAGCTATCAGGTAGAGATTCCAATAGTAGACATGCTTGTAGCTCATCATCAAGGACTAGACCGGCACTTGTGAGTTGAGTTACCAGTCCTTCGAAGTCGTTCAGATGTTCAGCAACTGATCATCCCTCGTTCAACTTCACATTCATGAGTTTTCGCATCATGAATACCTTGCTCAGTGCATTTGTCACCTCGTACATACCCTCCAATTTCGTCCAGAGTTTGTAGGGGTCTGTCTCATTTCGGACGTGGTTGTAGAGGCTTATGTCCACCCATTGGCGGATAACAGCTAGCGTCTTTCTTTGTAATTTCTTCCATAGGTCAGCATTCCCGCCTTCAGGCATCTTGCCTGCATTTTCGATTGGTTCATGGAGGTCTTTGCAATAAAGGTAATCCTCCATCCTTGATTTCCATATGGAGTAATTCGTTACTGTCAGCTTGATCATTCCTCCGTCGTTCTCCATGGCCGTCAAAATTACCAGCAACCTACTAGTACCTTTTCTGATGTGGAAGATCAGTCAAAGCTGCAACCACAGAGCATACTCAGAATACTATCAGGCTCTGATACCACTTGTTGGGAATGGTGGTCAGTCGGCCCCGCAGCGGAACAGGTCCCGGTTTGGCTCGGTACGACGATCGGGAGAAGTGGGACCCACGGGGTAAATTTGGTGGGACCCGCACAGTAACTACCACGGTAAAAATAAAATTTACCGTAAGGTAAGAAAGAACACCAGAACTTTAACGTGGAAAACCCTCTGTTAACGAAGAGGGAAAAACCACGGCCGAGTCGGCAAAATCTTCACTATAGTAAAAATTACAACCCTCGAATTTTTACTATCTCACTTTTACCACTCGTGTTTACCTCACACCTCTCTGTGGATGTGGAACCCTATCAGTTTCTACCTGAACTGATAACCTCACAATTCACTCGAACTACTTCTCTCTCTATATAGTAAAACTCGAATGAGCTTGTGATAATAATAACTGAAGAATCCTCAGCCTATTTATAGATGTCTTCAGCTCTTCTGGACCGCTCAAAATGGGTGGCCAGGAATGCGCCGCGTCGCCCTTCAATATGAACCTTTCATTAAAATAATATTATAATATAATATTATTTTTTTTCTTTGTTCTTCTTTGGTATGCGTTGCCTTGTCAAAGGCTGGACCTAACACTAATCATTGTTACAATAATCTCTATTGACCATGTTATCGAAAAGCATATACATGGTGAAAGGCCTACTAAATTGTCAACAAAAAGGTATATGCGTGTTCAAGTAATATTAAATTCAGCAACATTGGAGATAATAATAGTATGACGCGTGATAAATTGATATGCACAATACCATATAAATTTTTACTGTACATAATTTCTATGATAGGGTGTGTTTGAAAAAAGAAAAATTATAATACAATATATATTTGTTCTTAATAGTAATTGCGTATTCCTAATCAACATATCTATAAGTTTGTCCTCGGCAGTGACATTATATGAATTCTGTTGACACTACAATATCATCGTCTTTAACCAAAATATGCTAAGATATTAGACTAAACGTAATCCCTAGAGATTAATGTAACAATGATACGTAAATAAATAAATATTCTCACAATTATTACAGTAAGATTGTCTTAATTATTTATCCTTGTCATATCATAGTTATTTAACCAAACACCATTGTTTAACTTTTCCTCTTCGTCGGAATTACCACATTAACTTTTCTTTCTTCTTTGATCACACAACCACAACACGTGATTAATCTTTTGTTATGGAGTCTTCCGGTGAGTTTAAATTCCATTGCAAATTGTGCACAAAAAAGTTCAAAATCCAGCAAGCCTTAGCCGGTCACTGCAAAAAGCACAAATATGAACGCGCTGGAAAACTTGGACAAAAGAATAAGCATGCACAATCTCGCGCCTTCGATTCAGTTTCGAGTTTTGAATCAAATAATAATAACGCAATTCTTCGTCGGAAAGGAAATCTTAATTTGGTTGATGAAGAAGAATTAAATCAACCCATAGTTGATGAGTTTGGGTTGGACTTGACATTCATGTTGGGATACACCATCCGCGGTTAGATTATGTTATTAATACAAAATAATGGAAAACATACTTTGTTTCGATTTTATATGTTGTATGTGTTCGTTTGGTTGATGTGTTCATTTATATCTCAATCATTGCGCTAAATACCGCTTCGTTCGAATTGAGTAAGTGCAAATTAATTTAGGCAAAAAAAACAATATCTTCAGATTAACAGTAATTTTATATAGTCTTGGATAATGATTGACCATCAATATGTTTACAAAATAGAGATTAAAGAGTAAAGTGAGGCGGTATTAGCTTCATTTTATTTTAGTAAAATATTTGTTATGAAATTGAGACGATATAGCAATGGCATATTACCTGACCACGTGCCCCTTTATCTTAATAAAATATTATTTCACTTTACAAATACATATCATACAATATTTAATACTGTAATAAAGAGATAGGCATGAATGAATTTGAATTAGTATTTTTCTCACCATTACATTACAGCAAGATTGCCTTAATTTATCGTTGTAATATAATTATGTTAGATAATCAACAGCCGTATTCCAAGGAGTTCAATGATTGTTAGGATCCACGATCTAAAATGTGTATATATACATATTTAATGAAAGGGACGATTGGAATTCAGGCCCCCTTACAGTTTAAAATAGGGTCCATGCCTAGTTTCAGGCCCCCATTTCAGAATTGAAGTTAGAATAAAGGTTGTGTGACAAAAATACCCTTATGAATGGAATTACGAAGTTGGTTCGAGTTCTGTCTATTTATAGGCATAAAATGAACGATAACATCATTAATGCTCCAATCAACATAATCAACAGGGAAGACGAATTTTTGACTTAAGGATTCATCGCCGCAAAAGAAAGCGATGTTTTTCTTTGTCGATTTTCGAAATTTGGCTCAGATAAATCATTTTTGGGAAACTCGCAGATCTGAAATTTTATGATTTTATAGTCAAATTAATGCCTTTAGGCTAAGTTGTTTTTCTTTTAGATTAATCTTCGCATTCTCGGTTTTGGGAAATTTTTGAACGTTATTTCATTTTTTCCCGCAAAGTGCTAAGTTCGCGAATCCTCTCAAACTTCGACTTGTCAAAGATTTTTTTTTGCGAACTTTGAACCTTCAATTCGCGAATTCTCTGATCCGCAGTACACCTCGCAAATCGGTTCAAATGCTGACCAGTCAAAATAGTCAACGCAAGTTCGCGAATCTAAGATTTCGAAATCTACAGTTCGTACAGATTCGAAATTCGCGAATCAAAAGTGGGCCTCCACCTAAAAATTTCGCGGCCCAAATCTCTTTCTCAGCCCGCAAATCTGGCTTAACCCTATTCGCGAAATCCTAAAATTCCCAAATCATAATTTCACGAACTCGAAATCTCTCTCTGTCACAAAATCTCTCTGTCGCAAACTCCCTCTGTGTCTTCTCGCTTCAATCTCACTCTCACACACTCACAGATCTCATTGGGGTAAGGAAGAAACGGTATTTAACTTATTTGTTTATGGGTTTTCTTCGTTTTTGCAGGTTCGATCTCAGGAAGAAAAGGGATTTCTTTTTGTGTTGACCTTTGGTTGCTCTTGTTGTGTTTAATACTCATTTCGTTTCATAATATGTCGGTTTTGAAGCTTTAAATGTCCATTTTGAAGCTTTAAGCAAAGAGGGGTTTCTATGTTTTTTTTTTCTCTTCGAAATTCCATTTTTGATCTTTCAGTTGTTTATTCGCGAATTGAAAATGTGTTTTGCGAATCAATCCATAAAATAAGTTGGAAAAATTCACTGTTTACAGTTGACTATTTGACCAACTAAATTTTGCGAATTCGAATGTCGCGAACTGCCAATTTCTTCCGATGCAATTCGCAAACAAGTGTTTTGTGTGTTGTTGTTGATCTGGTCAATTCGCGAACTATCGAGTTCGCGATCTCTATTTCGCAAATCTTTTCTAATCGCAATTCCCACTTCGCAAATTTTCAATGATTCAAAGTCGATTCGCTAATTTCCCCTCAACAGACCCGCAAACCTCTGAATTCGCAAAATGAGTGGTTCGCAAATTTACACTTGTCTTTCGCACTTCAATTCGAATTTCTTGAATTTCACGATTATAAATTGACTAAGTCAATTCGTAAACGGAACCTCTGAGTATTTCAAACTAATTCGCGAAACTAACTTAGTGAAATTTTTGAAGAACTTCAGGCTTTTACAGACCCGCATATCTTTGTGTTCGCAAAACTGCATGTTCAAATTCGATCTGAAGCAAATTCGCAAAATCAATTTTGAAGTCTTTTGAACTAACTGTTTAAATTCGCGAATCCTTGCCAAAATTTCAAAACTTCAAATTCGTGAAATACACTTTGAATTTTTTTGGGGGCCGAACAGTTCCTTGTTAATTAAATCATCTTTTTCTAAGAATTTCAAATATCTTCTCATAAGACGTTATTCACAACCTTGTTTTTCTCTTATAATGAAGTTTCGACAGAATGACTACACCAGCAGATCTCGTCTACTCAACCACCAAATGGATTGTAATCAAAGGCAACAACTTTCAACTCGACTTGAACATTTTCAAGTGTCAAGAAGATATCATCCCATCCATCCTGAGAAACCACCATCTAGGATACGCATTCTCTGCATCAGTACCAGTTCCTACTGTGTATCTTCAACAGTTCTGGGGGACTATGACTACCAAAATCTCTCAGGACAACAACACTTACAATGAAGCCCAAATCGCAAACGAGACCGTCAGAATCACTAGGGACTTTCTTCGACAAATTCTTCGGCTGCCGACTCAACCAGATTATGAACATGAGGCATCCGAGGACGAGCTCATCGCAGATATGTTGAAAATGGGTTACTATAGCTCCGAGTTCGTTTCCCATTTTCAACAATCAATGATTCCACATCCGTGGCGAACTCTTTTCGCAATTGTCAACAAGTGCTTCTCACCAAAGCACTCAGGGTGGGACAGATGCAACATTACGATCCTACGAATCTTTCACGGGATCGCCTTCAGGAAAGGATACGACTATGCCAAGCTAATCACAATGGACCTGGACGATCAGCTTCATCAGAGATCAAAGTCCAAATCGAAAAAGATACAGAATCTTCCCTATCCCCGGTGGTTCTCACTAATGATCCACCACTTTATGACTACAACACCGGGGATACCAACAAGGCTGCAAGAAGGAAACTACACCCCTCCCAAACTCAAATTTCTTCAAAAAGGAAAGACCGACGAGAAGTACTCGCGCACACCAATGCTAATTCCGCGCGCCATCTTACTACTTGCTAGCCCATATGACATTGAAAAGTACTGCCAGAAGTACAACATTCCCCACCCCATGACTCAGGCCGACCCACCCGAGTCTAACCCAGGGGTTAGTGAGACAGAGAGAGCGAAAACAAGTGAGAGAGAGAGAGAGAAAGGGAACGAGTGAGGGCCTGAGAGAACCCATAGAACAACAGATAGTACATCAACCATCCCAACCGACCCAACAACTACTCATTACTAATCAACCTCACGAGGAATGACCATCAAAAGAGCAACCAGAACCACCACAAATCATCGTTCCCGTGTTAGAAACTATCCAAACTACCCAGTCTGATATAGCCGGGTCAACCCCTAGGATAGGAGACGCCGTAGTCGACCCAACGGCGCAAATGCAACCTGCACCAGACCATTCACCTGCCTCCCAACAGGCACGTGTCTCAAAATCCCCAGAACCTCCTCAAATATCTGTCACCTCGGCTCCTGTGTCCACTCCACAACAAATAATCACCATCCCTACGACAGCCCGAGTCTCCACCTGTCCTTCAGGCATCAACGCCCATAGAAGAGCCTCAAATTGAGGCCCTTCGAGGATTGGACGGAAGCCTCACGGATGATGATGATCTCAGCAGCACAGCATCCGAGAACCACCGACCAGAACCTAGTTCTGGACGAGTGCTAACGGGAAGTGGCCCCGGTGAAAGCTCAACTCCAGCCCATCTTATCGATGTGCCCATAACGACCTGAGCACCATCTTCTAAAGATGTGTCGCAAGGAGAGGTCGGAAGACCCGTGGAAACTGAAGTCCACCGGACTTCGGCTGACGAGGGCCACCGTCCAGAACCTAGTTCTGAACGTGTGATAACGGCTAACCTAACAAGCGCCGGAGCACCATCCTCAACTCCTCAAGCTGTGACGATGCCTTACCTGGAGAATCGCCTTTTTGAGTTCCTTGAATCCGTGACCTTACCACGGGTTCGAGGACTCATTAAGGATGCCCTGCAATCAGCCTCCACGGACAAAGGAAAGGCACCCGCAGGAGAACAGCAGTCACAGCCTCGTCTCATCTCACTACCACCACCACGAATCACTCATGAACCCAGTCCATACAACATGCCTCTACTTGAGCTCTTCGACATTGGTATCTCCCGAATTATCGAACTCGACAATCAGCGGACTCCGGACGAAGAAGATTTCTACAAAAAGCTGATTAAAGGCGGAATCATACCTGACCCATCCACATGTAGTCAGGAAGGCTCTAGACAGAAACGTCGTCATGACGATCCTGATGACCAAGATCGCCCTGAGGGGGAGAAGAGACCAAGAGTCATGTATCCGGTCACTCGCGGCGGACGAGGGCGCGGGGTCCTAACTCGTGGAGGCGGTTCTTCCCGACAATCCAACCCACATATTGTTTTTCAAATTGATATGTCTATGTGTTGATTTGAATATCACTTCGATATGTCTATGTATTGATATGATTCGTGGTAATATCGTTTAGGGCGACAGCTAGAAAAACGATTAGGCCTTTCATAAAATGATAGGAATTCGATTATAGGGCGACAACAAATAATCGATCCTCGCTGTAAAGTATTTTTAATATTTAAGTTGTGTTCAAGCTGGTTAGAATTTATTTTATAAATCAAAATATAACTAAAAAATATTTAAATATTTAAGTTGTGTTTAAAGCTTGTGGTTTTGTTAGGTTTTACTGTCGGATTTAATTCATAAAGTAAAATACGAAAATATTTATTTAGGCTAAATATCAAATTGATAGGTTATTACTAGTATTCAATTTAATCCTCGTGTTCGACACTCGGATATTCGCTATAGATATTATACAAACGATAGGTACACTGTCTATCGCGCGTCGTGCTAGTTATAACATATTCGTTTTAATTATTACTCGTACTTGCACGAACCTTTATTTAATATATTAACGTACACGCACGCGATCAAGAAGTCCGTGCATAAGTGCAATGTTGTCTATACCTCTTTGCGAGCTAACGTGACAGGTTCTTGGTACTTCGATAGCGGGTGTGCCCGACATATGACGGGTACCAAAGAATATCTTAGTGAATACATGCCCTTAAGTGGACCTGTGACGTTTGGAGGAGGTGCTAAAGGACGGATTCTCGGACGAGCAGTGTTTGAAAAGCGATCGCCTAGGCGCCTAGGCGACCGCCTACTCTAGGCGAACCGGAGGCGAAATCAGTGAGGCGGTCACCTCTACCGACTAGGTGATCGCTTCTCCAGTTCGCCGAGGCTCGCCTGGGCGCATGGTTCGGCGGATTGCCGTTCAGATGGCCGAAAACTGAGTTTTTTCGGGTGGAACAGCGATTTGGGAACGGTGATTGCGGCTGGATTCGTATTTCTAGGGTTTTAAGAGGTTGAAGATGACGATTTTAGTAAAAGAAATTACTTTCTATGTGATGGGCTGGGCCTCACTAATTTTAGAAAGTCTTGACTAAATATTTAAGGCCCAAATCATAGTATATGAATTATATATATTTGTTAAAAAAGCATGATATTAACGTTTAATAACTTGATATCAACATTTTAATTAAGTTAAATAACTAGTTGTTTGCCCGTGCATTGCACGGGTCATAATTATCTGTAATTATTTTAAGTCGATTATACAACTTAATTATACTTTCAAAATAATATTATGACAAATCATATTAGTAATAATTGACTTTCTGAGACACAAGAAATGTACTTTGTGTTTGCATACCAATAATATAAAACAAAAACTAAATTATACCTTTAATATTTCAAATACAAATTGCATAATAAGTAGGAAAAAGGAAAAAAAAACTTTTTGTAGGATGATAAACGAAGCACAAAGACATTGAGCACAAAAGTCCATACTTTTTTAGGGTTCGATTATCACCCCAAGCAAAGATCATGCCAAAACAACAACTAAATTACACCTAAAATCAATTTAATAAGTTTAGGTAGCCAGTTGGGATATGCACACTCTACGTTGATAAATCAATAATTAAATAAAGTATAGTTACAATTTGCACAGTGAAGAATGGAGAAGGAATCGAGAAATAGGAAATATACATTGAATGGCAAGGCATATAAGAGATTGAAGAAGAATGTAACTTGCTGGAGCACAGATGTTGATGAATATTTAACCAAGTGTTCTTATCGTATTTCTATTCCTATTTAGCATTACCGTTACTAACGATAACATGCCCGATTTTTTTTGTTGTTAAGTTTGATAGCTTACGTAATGAGGGTAATATAAACTACAATTAGTTTGACTTCGTAATATGAACTCTGTGTTAGTGGGGAGTTGTTGAATAACATGTCGGTTTATATATATTAATTATAGCAAACAAAACCAACTAATGCCAAGGACAAAATAGACATTTTAGTGGACACGTGTCGCTTCTACAACAAAATTACATTTGATTGTACATATAGGATTAAATCTTATTTATGTATAACCTTTTTTCTTATAATATAATGCTGAATTTACAAATTGCTTGCAATTAACCATGATTTACATTTTAAATACATCATAAATTGTAATAACTTTGGTTATTAGGTGCAATTAGAAATACAAGAGGACATATTATTTTTAAAATTTATTTAATATTATTAAAAATAAAGTTAGCCTACGCGCTTCGCTTTTCGCCAGGGCTCGCCTAGGCAATCTCGGCCCCGGATCGCCTCGGCTCGCTTTTTGCATTTGCAAACACTGCGGACGAGGCAGATTGAACGTGCCCGACTTTCCGAAGCTGAGCAACGTTCTACACGTCGACGGACTTGTGGCTAACCTGATTAGCATAAGTCAGCTATGCGACGACGATCTTGATGTAAGATTTAATAAGGATTGTTGTGAGGTTTTTAACAGCAAGTGCGTGCGAGTGATGGCAGGTAAAAGATCTAGCGACAACTGCTATTTAGTCGGAGACAAATCCAGTTCGAAAGACGCGTGCCAACACTCAAAGGCCGAGGACAAGGTGATCCTTTGGCACTACAAATTGGGCCACGTCAACTACCGTACATTGGAGCAACTTATCAAAAACGACGCGATCAGAGGCATTCCTAAGCTGGAGTTTGGTAAGGAGAAGTACGCTAAGAACACAGTAAAGAAGTTCGGGTTTGACACGGCTAAGGTAATGAAAACTCCCATTGGGGTCCACACAAAAGGTAAGTAAAGACAATGTTGGACAGAATGTTGACCCAACATTATATCGATCCATGATAGGCACTTTGCTTTATCATTCAGCAAGTAGACCTGATATTATGTATAGCATATGTGTCTGTGCTAGATATCAATCTGAGCCTAAAGTCTCCCATCTTAATGCTGTTAAGCGTATTCTTCGTTATGTGAGTGGATTGTGTAGCCTAGGGTTATGGTTCTCTAAAGATACTAATATGAGTCTTGAAGGCTACAGTGATGCTGATTGGGCAGGTGACAAGGATGATCGCAAGAGCACAAGTGCCAGCTATTTCTTCTTAGGTAAGAATTTAGTTGCATGGTACAGTAAGAAACAGAATTGTGTGTCTTTATCTACTGTTGAGTCTGAGTATGTTGCTGCGGGTAGTTGCTGTACGCAATTGATGTGGTTAAATAGCATGTTGTGTGACTATTTCATAATTTAGGCAATCTCTGCAAATTGGGGACATTCTTTCAGACCTTTATAGATTTCAAGATTTAGGTAATCTTGAATAACTATTGCGAACTCACCCAATTTCGAGTCTGAGAATGTTGAACCAGATGTTGGATCCACATCTTCCTCAACGTTTCACCTGGAGAAATTCTCCGAGGTTTACTTTTTCCAAAAAGGGGGAGTAGATGGTGCTCATCAAGGTGGTGGAACTTTTGCTGGTGGTGCTAAGGAAACTTCGACTAGGGGAGTCTGAACCGAAACAGAAAGAAGCTGCAGACTCCATTGAGAGTTTGAATTTCTGATCCTTATGTCTTTTTTGCATGCCTACATACGTTTTGTATTTATGTGCATGCTGATTTGCTTCCATGATATGTTTGCGTGTTTAGTTGCCTGTCGAAAATTTGTGTTTGCAGGTTTCCCTAACGAACCTTGGACGGCTTTGTACTAATTCTTAGTACTTTATTATTTTTACTCTAACCATATTTGCTTTATTTTTGGTTGAGTATATTTTACCTTCAGGGGGAGTTTTGGAACGTCAATTTAAGGAGGAGGTTTACTTTCTTCCCAAAAAGTGGGAGAAGGTTGTGCAGATAAAAAGGGGGAGATAAGGAAATTTAGGGGGAGCAGAATAAGGAGCCAAACAAACAGAAGGAGCTGACCAAGAAGGAGAAGCAGCCGAGAAAGCACCAGAAGGAAACTCCATACTCCATTGAGAGTGAATTTCTGATCCTTTCTATTTTTGCATGCATGATTGATTTTTGTGTTTATGTGCATGCTAATTTGCTTCTCTGATTTTTATTTTTGCATGACGAATTAATCTAATTTGCTTACATGTTTGTGTGCTTACTTGCCGAATATTTTTATTTTGCAGATTTGCCTAAAGATCTTTTCTTTTTGCATGCCTGACTTTATTGTTATTTTTGCATGCTGATCTGGTTGTTTCTGCTTGTGTGACTATGTGTTTTGCCGGCATGCGTATGAACTATATTTATTTTGCATATGTTTAACTTAAGACCTTGTTATGCCTATGTACTATTTTCGTAGTATTTTGAATAGTTTAATCGCTATTCTGTTTGTGTTTACTCTAACCATCTTTTGATGTTTTGTGGTTGAGTAGAGTTTGCCTTCAGAGGGAGTTTCACTATGTCTAACGTCTGCTTTGGTTTTGGGAAGAAAGATAAAAAGGGGAAGATTGTTGATGTTGATGTTGGGTGAACATTCTAGTCAACATCTGTTGGCCGAGAATGTCTTCAACTTCAATTTTATCTTTCATGCCCAAAACTCGTTTAATCCGTGTCTTGCCTATTTTTAGTATTTTTCTAGACTTAAATAAGGATTGGAAATTGATCAAACCGTGTGAAAAATGTGTGGAGCAATTAGGAGCAAAATAAGGAAGAAGCTTACTAAAAAAAGATGCTTGGAGCTCAAGTCAAGACTAAATCATTAGGAGACATTCAAGGTATCTCCTACGAATTCAAACATGTGCCAAGACCTATAAATATGAGGAGAATTCGAGCTGCAACTTAGACCTTTGGACGAGAAAACGTTTCAGAGCTATGAGCGAAAATTATCGAGTTTTGTTGAGAGAATTTGAGCAAGACAAAGTGTTCTTTTAGCCTAGTATTTCTTTTACAAAAGTCTTAGGACTTTGTTTGCAGAATCGTTAGATTCATAGTTTTTCAGGATAGTTTAGATTCGTAGTTTTTCTAGGCTTGTTTTTACTATCTTCGGATAGTTATTTTGCCATACATTGCTATAGTTGAATTCGCCTTGAGGCACGCAGCAAGTTATTTGACTTGCTGCACATATTTACATCTTGTGTTCTCCATCTTTCTTTACTAAGTTCGTTACATATTCTGCTGTGCGTTCTGTGTTGACTACAGTGTTGACCCAACATTTGTTCCAACATTTAGTCACCTGTTTTTAGAACTTAGTATTTTACATCCATATCGTACCGGAACCACTTCACGTAGTTTGCATGTTCTTGAGATTATACACACATTATAGAAAAATTAGTCCTATTGGATGTTGGAGTCACCACTGAGGTACATATTCTCTTCAAACTGCTTGGTCGAATAGTGTGTACGATGGTCGTTCCATAGTCGACCAGCTAGTTGAAGTATGCTCATAACTATGTTGACTTGAAGGGAGACAAGTAATATACATATATATATGTGTGTGTGTTTGCAAAATGAAAAAAAATGAACATATATTCAAATATTGAGTAAATGAATTTTTTTTACAACCCTAAGGTATCCCTGCTCAATCAGCTATGGGCTTACGCGGTACATTCTGGTGATGGGATTAGATCTCCAAGGGGTAGGTAAGCACGTCCCAAATTTACCTAACAAGATAGTCATGGGATAACACCCCATGGAACAACTCAATAAATTGTGGGAGGTGGGAATCGATCCCATGACCGAGTCCACAAATTCTTAAGGCCTCATCTTCATCACTATACCGAGACCTCATTGGCAAAGGAATCCAAGAATGTAAAATTTATAAATTGGTAAGAATAGATATAGAAAATGATTGTATTTTATGCAACTAGGAAGTGGATTGTTAGGCGTAGGGCTGAAAACGACCCGAGCCGAGCCCGAGCGAGCTCGGCTCGATTATGTGTAAGTGGGTTTGAGCTCGGCTCGATCGAGCTAGAAAAGTCGAGGCTCGAGCTCGGCTCGAAAAGCTCGGTTCGTCGTAAAACCATTAAATATGAAGAATTTTATGGTGCTCACATAAATGGTGCTCACCTTATGTGAGCACCTTATGTGGCCACCTGTTGATGTGGCACCGCTTTGTGCCTAAATCCGACGTTATGTCGTCTTAATTGACGTCTTCTAGGTGTCCTTAATCGACATTTCGGATGCTGATATGGCATATTGTTGCAATATATTTCGTTGACACGTAACATGTGTTATGTAAGGCGTTAATATGTCACAACAGCATCCGAAATGTAGACTAATGGCACTAGAAGGCGTCAATTAATACAACATAACCTCGGAAGTCGGTGTGTGGTGTTGACATGGCACGAATCGGTGGCACATCAACAGGTGCCTACATAAGGTGCTCACATAAGGTGAGCACCATAAAATTCCTCATATTTAATGGTTTTATGACGAATCGAGCTTTACGAGCCGAGCTCGAGCAGCTCGATGGTTTATCGAGCCGAGCTCGAGCCTCGACTTTTCGAGCTCGATCGAGCCGAGCTCAAGCTCACTTATACATAATCGAGCCGAGCTCGAGCCAAGCCATGCTCTGGCTCGGCTCGGGTCGTTTTCAGCCCTACACCTATGTGGGCATGAAAATATAAATAGTTTATCCATACTCTTATTTAAATATAATAGCATGTCTAAAAACGGTCAATTTGGATGGTTAGTTATACTTTATCCTTAATATTTTAGTTTATTACAATCTTATTCTTAAATTAAAAATGTATTAACATAATACTATTGAAGGTTCGAGATAATATATATATTTTCACATATGCTAAGATACTAGTATTAATTAACTTTCCTACAATTCTCAGTTAAAACAACATCGAAGAGAATTAACGGATCAAAGACAATCGAAACTGAAAGCCCAGCCCAAGTGCTAAAGCCCAGTGCTGGCACATTATATTGTACGACCAAAGCCGAGTTGGTAGAACAGAAAGGCGGCAAAATCATCCAATGGCGGCCGCATCCTCGCTCGCCTCTGTTACAGAGGTCTCCGCCTTCCGATCATCGTCATCTTCTACATTTCCATCCGATTCCAGCTCGCTGAAGTTCAAACATCTCACGTTGAAACCTTCACGAACCTTTTCAGTTCGAGTCTCCGCCTCAGCATCAGATGATTCTGGTATTGTGTCCCTCCTCTCTCTTTATGCTTTGGAAAATGTACTCGCATGAGATGTGGCTTTGCTGATGAAAGCGTATGTAGCTTATTTGCTCCACTTTTGTTTCGGCCTGCTTGATTCAAGTTGATTAAACTTTTTTTTCCCGGATTTTATAGATTATGAGTGTCTTTGCAGTAAATAAACAATGTCGGCATTGAATAATTAAAGCTCTCCGGAGTTCTTTCGTGCTCTGCGAGTGCAAGCTCTGAGTTGGTTTTTTTATTATTCAGTGGTGACATTGCTCGATTACGGAGCTGGAAACGTAAGGAGTGTGAGGAATGCAATTCGGTACCTTGGCTGCAAGATCAAAGAAGTAAGCTTTATTGGTTAACGGATATGTTGTAGGTTTGTTTCGAACGGATTGTAGAACTGAGGAGCAAGAATTTGATGTTCACTGCTTCATGATTTACACTTTCTAAGAGGTGGTGACAGTCAGTGTGATTGATGTGATTTTTATACAATTTGGATGTTTGTTTACTAAATTAGGTAGAAGGACCAGAGGATATCTTAAATGCCAGACGCCTTATTTTTCCTGGTGTAGGCGCATTTGAACCAGCCATGGATGTGTTGAGCAAGAAAGGGTGAACTTCTATCCTCTTTGATTTCTAGTTCTATGTTAATGCCTTTGACATGCTATGGTCCATACTCAGCATCTCAAGATAGCTACTGTCTTTGTTACTTAGTTAAAAGCCTCACAACAATTTCTTCGTGTGAGCCCATTGCAGAAACATTGAATAGATTAAGTCATTTTCTACCTGCATTAACCTTGTGGCTTTCTCTGTTTGATGGAACAATTGCAGATTGGCCGAACCACTCTGTGCTTACATAGAGCAGGATCGTCCATTCCTTGGCATCTGCCTTGGATTGCAGCTGCTGTTTGAGTCAAGCGAAGAAAATGGACCAGGTAGTGATGCTTACTCCCCTTTTATTTATTTTGGACCCTCATCGACACATTCGTCCTTCACAAGGGTGAATATTTGTTAGTTAGTTTGGATAAATTCACACAGACTTATTGTGTAATCGACTCAAATGAAGTAGTTATAATTTGGCGTTGGGAATTTGGTTTATCGTGCTCATTTATAAAAAACTTTCTTCGCAGTGAAAGGTCTTGGTATAATTCCGGGAGTAGTTGGACGATTTGACTCCTCAGATGGATGCAGAGTACCTCACATTGGTTGGAATGCCCTCAAAGTAACAGAAGACACCCAGATTCTGGATGATGTCGGAGGCCGTCATGTCTATTTTGTTCATTCTTATCGTGCTATTCCAGTAAATAGTTTGTATCTCGGCTTTCGAAATTCCCTTTCATGATCTGTTCCATTGTCTTATTTCTAAGTGTCGATGCTTTGCTTATGCATTTCAGTCAGATGAAAACAGAGAGTGGGTATCTTCCACATGCAACTATGGCATCGATTTTATAGCATCGGTTAGACAGGGAAATGTTCATGCTGTTCAGTTTCACCCGGAGAAGAGTGGTGGTACGAGCTTTTGGCATGTTATGAGATTTTATGACTTTATGAGTACATGTAATTTATGTCATTGAATGTTGGATCGGGTTTTGTAGGTGCTGGCCTTTCTGTTCTGAGGAGGTTTTTGTTTCCCCAATCTGATAGGACAAAGGTACTCAATGCATGTCATTTTATATAATTCTCAGGGTTTTAACCTGATATCTATCTGAGTCAGTAATATATTAATATGAAGACAGGGCCAGTCCAAGGTAACGCCTCCAAACTTGCGAAAAGGGTGAGTCTTGTATTGCATTCGTAGATGAGGGGCTTTAATCTTTTATGTCAAAATAATAATTACTTTTAATGGTTTTTTATATCACAATAACTGCTTTTTTATTGTTTTATAGTTGGTATTAAGATGAATCTATCAATTGTACAAGCCAACTTTCTATACAGACTTGAACATATTGTTCATCTCATTGTAGCATTACTATTCTTATTTATCAGAATTTGAGGCAACTGTAATTCTAACTTGACAATATGACTTAATTATTTTGTATGTTCTAAATATCCATCAGGTCATTGCTTGTCTTGACGTGAGGGCCAATGACAAAGGTGATCTTGTTGTAACTAAAGGTGACCAATATGATGTCAGGGAGAAAACCGAAGAAAATGAGGTACTGCCCAATTAACACTATACAGATATCTGGGTCTCTAGCCTTAGTGTTCGATGTACTTTGTCTTACAAATTATAATGACGAAGCTCTATACATTGTCTGTTTAAGGAATCACCTCAGGTGTCTGGGTTTCTTTTCTTTAAACAACTATATTATTCTATTTGTCTTCTACTCTTATGTATAGTTAGTAGCTTTGTGGAAGCCATGAAGTTATTCTCATGCTTACTGTAACGTCATTTATCTGCTCTGAATTTTTATGTTAGTTTTTTTAGCACTTCATTATGAATATGCTAACTATTCTGTAGTTGTTATTTGTCTGTATGTTTACTGTGCATGAATATACATTCAGGTTAGAAATCTTGGAAAACCAGTCGATCTTGCTGGACAATACTACAAGGATGGTGCTGATGAGGTACATCTTGTCCTATGTAATATTCTAGTTCGTTAACAGTTAATAAAAAGGTTCCACAGGTCATACAGAAACGAATAATATGTGCATGTTCAGAAAATAGATAAGGTTACACAATTTGAAAATATGATGATCCTTTTCTAGTAAGTTTAAGCTCTGATTTTCTCACGTTCTCCAGGTCAGTTTTTTGAATATCACTGGGTTCCGTGACTTTCCCCTCGGAGATTTACCCATGCTCCAGGTTTGTTATGTTGATGTACTGTATTTTGTTTTGTGCAGACTACGGATATCATTGCGTATTTGATTCATTTTGGTCTTCTGCAAGCTATTTTTTAACCTACAATTGGCAGCATAATTGACTATGGAGAGTAAGGCATCATCAGCCAATCTTCACTTGTCGCAGGTATTGAGATATGCGTCAGAACATGTTTTTGTGCCGATGACAGTTGGTGGTGGTATTCGAGACTTCACTGATGCCAATGGGAGGTATATATCTTGTTTACGAGAGAAAAACCTTAGCTTTAGAATTTTGACTGAATGTGCAATTATATATAGCATTGTCTTTTACTTTAAGTTTTGTTGTCTAAGAAACCGTTATACAGGTACTACTCAAGTTTGGAAGTCGCTTCAGAGTATTTCCGTTCAGGTGCAGACAAGGTCTCCATTGGAAGCGCTGCAGTTTATGCTGCCGAAGAGTACTTAAAAACCAATGTATCCAATCTAACTCTGAAGTTATGGTCATTTTTCTTTCTTGATATAACTGGCTTTGTTTTAAAGGTAAAAACTGGAAAAAGCAGCATAGAGCAGATCTCTAGAATATACGGAAATCAGGTGCCTAACCTTCTATATTTGCTTCATACTTCTGTATTAGCATTTTATATTCTATATGTGCCACATTAAAGCATTTCTTTTTCTCTATCTTTTACAACACGGGTCTCACGTGGTAAACCTCCATTTATTAGGCTGTGGTCGTGAGCATTGATCCTCGTAGAATGTACTTGAAAGATCCCAATGAAGTAGAATTCAAGACGGTCAGACTAACAAAACCAGGTGAGCGAGAGGCGTAATCAGTCTTATCCAAAACTCGATTGGATCCCTTTTCCTCAGTGTCTAATAATATCTCACCTTGGCCTATCTAACTTTGGAAGCTATTTTGTTAACAAGGAAAAAGTGTGTCTTTGATTCAAAATACATATCTTTTCCAGGTCCTAATGGTGAGGAGTACGCTTGGTATCAATGCACGGTAAGGATTTGTTGCCGCATTGGTTTGTTCATTTATATATTAATAGATCGAGCTGTTAGAAAAATAAGTCTTAACTTGTGTGTTATGAAGGTGAATGGTGGTCGAGAAGGTCGACCAATTGGGGCCTATGAGCTTTCTAAAGCTGTTGAAGAACTAGGAGCTGGTGAAATACTCCTAAACTGCATAGACTGTGATGGTAATAGCTATCGAACTCATTCATTCGTGTCATAAGTTTATTGTAACATCCAAAATGTCTCAGTAAAGAGTAATAATCTCTAGCGGTTGGATTTTCAGGTCAAGGTAAAGGTTTCGACATCGACTTGGTGAAGCTAATCTCAGACGCCGTAAGCATCCCAGTGATAGCCAGCAGTGGGGCCGGCGCTGTCGAGCACTTCTCGCAAGTCTTTTCCCAGACAAATGCTTCTGCTGCTCTTGCTGCTGGGGTTTTCCACAGAAAAGAGGTGTTGTTAACTTCTTCTTTTTTTTTAGTTTTTATTTTATCGATTTATGGTAATGGTAATGTTATATCATGTTATCTTATGTGTTGCAGGTGCCAATTCAAGCTGTGAAAGAGCACTTGGTGAAGGAAAACATAGAAGTAAGAATGTGAGCTGTGATGAGAATATGGATCTTCTTTGTTTTAAAAGTTTAGACATCGGGTGGATGTGGTAAAACCTATTTATTCTACTTGACGAAATACTCCTCATTGGTTTTTCTGTGACTCGTTTCGCTTAATCGACAGTCTTTGATTTATGTATCCAATTAGTACATCGTCTCATATACATGGATAGAATAGAACTCGACCAAAACTAGTCCTTTGTGTTATTTCCGTAAATATCAATAATGGAACACTTGGGAGTATTTCTAGCAAACAAACAATAAATATCTCTCTTATCCATCAAAGAAGTCCTCAGCTCAGAAATGAACTACTCCATTATGAGTCCTCTGCGAAGTTCTTCGGGACTTCAACAGCCCAAGCAGCATAATGATTTCCCTGCGACAAGTAAATCCCTTACGCCACAACAACGTACGCTTCCCTTGAGATTCAAAACAAGAGCATTATTGCCAGATTCGATTCTTCTAGCTGCTGTTGCGCCACCATCAGTGAAGCTGTCCGTACTTCTTAAGACAGGGTATGTGTCTTCATTTTTAACAATATTTATTTTAACATTGATATTTTGGGATAAATGTGTTTGAGGACGGATGCTTAATATATTGTTTGATGGCTCCTCTAAACATACATAAATAGGGGCGTGTGTATCTTTGCCTACTGGATTGCGAACTTTGTTGTGCCGGAGATTGTTCTCAAAGATCTTCAATCCAAGAAGGGAAGAAACGACAATGGTGAAGAAGAAGATGAAGAAGACCATGAGCTATGATTCATGCAAAGATATGATTAAAATAAAAAAAAAAAAGAAAAATATACTGAGCCTTGTCATAACTGGAAGAGCTTGCAAGGAGGATGGGATATAAGATTGGTTGAGGCTTGAGGCTTTGATTAGATAATGTTCGTAGGGACATAAAGGATGATGATGGTGTTTCGTTTGTTATTATTATTATTATTTTATCCGTTGCAATGCAAAGTAGCTTGGGGCTTCTCTTTCAGAGTTGGGCTTTAAACGCCACTTGTCTTGGGTTGAATTGATATATGTAAATCGGCTCTATACTAGCGATCGAATGGGCCCCAATTCTAAATAATTATTTAGATGATTAATAATTATAATTAAGTTTTAGGCCCAAAATAATTTTTTTAAGTTAAGTTTCAGGCCCCTGTCAGAAAATTTTTAAAATTAAGGATCCGATTTTTGTAAAATTTAGATATAAGGACCTAAAATTTACGCAAGTGTTATATAGTGTATATGAACTGGTATCGGAATATCGTTTTGTGTTGTTACAGAACGATGAAGTGGTACTGCAGAACGATGAAGTGGTACTGCAGAACGATGAATTGGTACTGCATGTCCATGAAGTGGTACTGAAAAATATTTAAGTGTATATCGGGTCCTTAACTAAAAATTTTCTGACATGGGCCTGAAAACTAATGAAAGTTTTGGGGCCTGAAACCTAATTGCCCGGGTCTTTTTAAAAAATAGCAATTGATGTGGTCAAGTTTAAAAAAATAGCACTCTTAGACTTATTCTTTTGTCAATAGCACTCTTTTTAATTAACACTTAATCATCTTCTTTTAATCCCTTAATATTAATAAAAAAGAAAAACAAAAATAAAATACAATGCCTGAAATAAATTAAAAGTTGCACGTCCATTTTGCAGCAGAAAGCATTCATTCCACCTCACCTAATTGTTCTTCTTCTTCATCATCGTCCTTAAGAAAAATCACCTACAATTTCTTCTGCTTCTGCAAGTCAGTCTACCCGACCTCATATCAGCTTCTTCACAGGCGAAGGAACACTCGAAAGTCCTCAGCGAAAGATTTCGAACCTCACGCTTCACTGTCAGTATTTTCCGGGTCATATTTAGAATATAACCATCTAAAATTTGTAACTCTCTGTCCTATACCCTGTTTCCAAGTAAATGGGTTCTCAAAGCTTCGAAATTCTGGTTTGGAAGGCCGAACATGTTCATTGTTCGCTTTTTAAAACGTCAAGTTGATCAGGGGACCCTGCTTGAAAGCAGGCAACCCGCGCGTTAGATCATGGGACCCCACATAAAATCAGGAGTCCCGAACATTAGTGCGGCGAATAAACTCACGGGACCCGCACATATATTCACGGGACCCGCACATAAATTCATGGAACTGCACATCAGTGCATGGTTTCCGCACATTAGTGCCGGCGTATTAGATCATGAGACCCGCACACAAATGCAGGGTACCTGTGCGTAAGAACATGGGACCCGCGCAGAATTGCTTCTTATTGATAGGTCACATGCCCCCATACACACGTTGGTCGTAAACCCTAATTTCATTATCTTCAAATGTTATATACTGATGTGTGGCCATGAGAGCGTCGAATTTCCAGTTAGAAGGACTGTTACTTGGTCATGCTTCATGCACTAGAGCTTGGGTCACATGCACTAGAGCTTGGGTCCCGCGCTATATGTTAGGGTTTTCGAAAGCTCTTACGGTTTTGCAAACTGTAGGCTTTAATTATGTCTACATTATCAAACACACAGCTTCCGAAAATAACATTTTTAAATAATTCCAGAAACAAAACAGGAAGAATGCTGACGGACGCCCAAATCGTCGCCCGCCTCCACGAAATCGTCCGTAGGTCGGACCCCTGGACTACCACGTCCGCCGACGTCCGCCACCGTCTAGAGGCCGACCTCGGCGTCGACCTCTCCCAAATGAGGGCGTTCATCGTGGCCGAGATCGACAGATTCCTAAACGATGAGGACGATGCTCTCGAGGTCGACGGCGACGACGACGATGCTATGAGCGAAGTGATCCGAGGACAAGCACCCGAGGCTGTCCGAAACGACGACGGCGATCTGAGCGAAGTGAGCCAAGGAGTAGGCGAGGCTGTCCGAAACGGCTCCGGTCAGAAGGATGTCGAACAAGCTCGGGTTGGAGAAGGGCGAGAAAAAAAAGAAGGGTAGAATAAATTGTTTAATAATTTTATCAAGATATGCTATTGTACGGGATAAGGACCCAAAAACTTCAATATTTAGGATTTAATTTTAAGCATTATATATTATGACCCTGATATAATTAGTATTGTATTTTATTTAAATTAGCTCTATTTTATAATATTTAATTAGGTTAGTTATGTAATAAAAGGGTTATTAAAGGGTTTACAGGTTTTACTGTAGCGATTGGCAAGCATCAGACCCGTGATAGAACAGTAAAAGTAAAAAAGCGACCACCACTTTAACTTCAATTCAATTCAATCGTTTTCTCATGCACACAAAACGCCCTGAAAATCGTTTCTCTGCAAGTCAAACCCAAATCCGAACCTCAATCGACAATGGCAATCAGCGCGAACACCCACAGAGTGAAGGTATTTGTTCTATTCTTCGTCTTCTTCAATTTAACGCATCGAACCCTAATTTGGTGCGGACCCATGCTTGCAAGCATAGGATCGTGCTTGTAAGCATAGGACCGTGCTTAGAAGCGTACGACCTGTTTTCACGGCACCCGCCCATAAGATGATGGTCCCAGCACGGGTCACTGCGTATAAGCGTGGTCCCCGCTTAGATCGAGCAGGTTCCCGCGCGCTACGAATAGGGGACCCACGCGTTATAAGCAGGGGACCCACGTATACGCAGGGGACCCGTGCTGGGACCATCATCTTATGGGCTGGTCCTGTGAAAATAGGCACAGGTCCCGTGAAAATACGCACAGGTCATCTGCTCATGCGCAGAGATCTCATTCGCATCTGTGCTTGAATGTCAGCATATGCGATGCGGTCCCTGCCCATATGTGCATAAGGGTTTTCTATTTTCAATATTCATACCACGTAATTAGCTAAAATGTGTTTTACGTATAAATTAGGTTGTGATGAAGAAGCAGTTGGGCACAGGGGACGAAGTTCCTGATTGCCGTCTCACGCTGAGCTCATTATATGGCGAGGCCAGCGAGCAGATAAGACAGTATCTTAACCAGGCAGAGTTGCAGATTTTTTGTGCCGAGAGTCCGTTCGGCCACCTTGTCAGGGCCAAGCCGGATTTTAACCTCTCGCTTCAGTTGCTGTGGTACCTCATCCAGATGCAGACCACGCTGCACACCCGCGAAGAGCTGTGGATGATTGTTGGCAACAAACCACTCCGATTTTATTGCAGCACGTCAATGAATGCATCGCTGGGATCATCAACATGCAGAAAGTTAGCAAATCGGCTGCGAATCAGGTAAAGGCTTCAAGAAATTGCTCCCTTTCGCCCGGGAGAAGATGAAGTTTGGAAGAACAGTTCGTGGGATCTAGCAAAACACGTTGCCATCCCCATCCGTACGCAAGGCCGATGGGCGTTGTTCGTTGTTGATCTAGCAAAGAAGTCGTTCGCGATTTACGACTTGGATGCGCCTCCTGGTTTAGAATGGCGCTATATCGCGGACGACGTCAATAGACTTCTGATCGTGGTCCCGGCGATTTTCAAGGAGCTGAAGCTGATACAACGCATGCCATCCAAGGGCAAGAGCTGGCCAGCTGTTTGGTGTCGCGACTTCAGAAGACAAAATGCGTAAGTTTTCATGAATGTTGCATTTTATTTATCGGTCGTCGTGTTTAAAAAATAAGTGTCATGTTGGATCAGCGGAGAAGCTGGCGTGGCGATGTTGCGGGCGGCAATGTTGCTTATGCTGAGGAAGAACGACGTCTCCCGCCTCAATCAAATTCATATGAGGGATTTTAGAAAATACCTCGCATGTTCTATTTTTAATAATGATTGGAACAGTTTTTAGTTAGTACGGTTTTGTTGTTGAATAAATTTTCTTGTGTTGAATATAAATTTCATGTGTTGTTGAATTTCTCTGTTGAGTTTTAATATTACTTGATTGATATTAACTTTACGTGTGTTGGATATGAATTTAGTGTTTAGAATTGTGAAAGATAATTTTTTCTTTGTTTTCCAACTTTTTGTCAGTCTGAGAGTGATGTGTGATTTGACATAAAAATAACTGAACGTTAAGTGATTTGACATAACTTTACTTGTTTGATATTAATTTTTCCGTGTTTGCTACGCGTGTTCTCTGCGCGGGTCCCCTGTCATTTACGCGCAGGTCCCCTGCCATTTACGCGTGGGTCCCCTGCTTATATCGCGCAACAATTTGACGGGTCCCGGACGGGACCCGGCAAAAACATGCTCATAATTTTCATTACATTCAGTTTATAAGATTGTTACATCCTACAGAAATCACAAACACGAGTATGTTTTCTGGGTGTGCTCTCTTACCATATTCACATCAGAGATCGTTCAACTTGAAATATATGTAGGTATATTTTTTTTAACTTGGAGTTAGATATTGTTTTCTGGGTGTGCTCTCTTACTATATTCACGTCAGAGATCGTTCAACTTGAAATATATGTAGGAATATTTTTTTTTAACTTGGAGTTAGATATTGTTAATCTAGCGGTTATTTTTATTTTTTTATCACGCACTTAATATTTTATTAATTATTATCTTATTAAGGAATTTAATAATATTAGATTTTCACATCCTTTCAAGCTCCAAATCGGGAATCAAATGTCAAGTCATCTGTCCTGTACATACTGTATAATGACACCTCTCTGACATGTCACTTTTTGACCAATAAATTGAAGACACTGCTCTGACATGTCACTTTTGACCAATAAATGAAGACACTGCTCTGACATGTCACTTTTGATCAATAACTGAACAATAATTGGCCACACTCTAATAAGCGAACGTGAACAAGCCTAATGTGCGGGTATCATGTAGTAATCGGCAGTCCTCTGCCTTTAACGTTTGGGTCTCATGCTCGTAACCCGCCACTCCCTGCGCACAAGGCTCATGGGACCCGCGCGTTACTATCATGGGACCCACGCGTTTAAGCAGCGGACCCTCACATTATGGGCACGGAACCCGGCGGGTTCCACAAAGATGCGCAGGGGTCTCATGCGCATCCGTGGGGGATTAGCTTCATATGCGATGTGGTCCCCTTCGCATCTGTGCATAAGAGTTTTCTTACATGGCAACGCAACACAGAAAGCAGACGCACGTAATACAACCTAACATAACAGAACACTAATGGCAACGTATAAACGTACACAATACAAATATGCGCAAACACTACAAACTTCCAGATCTTCTACCAAATTCACCCACCGAAGGAAACCTATTTTTTTGTGGTCGTCCACGTTGTGAACCAACAAGAGGCGGCAACATGTCCATACTACTTTCAATGCGATCCGTTACCGGCCGTAATACCGCCGTATGCCAACTTTCAGATCTCCAAGCTATAATATCGTGCACTAATGAATACACCGGCACTTGGGCGGAACCACAAGCTGCAATCGCATGTGGACAGGGGATACGGTCGATGTCAAACATCATGCACGTGCATTTGCGCAGCCCCAAATCGACAACCTCGTTCGCATGCTCCCCATACACGTTATACGTTAGATGCCCGACTGACGCATGAAATTTTTGCGACTCGGCGAAATTCTTTCGTATGATCGACTCCACCTTCGGCATAAACCTAGTCATGTCCGCGGCAATCGAAGCTTTCGCAGGTCGACGATGCTTACTGAACTATGTTAGTCGATGAATCGAGTCCAACAGTCCAATAATTGGAAGCTCTCTGTCCTTACGTAGAGCCGCATTTATAGACTCGGAACTTCGTCAAAATACTTTGCCACGTCGCTGTATTTTGTTTCAAGCTGCCTAAAATGACGATCGGACTCGCTCTTTGTGTAGGCAGTCGCGACACGCCAAAAAATAGGACAAGCACCTTTCTTCTTCACTTTCGTCTTCACGATTTGTTGAAGATGCCACGCACAGAAACCAAGAAACGCGTTCGGAAAAACGGCCGGAACCTCATTCTTTATTCCAGGTTTCCGATCAGAAATTATTACGAGATTGTCGCCATCCGCGACAAAACGTCGCAATCTCGAGAGAAACCACGTCCATGACTCCGTTCCCTCCGTCCCGTCGGCAAGACCCCATGCTACAAGATATTGATGGTAATCGCCGTCTTGCGTAGTGGCAATCATCATGACACCCTTATACTTCCCCTTCAAAAAAGTCGTGTCGATAGAAACGACTTTCCTCATGTACGTAAAGCCTCTGACGCATGCGCCGTATGCCAAGAACATGTACTTGAACCGATTGTCTTCGTTCATCTCCCAATCGGTGATACTGCCCTCGTTGGCTTGCCTCATCGCATCTAAGTACGCCGGCAGTAAACCGTAGCAAGCGTCCCTGTTACCAACTAGTTCATCGGTTGCAATTTGTTTCCCTCTCCGGGCCTTGTAGTATGAGACTTCTACTCCCCTGCTCTGCATCATCGACTATATGGAACTGGGTGTTGGGATGTCTTTAGGAGCCCTGAAATTTTCCAACAACGTGCTCGATACGAGCGACGAACTTCCCTGGCGATGTCTCCGGCGTCGATGAGACACGCCACACTGTGTGTGTGTTGCTGTACTTTCGGATTGAGAAAAAGGGGGAGTTCTTCTCCTGTGCAGCTTGTACTCACCATTCGCAGTTCTCCTTCGCACATGTCACTACGTACAGGGTTTTGTTTGACCTATCCACTTGGAGTTCGAAGCATGCAGCGACTTCGACTTTAATGATTTCGTCCTTGAATTCTTTCTTACTACGAAATTCTTGTCCAACGTATAGAGTCGAACCATCTGTAAACGAATAGGTACCATCTTCGGCCACATCTGTGATGTCGTCGTGCTCATCGACATCAAACTAGTCATCACCATCATCATCATTATCATTTTCGATTGTAGCACCTTGCTCGTTTTTACTTTCGTCTTCCCGTACGACTTGCACGCAAGGCTCATTATCATATTCTTGGTCGTCCATTTTGGAGTAATCGCCTAAATAGCCACTGTTTTCATTACTTTGGTAAGGAGGGTTGTAAGATTTGTTGGGAAAACCCTCAAATAGTTGGATTTCTGCGTTTGTATCGCACTGCGCTATAAGGCCGACGTCGAAACCCGACAAATCATTATCATGAGGTTGATGTGGCGGTGCAGCAATGACGGATAACTCAAGTTGCACGTGAAGAGGTGGTCTTGATCGTGGACAACCAAACCAAGGTACGCACGTACGCCGTAATCGTTCTCAACATAGATGGGGCGCACATAATTGTAGTCTACGCAAGGCATGTAGCTTATCCTAAGTTTGGTATTGCCCGCGCGTAACGACAATGCATTCAATATCTCGTTAGTGAGATCCACTAACGTGCAGGAACCGTCGTCGACCAAGATTGATTGCCACAGGAACCCAGTTCGACGTATTGTCCTCGCGAATTATCCACTGACCATCGACTTGAAAAAAATGCTCGTGACCGTCATGATTATCACCTATAAAAGACAAATGTAGGTGATTTTCTTAAGGACGATGATGTAGAAGAATTATAATTAGGTGAGCTTGCTTGGTGGAATGGATGATTCTGCTGCAAAATGGTCGTGCAGCTTTCAATACATTGATGCGTTGTTTTTAATTAATTTGTTTTAATCTGGGGACCATAACGTGAAAACAGGGAACCCGCACATATGCTAAGCTCTGTGGCATATACACAAGGGACCGACGCATTTTGATCTGGGGACCAAAAGCAAGGTACCTGCGCGTAAAATCAGGGGACCCGCGCATATTGCGTTGGCGCTGATGGACGGGTCCCAAACGTATATAAACGGGTCGTCCGGCAATTTAGGGTTGGTCACGTGCGCTTATTGAGTCGTACCAACAATTGAACAATTATTGAGTATTGGGTCAAAAAGTGTTTTCTGCTCTGACAGTGTCTTATCAAACGAAATATATTTTTCTTCATCTGCCCGAAAAAAGAGGTACACAGTTCAATTCATTATATTTTATTTACTCGAAAATGGGCTTTTTTTTACTTGGAGTTACGAAAATACCTATTTTATTAATAGGTTTAACTTTTCACATACTTTATTAGTATAAAAGAAATATTTATTTTATTAAAAGAGCCCACAAGGGACCCGCGAACATAAGGTAAGGTCCGTGCGCATATACACAAGGGACCGGCGCTTTTTGATCTGGGGACCACGTGAAAGCAGGGAACCCGCACATATGGGAATGTCCGTGTGCATATACACAAGGGACCGGCACATTTTGATCTGGGACCATAACGTGAAAATAGGGACCCGTGCGTAAAATCAGAGGACCCACGCATATTGCATTGGCGCTGATGGACGGGTCTCAAGCATATATAAGCGGGTCGTCTGCCAATTTAGGGTTGGTCACGTGCGCTTATTGAGTCATACAGAGAATCAATTATTCAACAAGGAAGAAAATTTTTTTTATTCAACTAAAACCATGTCCAACATGTCCAAAACCACCTACAATTTGACACTTCCAAACTCAACCCAACAAATGGAGCGTATAGCTATGCTGGTCACGCAATATCCGTGCAGCCATAATGGAGCGATATGCTGAAATATCAAGTTGCCTTTGATATTCATTAAAGTCCTGCGTGTCAACCATCACCGTCTCCGCCGTCAATGCCGCATGAACCCCGCAATCCAAACTGCCAGCCTTCTGGTTCCGATTCTTTCTATTATTCAACTTCACCTTTGTCACAATATTGAACTTGAAATGCCAATATGCAGAAAGAAACTCCGCCTGCAAAATATAGCAAATGTTACGAACATGTTACTAAATAAATAAAATGAACGCCATACGGATTTCAGCTACTTACGAACACTCTCCCGGCGAATGAAACCTGATGCACGCCCAACGAACCGTTAAGGACGAAGGTTTGTGTTGACGCGTCAAAAATAAGCACTGCCCAGTGACTTTTTGCGAAAACGGGAGAGATGGTGTACTTGCATTGCACCAATTCATCCTCCGTGAGACGCTCCAACCATCTCCGACTGCTTGTCGACAATCCATTGAGGAATTCTCCCATATCATCCACCGTCACTTTCGCCTTCCTATTCAACTTCTGTGCCTTTCTAAAGTGCTCGTCTTGCACGTAACTTGGAAAGATAAAGACGCGAGGATAATTATTGGAGTTCGCATACGTTCGCCTCAAGCAATCTAGATATGAGTCAAGACAATTGGACTTGAGCATATCATCGAAGAGCAACATGTAGAAGCCTTGGGCATCCACGTCGAACATGTCACTTTCCCAAACCTTATCACTGCAACCAAACATTATTACGTGTTTATGTACGACAAATGAGTTTGACATCGAAAGAAAAAATTTACCTAAATCTTGCCGCTTCAAGGTACTTGTCAATGAGCACGCGATCAACTTCATAAATCAGTTGACGCCCGGCGAAGTCCACTCGCCCCAGGTACTTCTTGCTCCATTTCTCATTTCTATCTGATTCTGAATTCTCATCACTTAGATCAACAATTTCTACGGTCGATTTGCCTCTTCTTCGAACTCCTCGGGCACTCGACGAAGCACCAAAATCTCCAGCCTCAACCACCTCCACAGGTGTGGGAAACTCTTCAATAGGTACAAGCGCTGAATCATCGTCGTCGGAGCGACGGCCACTGCTCTCGATCTGGGGGATTACCTCAGCTTCGAAATTCTGTAGGCTAGGACCCTCGCCACGATCTCGGTGGCCACGGGAACACCTAACCTCCACTCCCTGTAGGAGTAGGCCTGTCACACGGTCGAATAGCTCGTGTGCCACCCCAACGTCAAAAACGTTGTCCCTGAAGTAGGCCGCCTCCAACTTGTCCGCTGACGGCACTAACAACCCTCGTACAAAACCGCCGTAGACGGCATCTGCGACCGTCCTAAGACTCGAGCATGCTTTGCGACCCCAATTGTTCGTCACCCACTATAATACCCGTAAAATATACTTACAGGATATACAATTTAATTAGCGATGAAAATGGTTAATTAAGAACTTGATTGGATTAATTAGTATTTTCGATGACATGATGCTTTCATGCTTTTATATGTGTCTATATGATCTCATGCTATGTGATTTATAAATTCTTATGTGTGTTACGAATTATGACTTAAGTGATGAACGTAGGATTTAGAAAATTTTAAATAATGAATTAATTAAGTGCCATGAAGGATTCTAACTTAAGAAAGTAATTAGCATTTACATGGATAGGAATCGAAATTAGACAAGAGGAGTTTGTGAAACATTAGGGTTTCATATAAGATAAAGAGAGCAATGTCGATACATTAAGACCTTGAAATCCTTAAAGCTTGAAACCCTTAAATCTCGAGATCTATGATTCTTGAGATAAGCTTGTTCATTCAATTAATAAACTCGAAATTTTATATCACGAAATCTTGGAACCTCGAGATCTTTAGATCTCAAAACCTTTGAAACCCGAAATTAGTGAGCTCGAAATCTATAAAGCTCGAAATCCTTAAGAACTGGAAATCTTAGAAGCCGAAATCTTTAAGTCTCGAAATCAGGTGATGCTAGAAGTATAACGACCGTCCCATACCGGGTGTCATTATAGCATCGATTCCTACCGGGACAAGTGGGGTTGGGCCCACCGCACTCCGACTGATAGTCTGGCCCCACTGTACCACCATTTAACCTTTTAGCGTGCTTCGTGCACTCGCTCACACGCACCATGAGAAACTTCCCAGGGGGTCACCCATCCCTAGATTGCCCCAAGTCAAGCACGCTTAACTTTGGAGTTTCTATAGATGGACTCCCGAAAAGGTAGGTCGACCTTGGTGATATGAGTAGTACTATCAATTCTTTTATACGATTCTTAGCCTGACATGCCCATACATTGTCAGTCTCAGGATCCCCTCTCATTCGGGTGTGGGATCGGTTCATTCATGTACCCCTTCGCCTAGAAGCCTGCCAGGAGCCGCTCATTGTCCGTGCACTCTGGCACCGGCGATCACTCCCCGCCCTCTTCAGCCCCGGGCGTCACATGCCCACCAGCTCGCCTGGTTCGTCTCTGAACCAGCACCGTACTGCGAGAGGTTGTGCTCTGATACCACCTTTAATGACCCGTCCCATACCGGGTGTCACTATAGCATCGGTCCCTATCGGGACAAGTGGGGTTGGGCCCACCACACTCCGATTGATAGTCTGGCCCCACTGTACCACCATTTAACCTTTTAGCATGCTTCGTACACTCGCTCACACGCACCCTGGGAAACTTTCCAGGGGGTCACCCATCCCTAGATTGCCCCAAGTCAAGCACGCTTAACTTTGGAGTTTCTATAGATGGACTCCCGAAAAGGTAGGTCGACCTTGGTGATATGAGTAGTACTATCAATTCTTTTATACGATTTTTAGCCTGACATGCCCATACATTGTCAGTCTCAGGATCCCCTCTCATTCGGGTGTGGGATCGGTTCATTCATGTACTCCTTCGCCTAGAAGCCTGCCTGGAGCCGCTCATTGTCCGTGCACTCTGACACCGGCGATCACTCCCCGCCCTCTTCAGCCCCGGGCGTCATAAGAAGAATGTCGAAAGAGAAGTCCGTGTCGAGATTCATTTACAATGTGCCTCGAAGTCCGTGTCGAAATTCCTTAATAAAGCTCGAAATCCATGATAAAATCCGAAGTCCATATCGAGATCTATTTCTGAATATAACCTCGACATCCCACAATTATATATTTGAAATACATGTCGAGATCCTCGTCGATATCGACTTCGAAATATTATATGTTATATGATCAGTCTCGAGAACATGTCGAGATTTATTCTACAGTGCAACTCGAAATCCATATCAAGATCTATACAACTCGAGACCATTATGAATTTCAAAATAATACTTTTTCAATTTAAGACAAGTTCGAAACTTTAGGTTTCAAAACTCATAAAAATCAAAAGTAGGGTTTTTAAACTAAGCCACTTTCGTATAACTGTAATTAGACTAATAAACCCTAATTTTATATGTTTCTATACTTGGGGTTTGAAGGTTAGCGATTTACCATACGAAATAGCTAAGGATACCAGGTAAGTGGAAGCCCCAACTACAACACATAATTGTATGTGCATGAAATTATGTGCTACATGCTTTTATGATTTTATGGCTTCCATGAATTATGTGAGTTCTTATGTAATTTACATTATATGATGGCATGGCACGCATATTCATGGCATGAGCATATGCACGCACGACTAGTATAAGAGTCAGGGAAAGAGAGCGTGCATGAGTATAAGATCGCGTGAGAGCGATGAATATTTGCCGATATAGGCATTTGTGTCGACTCAATGATGAGTCACGGCTCTTCTATGCTACCATGGTGATTCACGAGGCCAAATATTACCTGATTCACGAGAGGTAGGGGAAATACACCATGGCGATTCACGAGGCCAATAGCCTGATTCACGAGAGGCAGGTGGATACCCCGTAGCGGGAGATGCAACCCGGAGGATGCGACTCGAGGGAATGAGCGGCAGCGAGGGAACCTCGAGTGTGGTGACCTCGTAGTAAGCTACCAGTGAGAAGCGCCCGCGTGTCAGACTTCATTGGGATTGAAAGGCGCCGTAGGGTTAAACGAAATTTGTGTGCCCGGGTTAGCCTCTCAATGGGACTGCACTGGGATTGACAGGCATATTAGCCTCTCAGTGTGGACCACATTGGGATCGAAATGCACCATAGGGTTAAGCAGTTTCAGATTCGCTACAGTATAATCTATAAACCCCTTAATTAATTTTTTCATTAAGTGTTGTTGAGGTTATTGATGGACATTAAATAAGGGTAAAATAGTCTTTAGCGCGGACCTAGTAAGGGTACAACGGTAAAATCCGATTTGCTATTTTTTAAAAGATGACCAACTCAAAGGCCATTTACTTAAAAAAATCCCCTAATTGCCCCTTATTTTATGGGTAAATTCCCTTTCACTACCTTTCAAAGTTTAAAATTCCTCTCAAATACCCCTGAAGTTATTTATTCCTTGATCGGTACACATCTGCAAAAAGTTTCCTGTTTAATACCCCAAACCTTGAAATGTCGAAAATAACCTTTCTTTAAAATCGCAAAACAACTTTCATATTATTGTACCATCAGACGCGATTATTATACCATAAAAGACGTTATCATACCACCGAAGAAATACATGATTCTACTAGTAGACATCATTATTATACCAAAAGCGGGAATTATTAAACCTAGCGAAATTTTCATATTAATGTACCTTTGACTCCTTTTCGCTTCTTTCGAGACATTAGTGATTTCTTATGAATACTTTTACTAGCAAGTGCCGTGCCCTCAAGTCAAGCAAGGTACCGGATTTTATAGCTAATTAAGAGTACTGGGATTGAAATAAAAGATTAGGGTGTACTATTCCATACGACTACTAGGTCACTCCCTAACTCCCTTAAGAGGTCCAGCACAGAAGTAGAGTACCTTCTCTTGAGCATTTAGTGTATAAGCAATTCTTTAGTGGTTGAGCCAGCGGGGAGGATGGCACTACTGGCAAAGACCGTCTGGCGAAAACGCCGCAGGCGCAAAGCGTGGACCTTGAGTTATGAAATAATTCAATAGCTTCGGGCAGGCTTCTCCCTCACTGCATCTCCTAGAAAACTTTCCGGTGCGAAATGAAATTCATCTAAGTTTGTTCATCCCGATTATCCTCCATATAGTGGAGATTCTGATGTCAGTTGAACGTCTATAGATCGTGATCTGAATATGAAGTGGATTCCAGGGTTCGGAGACCAGGAACAAAGCTCAAAAGAAGACTCTGGATCTCTTACCGTATTGGGAATTCCTAGTTTCTACCCGGAAATCTGCGGCGTACGGTTGGCAATGGCAAGTCAGTCACATAGGCTTTTGTAAGACCACGCGTCAGTACTAGACTGATTATGCCAGCTCAGCTGGAGAGGCCTAGCCTGATCTGAGAAGTGCTAAATTTCAGATCAGTGAATAACCCGAAACGCAGCTTCTTTTTTTTGAAAGCCCAAAGGAGCAAGAGGCCCTTGGCAGGGTTCAAATGGGTAGGTAACTCTTTCTTTTCTCGATTTGAAACCTTAATAGGAGTGGCCAAGCTCTCTGAGATGACGCCTGATGACTGTGACATCATGAATCTGACGGCCTCGGCTACCAACGATGTCGGTCCTAGTTTCTGAATAGAAGCGTGGATCAGGGGCATGGGAGAAGGTCAAAGTTCGGTCTCCATTTATGAAATGGAAAAAGTCCCTAGCGAGGTCGTATGTAAGCCTAGTTCACCAAGGAATCGAAGACTGAGACTATTGATATTAAATAAGCAGCCAAAAAATTCCCAGACCTCGTGCCACTAAAAAAATACATGATTCTACTAATAAACATATTTATTATACCAAAAGTGGACACTATTTTACCTAGTTAAATTTTCTTATTATTGTACCATCAAATGCGATTATTATACCAACAAAAGATGTTATCGTACCATTGGAGAAATACATATTCTACTAGTAGACATATTTATTATACCAAAACCGGACATAATTAAACCAGTTAAGTCAAAGAGTATTATACCACTAGTTCTTAAAATTATACTAAGAAATAATATATATAAAAATTTATTATACGAACTGAACTGTCCGCATATTCCCGCAAAGATGAAAATTATACCATGAAAACCCGAAATTTCGCCAACAAAAATTCCCAAACAATTATCCCTAAAAAACTGCGCATTATGCCAACAAAGATATTAATTGCACCAACTATTTCGAGTACAGTACCAACATTTCAGTGATCGAATTATACCAAATGACATGTTTATTGTACCACCAATTCAATTTACCCACAATTTTACCAACAAACGATACGATTATACTAACAGTTTCGCACATTATACCAAGAAATTTGAATGATTAGTTTATAATTTTATACCAACAAAGAGGTTAATTGTACCAACTATTTCGAGTATTATACCAATATTTCAGCAGCACAATTATACCATCCGAGATGTTTATTATACCACCAGTTCTAATTTACCCATAATTTTACCAATAAACGACCCGATTATACTAACAGTTTCGCACATTATACTAAGAAATATGAATGATTTGTTTATAATTTTATACCAACAAAGAGGTTAATTGTACCAACTATTTCGAGTATTATACCAATATTTCATCAACACAATTATACAATCCGACATGTTTATTATACCACCAGTTCTAATTTGCCCATAATTTTACCAGTAAACGACCCGATTATACTAACAGTTTCGCACATTATACCAAGAAATCTGAATGATTAGTTTATAATTTTATACCAACAAAGAGGTTAATTGTACCAACTATTTTGAGTGCAGTACGAAAATTTCAGTGATCAAATTATACCAACTGGCATGTTTATTATACCACAAATTCAGATTTGCCCATAAATTTACCAGTAAACGATCAGATTGTACTAACAGTTTCGCACATTATACCAAGAAATATTGAACAATTAGTTTACAATTTTATACCAACAAAGAGCTTAATTGTACCAAATATTTCCAGACTCGTACCAATATTTTAGCAATTGTGTTTATTATAACACCAATTAAAATTTGTCCATAAATTTACCATACACGATTCGATTATACTAACAGATGCGCACATTATACCAAATAATACTGTCGATTTTTTTACAGTTTTATACCAATTCATCCTAACAATAATACAAGTATTTTTTTACTATTATACCAACAAACTCAATTATAATTTTATTATTTATTAATCAATCATGATACCAATTACATGAGCTATTTTACCAGTTTTTATGCAATCAACTACATACAACCTTATGTAATCAAAGACGTAACCGGTAACCAATTACCTTGTGACTATGTTGCGTATTCGATACACACGGAACTAATATTCTCACAACACTATATTAATTATATTTCAAATGTGTTGTTTCAACTCTCTCGGTTTAAATTTCCATCGTAGAATGTGTAGCATGTTTTTATATTTATATGATGATGAGTATGAGATCACACTAACATGAGCAATTCAATGCTCAACATATAAAGAGTCAAATAATAAATCATTGAGAGAACTAATAATTTGTTTGTTATTATCTTTTTATAGGTATATTGTAACAAGTAATACGTGCTCTCTACCCCAAAATTATTATCCTTACATAGTCATTACTGTTGGTATAATCACATTATTTGTTGGTAGAATAAACATTGATGTTGGTACGATTAACTTAAGACAATTAAATTGAGTTTGTTGGTACGATAATCACATGTATTGGTATAATTGTTTGAACAAGCTGGTATAATTTCTAATTTTGCTAGTATATTAGGAAACTTTTCTAATAGCACAGATATTTTGAAAAAGTATTTGTCGATAAGATAAATAGTGGTACTGGTATAATTAGATTCGTGTTAGTATAATCATTGTAAAACAATTTCAACCTTTGATGGGTACGATGCCAAATGACGTTGGAATAATAATGTTTCTTGTTGGTATAATTAGGCCCGGCCCAGTCAGACATCAGGCCTGGCCAGACGTGCCAGAAAATTCAAGCCCGGCCCGATGTCCGACCCGATGGGCCTTAAAATTCCAAGCCCGGCCCGCATGACACGAGTTTTTTAACAACCGAGATAATCAGGTTAATTATGTGTAAAATAGGCTTGTGTTGGTATAGATGGAAATATTAATTTAATAAATGACTTTGATGGTATAATAGACCCTTTTATTGGTATAATGTTGGTCTTTTGTGGTATAGTAATTCCAGTAGAATAACTCAAACTTTTGGTATAATGTCGGCGTTTCGGTCAGAATTTGGATGGAAGTAATTATATAATAAATGATTTTGTTGGTACAATAGTTCCTTTTGTTGGTATGATATTTGTCTTTTGTGGTATAGTTATTCGAGTAGAATAACTGAAACTGTCGGTATAATGACGGTCTTTATTGGTATAACGGTTAGAATTTGAATGGCAATAATTATATAATAAATGATTTTGATGGTATAATAGTTCCTTTTTGTTGGTAAAATATTTGTCTTTTGTGGTATCGTTATTCTAGTAGAATAACTGAAACGGTTGGTATAATGTCGGCGTTTATTGGTATAACGGTCAGAATTTGGATGGAAATAATTATATAATAAATGATTTTGTTGGTACAATAGTTCATTTTGTTGGTATAATATTTGTCTTTCGTGGTATAGCAATTCGAGTAGAATAACGGAAACTGTTGGTATAATGTGGGCCTTTATTGGTATAATAGTAATTTGGATGGAAAATAATAATATAATAAATGACTTTGTTGGTATAATGGTTCCTCTTATTGGTATTATATTTGTATTTCGTGGTATAGTAACTACAGTAGAATAGTTGCAACTGTTGGTATAATGTCGACGTTTATTGGTATGACTTTTAGAAATTGGAAGAAAATATAATAAATGACTTTGTTGGTATAATATTTCCCTCTGTTGGTTTAGCTTTTATCTTTCGTGGCATTTTTCTTCGAGAAGAATAACTAAGACAGTTGGTATAATGTCGAAGTTGACTGGAAAGTTATTAATATAATAAATGACTTTGTTGGTATAATGTTTCTTTTGTTGGCATAATTTTTGTATTTCGTGGTATATTGTGCATATCTTAATTCGTATATAACATAATAATAACACATTTCGTTGGTATAATACTGATAACAGTTGGAATTTGACTCTGTATAATAAAGAGAACAATTGGTATAATCTCCGTTTTTATTGGTAGAATTATATCTTTAACATTGAGTATAATTACTTGTTATGGTGGTACGATTTTTACTGTGATATAATAATCTGGAAGTTTTTTAAATCGTTGAAGAAGGGTTATTATCGTCATTTTAGACATTTGGGGTATTAAACAGGAAACTTTTCGTAGATGGGTACTGATCAGGAATAAATAACTTCAGGGGTATTTAAGAGGAATTCTAATATTTGAAAGGTACTGTAAGGAATTTACCCTTATTTTATTTAGTTATCGAGTCCCGAGCGCACGCGACACGTGTTCATTCACTCTTCATTTTTTCCCTCACTCACACAACAGAAAGGTTTTCGAGCAATGGAAGAAGTCGACGAAACAGACGTCGGGACTCAGGTTTTGATTTTTTTTTACCTCATCGTAGGCTCGAGCTGTATGTATGTTAGCTTCATCTCTGCTTACGCATTCCTTCTGATTTTTTTTATATAATGTGTGTTGAATCGACTTGTTTTACGTTTTCATGCTAATTTATTTATGCCACGCATTTGATGACTCCTAGCGATGTTATTCCTGCTGATTGATTTAGATTTCGGAGAGGATGAGCTTAAGATTTAACGCCAGAAGTTTATTGCCAAACTAGGATGGTGGATTGATCCTAGTGGAATTATCATGTTTCGGTTTGTCATTTTTTTATTCGTGATCTGGAAATGCTTGATGACGAGTTTAGAGGTTGATCGCGACTGATAAATTACGAGAGGTGGAAACAAAATTTGGATGATATGGACTGAAATTTAGTTTATGCTCTGCTGATCCTAACGAAAATGACTACCATATGAATCTGCAATGGAGTGGCGGATTTAGACTTTCATTTTTATGTGTACAATCGTACACATAAAAATACTCAATATGTATATTATAACCTGATCGAGTTCTAATTACTTAAAGGCTCGACTTACCACTTAGGACACTTGAACTTTGGCTGTGAAGAGAATATCTTTAAGGTGAAACCATTATATGGACTGGTTGTAAATCGGAAGGAACGGGAAATTAGGAGGAAGGGTTGTCAATGCATTGAAAATGTGCACTTTGAATCTTGATTGTTTTTATCGTCATTCATTGCTATTCGAGAACTGGTCTCGTTCTTTCGACTGGCATGCATGGAAGTACATTTGCAACTTTTCAGTGTTTGTGCTGTTTTCGAATCTTATCTCTTTATTTCTTCCTGCAATAGGTATACATGGCATGCATCAGTCATGGAAGAAGGTAATTTTGTTTTAAGAATAGTTCCACAATCACGGACCTGTGTGACTGACATTTGGAGATGGGATATTTTAATATGCGAATGCAACTGTCTACAGAATTGGAGTGTCTTATTATGATGCCACTTTGCGTCAACTGTATGTTCTGGAATTTTGGGATGATGATGGTGAAGATTTTCCTATGATTGAGATGGGTATTTGACCATTTAATTTCTGATGAGTGAGGAACATGTTTTTAGTGCTTATTTCTGACCCAGTTTTGGTTGACTGCATACAGTGAAATATCAAGCCCAGCCACGCATCATTTATACTATCACGAAGAGTGATGGACAGTTCTTGGCTGCTTTGCAAAATAACAGTAAGTCATTTGTAACATGGATTATCGACTTCCATTTTAATATAAGATCTAAAAATCTATGCAGTTGAATTGGCCGAAGCTCCAACAGTGAAGCTTGTCAAGAGTTCAATATTTGGCTATGAGCAGGCATGGCACAGGTAAGAATACCATAAAAGAAAAGTCTGTATCGCCATCCTATTTTATTGGTCAAATTTTGAGCGACTGATGGGTTGAGGATATATTATTTTTACACGAGTGTTTTGCTACCGCAGATAAATTGCAGTTAAGAAATTATTGACATTTCTTTCCTTGATAGAACTTTTGATTATTTGTGCTGATGTATCAAAGTAACCTTATCCAGTGAGCATGAGTTGCATTGTTATTACAAGAAACTGCGACCAGTGCATGTTTATAAGCTTTAATTTTTGTTGACAAGGGGCCGTGATTTTGTCTCCATGCTTATTTATGTTGTTCCCCTTGTCGGTGGTGATGATTTTATACCTATTGTGCTTTAAACAGACTAATGTACCTGCGAGTTGATGGAATGGATGCGGGGTTGAATGCCAAAGAAAGAATCTCATTTGTAAGTTCATATAAAATGTTCTTTTTTTGTTGTTTGTGTTTTGCCCTTCTCACCTTTCTCCCGTGCGACCTGTGGAATTTCTTTCCATGTTCTCATCTTCTCAGCATTCCTTCTTTATCTTGTTGTAATGTTATGAATTTCAAGAGTAAATCTCTACCTTAATCCTAAATTAGATTGCTCATTTATCTCCTTTAGACACCCCAGGACAGAACCTGTAGTATGCGCAATGCCAAAAAACATCAGTGAAACTTCAAGTGCTTATATATACTGCACTGTTTAGTTTACGTTTAGGGATAATCTTCTTGCCTCTCTGTTGCATTGTAGCTAAGTTCTATGATGGACGTACGAAGTGATGTTCAAGTCCGCGCTAGTGGTGGACTTCTTGCTATCTTAGAGAATGAGATGATCGTAGACACACCTGAACAAAGTGATAGCGGGACCGGATCAATAACGATCAATTCAATTTGTGAAATTTCATTGTATCTTTTTACTATACGCTATAACAAAATTTGCTGTCTCTAGCAGATAAGCCGTTCCTTTCTTCTCTGCTTATCTGTTCCTGATCGGAGCAATCCAGTTCAATTGCTGAGAAATATTACTTAACGTGTTAGAAACCATTACCTCAAACTAGATTCAGCGGCCCTCGAAGCATTGCAAATATTCCAAATTGACAAACATCCGAGTCATATGGGCATTGGTAAAGCAAAGGAAGGGTTAGTAGTAAAGCATGCCTTTGTGTTATATTTATTTTCCCAAGAGAGAGATCAACTCGCCTTGTTGTCTGATTCCAAAAAAGACCACATAAGGGAATCTTTAATCTAATGATAACTTCAGGCTACAATGGTAACATTCTTCTTTGCATCGTTTTTAATTACATTTATGTTTTGCAGGTTCTCTCTTTACGGGATGATGAATAAGGTTTTATAATTCTTTGTCTTGTAATAGTGTTTGTGAGTGTAGTAGAAGAATGATAATTCTTTTTAAATTTTCAGTGTGTAACACCAATGGGCAGGCGTCTGTTGAGGTAAACTTAACTACTGATCTATTGATTTCCTCGTTGACGGTCTTCTCTTTTGGAATCCTTACCCCGAGTTGCGTTGACATAGGAGCTGGTTCTTGAGACCTGTGCTGGACCTTGAGAAGTTGAATAGTCGCCTTGACAATGTATCCTTGTTCTATATGCTGTTCACATTTAGGATACACAATAAATTTATGTAAGATTCTCTACGCGAGCTGCACGGAGCTGATACGTTATATCATCAACTTGACAATATAATGAATTTGATGAAATGGCTCAACACCTCAAGGAAAGCTTTCTGTTAGTTTTGTTATCTGCATGCAATTTAGTTATTGAATGGTCACTTAATATACTGATGTGTTTGTTTGGTATTAATATTAGTTTTATCCTTGATATCAAGATATCTTTCTTCCACTCTGCAGAAGAACTGTCAGTTTCTTTACGTCAAACACTGAAATCTGTTAAAGATATTCCTCGAATACTCAAGGTACATAAACCTCTTCGTTCTCTTCATAGATTAATGTACCTTTATTATGATTATAGTCAGTGGCGTACCCCATATAAAGCCTTGGAGGGTCCCTTAACCCTCGCGGCCGCTCGGGTTACCCCCGTACTGGTAAACTGACAGCAGCCCATGGTAGGGGCTGGGCTAGAAGCCCAACACCCAACACCCCCCCCCCCCCCCCCCTCCAACTTGGGTGGCTGAGACCTTCCCTGTTCGTAGTACCATTTACTTAGTCATGGATCAAGAACTACAATCTATTTTATAAACAATTGAATTCCTAAATTTGAGTCTATTCATAAATGTTTATTCTCTATATCATCTCGTGGTTCTAAATTGAATATATTTTTTTGTTATAGAAACTCAACTCTCCAAGTTCCTTATGTACAAGTAGTGACTGGACTACCTTTTTGAAGGTAAGGCTTTATTCCTTCTGACCATAATGCAACACCAAGTTGATTATTTGATAACAGTTTCATCTGTCTCCCTATTCTTGGAGTATATCCTGCCCTGCCCACTCCCGACATCTTGTCATTAAGGATCGATGTACTTGTTTCTCTGGATGGATGAACTCAAACTATCATATTCTAAGTCTACTGTCCCTTTTGCTTTATTCTGCACTGAATTGGAGAAAGTTTCATGTTTGTATGGTTTGCCTGGATTAAAAATGGTTTTTTTTTTTTGCTTACCAAATTGTTTAGATTTGCATCATTTCGTTCAGTATCAAATATTTTGTTCCTCCTGTGACATATTTGTTTAGCCATTCTCTTTTTCAAGTAGTAGAAAGAATGAAGATATTATTTGACAGAGCATGAGTGCGTTGCTGCACATTGACAAGATATTTGAAGTAGGCATTTCAGAAACACTTCAAGAGCAGCTGCAGCATTTACAGCTGGACATTATTGAGAAGGTATGCCTGCTTTTATGTCTGAATAACCTACTTATAATTGTTCAAGTAAGATTTTGCTTTGTATAACACTTTGGGTTAATAGCCTTTTCTCTTTAAACTCATGGAAAATATTTGGATGTTTTGAGGGACGTCACCTTATTAAATGAATTGTGCTGCAGGGTCGACTATGCATCTCCACGGATCTGACCTACGTATATGAACTGGTGTGTTAGTTCTGTCCATCTAATAGATTTTTCTTTGTTGACGAAATATACCTTATTTACAGAAGGTAACATGATGCTTTTCTTCAACTCTATGTTGAAGGCTGCGCTTTTGTTGGTGCACCGGAAAAAGGAAAAAAAATTAATCCAGTTGCCCTTTACACGTCATATGAAACACTTCAATTGTTTGATTAACAACAAAAATAATTACCATTACTACGTGAACTATAATTTATGCCCATAATGGTATTTGTTCATCTGGACTTCGTTAGGTCATTGGAGTCGTTGACGTCAGCCGAAGTAAAGACAAAGGTTATGAAACGCTTGTGAAAGAGGGATTTTGTGTGGAGGTGGGCCATATATTTGCATTGATAACACACCAATTGTTATTTAACTAATATAATCTTTGCAGCTGGATGAGCTGAGACAAATTTACGAGGAATTGCCGGAATTTCTTGAAGAGGTTCTAGCTAGTGATTTTTTTCTTTTGGAATGTTCAGTGTGTGTTGAGTATACAACTTATATGAGGACATTAAATGCGCATATAGGTTTCATCATTGGAACTTGCCCGATTACCTCATATGGCTGGGGAAAAATTCATTCCCTGCATTGTATACATACATCAAATTGGTATGTTATGGATTTTCTAGGATTTTTCACTTTCGTAGACTACCAAATTTTCAATTCATTGTCACCAATCATTTTGCGTATATCATTGTGAATTGTTATACAACCAGAAAATGTTCCCTGCCCTTTAGATACTTTAGTTAAAGTGTGTGCTTTCCTGAGTTTACAGACGTTGGGTTTAACATGGCTGCAGGTAGATATATTTATTGTTCTTGCTCTTATGTCGAACCACAACTTAATGAGATAGTTAAAAAAACTGATTATGGGGTGGGCTTTGTGGTATGTGAAATTTTGGAATTTTTATAATAATCTGCTATGTGCTGTTCAGATATGCTTCGCCTTTTTAATGCTAAATGGTCTTATATTTTTTCACAGGCTACCTAATGTGCATTTTCGAAGAAAAGCTTGACGATAGCATTCTAGAGAAACTTCAGGACTTCGAATTTGCAGTGAGTTTAGATTTCTTGTGTTTCTGTTAGTTATGCCGTGACTTTCACTTGCTAGCTTACTCTTGGTAAAATCGGCAGTTCTCTGATGAAGATGGGGACTCCAAGAAATTCTTTTATAGAACTGGAAAGACACGGGAGCTGGATGACCTTCTGGGAGACATTTATCACAAAATACTGGGTAAGTGGTAGTTATTGAGATATTTAGTGTTGTCCCCAGTTCTTGATAAATGTTATTCGTTCCATGTGAAAGAATGCTATTGATTTTGGCATTTTGGCATAAGTGAAGTTGATTCTCCTCCATCACTTTCTTGGTTTATGAAAGACTGCTGGATGATATTTTCCATATTTTGCTTATATGACTTTCCAGTTGAGTAGCTGATACTACTTTCTTGATCTCTTTCTAGACATGGAGAGAGCAATCACAAGAGACCTAGTCAACCATATACTACAGTTCTCTGATCCAATACTGAAAGCTGTTAATTTTACATCTGAGCTTGATTGGTAAGTAATCCATCCTTTCACACTTTTTATGCAATATGTGCTTCTATTTCTGATTCTTTTTGTGGTGCCTAATGAACTATTATCTAGCTATTTATCCATGGCTTTAGTTGCTCATCAGAACAACCATGTGAGACCAGTATTGACTTCAGAAAGCATTCTTGATATTAGAAACGGAAGGTGTGAGCTAACGCAATGTCAGATAACTTTGGCTCTCCAGTGTCTTTGTTAGATTAATTTCATGTTTAATTGTTGGTTCTAGGCATGTTTTGCAGGAGTTGGCAGTGGATACATTCATTCCTAACGATACAACGATTCTGGATGAAGGTATATATGTGATAAGATTATCCTCAAAATTTATTTTGCCCTTTTAATTCATAGGATTTTCCCGAGAAATCAAATATCTGAACTCAAAAAATCAGGAAGAATCAGTATCATCACTGGGCCAAATTATTCTGGGAAAAGTATCTTCATAAAACAGGTGGGTACGATGGACATTAATTCCTCTGGACAAGTTATTCCGTTTCCTTTTTTCGTGTAGGAAATTACTTAGTTATCGACAATTAATGTAATAATTGTCGTCGTTGGATCAGACAAGCTTGAGAGCTAAAATTATACTGATCATAACAATGTTGGTAGGTTTAGAGCCTTCCGGTATGAACAAATCAGATGTCTTACTATGTTGGTCTGCAAAGAATAAATTATCATCAGAGAATTGAATGCGATAAGTACGTAGTAACTGCAAATATGTGGTCGTTTTTCCGTTATAGTTGGAAAAGGCTCTTATATCTTCTAGATCAGATGTTCTGAGAATTTATTGACAAAATAACAGATTTCTTGTCACTTACGTTTTGTCCCTATATTTTAGGTCGCTTTGATCGTTTTTCTCTCCCATGTTGGGTGTTTTGTACCTGCAGATTCAGCTACTGTTGGTTTAACTGATAGGTTTGTACTAGTCCCTCCAATCTTATTATTTCATCCATCCTCCTTGGGGGATGTCATACAAATATAATCACGAGTGATTTATAGGATCTTCTGTGCTTTGGGTGCCAAGTTTATGACTGCTGAACAATCAACATTCATGATCGACCTTGAACAAGTGGGCACGATGTTGAGGTTAGTCAAGAAACAAAGATCAGAACGTCGGTCTTAGTTTATCAAACAAGTATCATGGTTTAACTTATTGACTGGCAAAGAAATCCATGTTGTGATTTATTTCATTTTCTGTATCTCTTGTTTGTTTCCCAGGCATGCAACTTCTCAGTCTTTATGTCTAGTAGATGAATTTGGTAAAGGAACACTTTCTGAAGGTTAGCTTCTAGTTGAGCTTAATTCTACGTAGCTTTGGAAGATAATTTGTTTGTGGATATATACTCTCTAACAATTACAGATGGCATTGGCCTCCTTTCTGGAACGATAAATTATTTTGCTTCATTTGATCATCCCCCAAAGGTTATATATCTTTGCACATCCGTCCAACAGTTTATTTTTTTCCTTTCTTTTCTTTATTTCTGTTGTCGGCATCTTCTATTATTCCTTATCTCAATGTTTTGCATAGCTTCAGTAATTTAAGGCCCCTGTGGTTTAAAAGATGCTTTTTGATCATATGTCGACGACTTATGGTCATAATCTCCCGTATACGTCTATTGGAATGGTGTACTTTCCATCGTTGTCGCACATATTTTTTTATTGACTATCAAGAAACTTGCTCATTACAAACCAAATGTGATATATATATATACAAACATTAACAAAACCTTGAAATATCTAGCAATTCTTACTTTCCCATAAGTTTGTGTTTTGAAACCAGTGACTAAATGCGCCAATAAGTTTTTATGGGATGCCGTTCTAATTATTATCGAAATTCCTGTTATATAATCTATCCGGATTTCCCATTATTATGGCTGAGTTTTTTATCCTCTCTTTTTCCTATGGAAATACTGACGGGATGTTCCATCCCCTTTTTTCTGTAGGTTCTGCTGTCCACTCACTTGAGTGAGATATTCGACAATGGCAATTTGCCTGAGGTAAAGTAACTTTGCTCACCACGCATTTTGTGCTGCTACATAATCAATCCTTAAGCTTAGTTATTCTCGTGCAGACAAGCAAGATCAAGTATTACACAATGAGCGTCCTTAGTCCAGATGACCAACGAACAGATGTTAACGATATCGTATTCTTATATAGGTTAGTGACCGAGGAATAATAGGTTGAATCTTAACCCCGTTCTATAAAAATTCAAGAGGAGCTTGGTTCGATATCAGTTCTTAGCTCATTTTAATTGTTTGTTGGCAGGTTGGTTCCAGGCCGTTCACCTCTTAGCTACGGTGAGTAAGCCATGGGAATGGAACCTTTTTTCTTTTCTGAAGTTGATGAAAATTGAAAATATAATAATATATTCCTCCTAAATCTCCATTCTTTTACTCTGTCTTTTACAGGATTACACTGCGCTCTACTTGCAGGTTTGCCGCTATTATTCAGTCTTCGATGAGATTTTACTTCCATAGTGACATATAGAATAAAACAAACTTTGTCCATTCCATACCAGTGCTTAATAAGCATTAAAAGGGGTGTGATCGCGTACTTTAATTGATGTAGGAGTCTCCAAGGAAGTAATAAAGAGAGCGGCAAGCATACTGCTCTGTAGCGGGAACGGTGAGAACGTCGAGAGGCTCGTGAACGAGAATATACGTGCACAGGACGAGCATTATAAGGTATGTATGCACCTTATTGTTACATATGTTGAAAATACGGGAATTTCGATGGATATATTGATATTTTCAGTGGATATATTGGTGCATTGTTTTTCCGTTTTATATTATTATTATTATTATTATTATTATTATTATTATTATTATTATTATACAGTAATGTGCCAATTCGAATGCAATGCAAATGCAGGAGGCTGTTGATAAACTGTTGGCTTTCGATACGTCAACCGGCGATCTGCGAACTTTCTTTGATGACCTCTTCCGTTCTATGCAATGACCAAGTATGATATTATACTCTTTTCTCTCTACAAAAAAAGTATATATTACTCTTTTTCTCAATGGATATATGTACAAACCAATTAGCCAAACTACGTCTTCTATTCTATTATAATGATGTTATATTCTATTGTAAGGATGAGGGGTTAGTATAAACCCATCAAATGATCCGTCAGTTTAGCTTTATTTAAAAAATTATAATTAAAATAAAATTTCTAACTCCTTTAAATTAATTACTATTTTATAGTCGGCTTTGAGCCCGTGCTTTTGATAGGGCTAATTTTTTGGGTTCATTTTGGGGTCTTCATCTTAAGTCCATTCCCTTCTTAATGGCTTTTAATATCATTATCTTATGGCCCAATGCCATAAAGATAAGCCCAAAAAATTGAAATAAGAAATAAATTTTTATCTATTTATATTAACGCGGGGCTTCTCTATGCTATATGAAGTAGGGGTGTAAACGAGCCGAGCTGCTCGCGAACAGCTCGGTAAAGCTTGACTCGAGCTCGGTCAAAATCGAGCTCGAGCCGAGCTCGAGCTGGCTTGTTAATAATCGAGCTGAGCTTCGAGCCTATCATATCTGGCCTCTAGGCTCGTCGAGCTCTTATCGTGTCGATATTTTAAATTTTTAACATATTAAATATTTAATATTTTATATTAAATACGTATTTTATTTAATAATATATATCGAGCTCGAGCCCGAATTCGAGCTTAAATACCCCGACTTATCGAGCTTATCGAGCCGAGCCGAGCTTTCATGTATTTTAACCGAGCCGAGCTCGAGCCGAAAATTTTCGAGCTCGAGCCCAATAAAGCTTAATCGAGCCGAGCTCGAGCTGGGCCATGTTCAGGCTCGGCTCGGCTCGGCTCGTTTTCACCCCTAATAGGAAGAGGGTCTAAATTGGAAAAGTGGCCTTGTATTTACCTCTCTATTTTTAGTTAACAATGATATGAGATATTTATTTATGATAGTGTATTATCGCCCCTCGCGGGTAAAAGATTTTTATCCTTGATATCTTGTGAAAAATTCCAATAATGCAATAAAATAAAAAGCTATTTAATACATTAATTCAAGAAATTATTGAATAATTACATCAAATTATATAAAGAATTTTATTAATAGAATATAATCATTTCCTTAATTCAAAGCTGATATCAGTTCTTTCTCTCCAACTAGTAATTCAGCACACTCTACGCGTGTGCTAAAAAATATTATATTTATGTTACTTCAATTTTGATATGTATAATACTCAATACTCTCTCCGTCCCACTATTTTATCACATTTTGCCATTTCGGGCGTCCCACTAATTTTATCACCTTTCCTTATTTAGCAAAAAAACTATCACAAACAATCAATATAATAATATTAAATGCTCTTAAAAGACGTGTCAAAATATACACTTTATTACCTTTTCATTGTACTATATTATTATAATAATATCACCTTAAATTACGTGTCCAGCAACTTATGTGACAAAGTTACCGGGGCGGAGGGAGTATTTAATAGATGAAATATAGTATCTAAATATTAAAATGAAAACTAATGTGTTGGGTATAATTAAAATAACTAAAAAATTTTAGAAGTGAAATAATTATTTAAAGTAAAATTACAAATACAGGGACTAAATTAAGTAAAATAACAGACGAAATTGACAGTTTAGCCACCTTATATCCTTTATATAATAGAGTAGATTCTTCAAATTTTTAGTATTAATTAATTTTAGGAATTTAAATAGAATGGGCCTAGGTTAATAGAGTATAATATTTGAAAATAGTCCAGCCCACTAAGAAGTCAATTTAGGGTTTTACTTAATCTTCTTCCTCACACCAATTTCTCAAAACCTTCGACGCCACCAAACACGTTTCTATCGCCGGCCGCCGGCCGCCGACCCTCTGACCGGCCCTTTGGTTTTGTCGTTGACTCCTAACCCTGAAATAAAGTTGGGAATTGCTTTCAATTATTCTATTATGGCGGAAGTAGAGCAAGCGCCTGAACGTCACGAGCGCAAGAGAAGAGCGTCATCAAAAACGAAGCAAAGCATGGCCAAGAAAAGAAAGATGAAAATCCAGGAAGGAGCTGCGAAGAAGTTGAAGATTGATAAGAAAATGAAGAAGTTGTTCCAGAAAAGAGCAAGAGACTACAACTCGGACGAAGATGACGAGGAGTTAGGCGAAGGTAATCGACATCAGTCTCTTGGGATCGATGAAGAAAGTGATGCTGATTCTGATGGTGCAATTTCGGGCGACGATGTCGCAGCAGAGAGAAATACTGGAATTGAAAGGAATGGTGTGGGTGTTTCCGACGATGAAGAAGACGACATTCAACCTGGGGTGATGAAATTCACCGAGGGTATTCATGCTTTTAAGTTGGCGTTTAAGAAGATTGTGAAGAAGAGCGGTGAAGACGACGTGTTGGTGAGTTGGAATAAGTTTCTTTCCTGATAATGTCTTTCATGTGCCTTCGTAAAAAGGTCGTGAGTATTTTTTTAAATTCTTTTCTTGGGTTTGTTGGTGTAGGGTCCTGTGTTGTCTGCACATAAGAAGTTAATTGCAGAGAAGCTTGCTGAAGATGAAGCTGAGAGGAAAGTTAAGGGAGAAGTCAAGAAGGAGAAACATTTGGTATAAATTGATATGTTTGTCTGATTTTCTTATTTGTTCTTTACGATCATGAATGGGAATTTTTTGTTTATATGCGTGGTCTGTTTTGATGAAGGTCCGAGAGAAAGGACATGTCAAGCCTGCTAATTATTTGGATGCCCATGAAAAGTTCTTGCTTGGGGTGGCAACCAAAGGAGGTAATTTTTTCGTATAGCTAATGGAGTTCAGTCGATTTATGTCAAGACTGACCGTGTTTTGTTAATGTTCATTGGATGCTAATGGAGTTCAGTCGTCAAGTTGTTCAATGCTGTAAGTTGTGTTTGCTGCTTTTTATCAGTACCCATGAGTGCATTTGCTGTATGGAAGTTTAGCTTCTTCATAGTACATTTTCCTTCTGCCGTTTTGTGTAGGTGAGCAAATCCCAAAGTGCTCAGAAAGGTTTAAATCCATCAAGGTCAAAGGATGAGAAAGGTATGACCCTTTTTCATAATATAACATACATCACATCACTCAATGACGATTGAGTAATTCTCGCGACTATGATTAATTTCCTAATGGCAATGCATACTTCAGTGATAAAGAAACGGAGAAAGGATGCCTTCTTCTCGGAGCTTAGCAAGACTGGAACCCAGTCGGTTGGGACAGTAGTTAAGGTTATTTTTCTTAATGCACATCTATTTTAATGATACGATGAACCATATCTATGTTAACCGTTAATTTGATCAGTTGATTTTTCAACTAAGTTACTCTGATTTGGCAACTTGTAGGTTGGTGAAGCTCCTGCTTGGGCTCCTCTGCGTGATAATTACATGCTAACTAATCCCAAACTGAAAGATTGGGATAAAATCCAGGTAACAAAATTTCCTTTACCTTTAAGAAAAGCCCGTACTTCGTTCCAAAATGTTGAGTAGATGATCAGTTGTACTTGGTTTGATCTTGTGAAGACCAAGAACAGATTAAACTTACTAGTTCATCGTTATTGAAATGGGAATGCTTTTATGTTCCTTTTCCTTCTCATTGATCTTATTTTTAAATGCGCTAAGGCTTGTGAACCTGTGCTTTTAGGATACAAACGCTGCTGATGACATGGCAAGACAATCCCAGTCAGATTCCTCAGATGACGAATAAATCTGTTGATATTCTGATCCAGGTTATTTATTTCGAAATGAGAGAATCTTAGATCTTTATTTTGTTCTCAAATAGTCTTTGAAAGGTGTGTATAACATGCTAAATTTTGAAAATTGAAGAGGGGCCTTCTTTCGTTTCTGTTTTTTTTTCCCTCCATTTTCTTAAAATGGTAATTTTTCCTACTATACATTCATTTCTTGTCCAAACTCCAAAGGCAGCGAGAACACCGTTAAATTATATCTCTATTCTCATAAACTGGACTCAAATTTCGACCTTTGGATCAAAACAGGTCGCACGAAGGTGGCTCATAATAACAGAGTTGATTTGTTTGTATTGTATGTATGTATATCATTTGGCTTCCAAATAAATGAGTTATGCTCTCTCTTTTGCCTGATAATCTATCTTTCTACCTATCATTTGATTGAGTTGATTTTACGCCCATAACGACAGATCTGCTACTGCTTTATCATATGCCTACGAAAATTGTTGCGTTGAATTGATTTACGAGAATGTGTTGCAATGTATGTAGAAACAACAATAATACAGCTTCAAAAAAGATTTCCATAATATTATAAGCAAACCACAATTTGCTTCGAAAACTCTAAACAAGTCCCTACGCTGCAATGAGCTGCTGAACAGTGACGGGCGAAACATATAATTCCGACCCTTGGAAAAGCATATCTATGAACGTCCTAGCAGTCGCCTCGGTTGGATGGTATATGTCCCAAAAAAGGTGATTGCTTCTCTCTTTGCAAAAAAGCGCGAGCGGCGTGCATGGAAGCTGCGCATGCAATCTCCCGAGCCCACAGCAAGCCCCCTTCGTCTCGTTGAACCCTAATCGCACATACGTACATGCATACACCCGTTAGTTTGTATATGTAGGTTAACTATTTTTTTCGGTTCGTTAATTATGGAGGGTTTGAATTATAGCGGGCGTCAGTTTGTAGGGACGATAACCTCCAAAATTATGTAATTTAGAGACATTGCCCGCTGGAACCTAGATTCTGTCTCAAAATTGCTTAGTTTTTTTTTTAAAAAAAAAATTATTGTCCGTATAATGCGTCCTTCGAAACCTAAAGGACGAGACGAGTAAAGCAATGAAAATTTTGGAGATTCGAGTTCAGAATCATTACCATAGTAGGCCGGGCGGGCGATGAAGTTTTCGAAGACGGAATAAGCATCGAAATAAGAGTAGTGGAAGTCGGCGACTTGGGACGACTTCAAACCCCTCAGCATCTGCACGAGCCCTTCGTTGTACTTCTTCGACCAGTAGTTTACGTCCTCTCTGCACTCGTCTTTCTTGCTCCGAAACCTCTGCTTGGGAGCGCAGCCGATGGGCGACAGACCGATGATTACGAACTTACGGCCTCCGAGGCCATATATTCCCTAATAATATTTGAACTTTCTACATATTAGACGACGAAAAAAAAAGGCGGAGAGAATATGTTAAACGGTCGTTTTCGTTTTACCTTGAGCACGTCTTTGAAGGCAGAGAGCATTTGATCGACGTACTGCTGAGGAGCGGTCTTCTTAGAGGCTTCGGAGCCGTCGTTGAAGTAGCCGATGATGTCGTTGCTTCCAACTACGACTGCGAAGATCGATTTTGAGAGGTGTTCGTCGGCGGCGCTGGGCGAGCCCATTTGCTTGATTAGGCCTTGGCGCACGCTTGAGAAGTATGATACTTGCTGCGGCAATGGAATCGTACGTTTCTGCAAAAACCCCATAAATACACGACATTGTATGTTTATTAGTTGCAAGCGGGCAATGATTTTGTATTGTTGTAATAAAATATGGGGATTACTATTACCGCCCCCTTTTTACTTGTTACCGCCCCCTAAAGGGATAGAAAAAGACGATTTTGCCCTTATGATATTTAAATTAATTTAAAAAGAGAAAATTATAATAAACAAGAAAAAATATCTATTTAAAGCTCTGTCCAGACAACACTTTTCAAATCGCATATCCAAATCAGACCAAAAAAAAAAACTGAAATCGCAATGGATCGCCGACAGGGACTAGGAAAGGGAAAGGGCTTTTTTTCACGATTGGTAAGCCAAATTAACGTATTTCCGTTCGGCGAAAAAAAAAAAAAAAACCGACCGAAATCAATTTTCGGTCATTGCAGTACTGACCGAAACATAATTTCGGTCAGTACTGTAACCGACCGAAAATTGATTTCGGTCGGTTACAGTGCCGACTGAAATCATGCTTCGGTCGGTTACAGTCCCGACCGAAATCATGCTTCGGTCGGTTACAGTGCCGACCGAAATCATGCTTCGGTCGGTACAGTAGAGACCGAAATCATGTTTCGGTCGGTATAGTACCGACCGAAATCAAAATTCGGTCGGTTACAGTACCGACCGAAATCTTATTTCGGTCGATTTTTTTTTTTAAATCTTTTAATTACAGTATATTTTATTTATAATTATTTATTTATATTATTTATTAGTATTATTTATTTGGGTTATTTATGTGTATTATTTATTTGTATTATTTATTTGTATATTTTATTTATATTATTTATTTGGGTTATATATGGGTTAAATAATAAAAATAAATTATCCAATAAATAATACAAATAAAATATACAAATAAATAATCCAAATAAATAATCCAAATAAATAATATAAATAAATAACCCAAATAAATAATACAAATAAATAATCCAAATAAATAATAAAAATAAACAATCCAAATAAAATATACAAATAAATAATCCAAATAAATAATACAAATAAAATATACAAATAAATAATCCAAATAAATAATATAAATAAATAATCAAAATAAATAATATATATAAAAAAAAATTCGACCGAAACCAATTTTCGGTCGTTACAGTACTGACAGAAAATTGATTTCGGTCAGTACTACAACGGTCGATTTGAAATTCGAACAATGTTTTACGTTAATTTGGCTTACCAGATGCGAAAAATAGGCCCTTTTCTCTTTTTAAATTAATTTAAATATTATAAGGGCAAAATTGTCTTTTTCCAGCCCTTTAGGGGGCGATGACTAGGAAAAAGGGGGCGGTGAATAGCAATCCAGTAAAATATCACATTACTAGTATGTCATGCACAGTTGCTAAAAATATAATTATATTTTATATTTTCAGCTATTTATAATTTGTAATCATTGATGAAATAGTAATTTAAAATATAAGAGAGAAAGAATTGTTGAAAAATTAATCTAAGTGGTGAAATGATATATTATTTAAAAGTTTGAAAAAAACAATTAAGGAATTAAATTGTAATTAAATGAAGGATTGTGATTGGAAGATAAAATTGACGGGATGAGCTTCTATAAAATAGAATGACGAAACAGTTGCATGACTTTGGTAATATAACGATATTACAGAAAATTATCAACAAGCGGGATAGCTCAGTTGGGAGAGCGTCAGACTGAAGATCTGAAGGTCGCGTGTTCGATCCACGCTCACCGCAATTAATTTATTTTTTAAATATTTGTCTTTTCTTCAAGTAATTTAAATACTTAGGCCCTTCCCTTTTAAGATGATAGTTACTCTCTCCTACCCAAGCCCAATGCTAAACCATTTGTAAGCCCAATAAATCCAATATTTCGAAACGAAAGATGGGCTATTTAATTTTAGAAAACAGAACTTTTTGTAATATTTAAATTAAAAGAATGAATATCTACGTTGAGCTACTATGTTTTGGCTGGGGGATATTTTACGGCTATTTATAAAAACCCAGGAATAACTAAGAAATACATGAATCTGCCATCGGTGGTATATTATATCAGAGCTTTTCCCAGTCGTACCATCTCTAGTTAAATTAAAGATAGAAACATGAATACATATTAATATATTACATAGGTAACTTACAATATTTCCTTGATCTTCCGATGTAGTGTTAAAAATTCCGGCCCCGCCAGAGGCAAAGCTTACGCCTTTAATGTACACATCGTTAGGCCGAGCAAGGTATGGCGGAGGGCTCGACAATCCCAACTTCTCAGCTATCAATTTTTTTTTAATCAATTCATTTCAGATAAAAACATAGAAATATTTTATTACACGACCAAAAGACGAGTTAGAAATCATTCATTTATTACCTGCAAAATCAGCAGCATTCTTTCCATTTGAAAATCTCCCAGTAGCTTTATTTCCTGGATAATCTATCCCATTGTAAGGTATATCGGCTTTGATAAGAGAGAGCGGCAAATGATTGTTATTTCCGACGTCTACTAAAGAGTCGCCAAACACATACAACGCTCGCACGCTTTGAGCACTCGAATTATGGATCGTTGATAGAATAAACACAGAATAGAAATATAGAAAACAAAACTTTGTATTATTTAGTAGTCTTTTCCCACATGAAATAGAACCCATTATTAGAAAAATAATGATAAGAACTATGGGTTACTTACTAGGGTTTGTATGATGAGAAGAAGAATTTAGGGTTTTATATATAGGGGTTGGGTTGGGGGGGAGAAGCTGAGGTTTTTGGAATGTGAACAAGCCTAGATTTATATGCTGACTTCTTTTATTTATTTCCTCTAGTGTTTATTAGTGGAAAGTGTTGAATAAATTCTTGGTTTCTTTTTTCGGAAAAATAGCATTACTTGTTGATTGCAGTTCGTTATCTGTGGTCGGTCATATAGAAATTTATATGGATATTATTTTTCCATTCCTTTTCCACTTATCTTGGCTCAAGTTCGATTGACTTGCAAAGTGTGCCATTTGAGTGCATGAATTAGGTCGTTCGATGGAATTACGATAACTATATACAAAATTGGAATGATGATCTTGCTAATTACTTATGTGTTTATCGAATTTTAAAATATACGTACGAGCTCGAATTAAAATTTAAATGAAATGTATCATAAAGTTTACGGTCGACATGGTTACACTCCTAATAAATCAGAAACCGAAATAGTCTTGAAACGGAGACAGACTATATTGTCAAAAAACATTTTATGTGACTGCAATTTTTTCCTGAATATTTTTATTCCTTTTTTCAGAAAAAAATAATCCCAATACTTTGCGATATTCACATTGAAATGATAATAAAAGACAAGAAATGGGGAGAGTACGTTACATCGATTGTAGCTGTCTAATGAAGAGAAGCGATAGAAGACTTATTTTGGCCCTTTCGATTTTATCACTGTATTTGAATACTACATAAAAATATCATGCTACAAGCGTTTCCATTGGAGACAACAAAATGGAAGCTCCATCGTCTTTTTCAAAGAATAAGTAGAAATAAAAAATACGACGATTTGTGAATTCCATAAATATGAGATTTTTGAGAATGAGATACTTTAAAATAGTAAGTTTTTTTTTCTGGATACTATTCACCGCCCCTTTTCGTAGTCACTGCCCCCTAAAGGACTGTAAAAAGACGATTTTGCCCTTATGATATTTAAATTAATTTAAAAAGAAAAAATTAACTAAATATATAATTCCAGTACGACATACTGAAAACTACATACACAAATAAATTCGAACGATCGATCGATACGGAAAAAAAATTCGATTTAACATTTCAGGACCGATCGATCGATATTTTCGGCCCTGCAGTGCACGGCCGAACGACATTTTCGGCCGGGCTGTGTGCGGGCCGATCGATATTTTCGGCCCGGACACTGCCTGGCCGAAAAAGTCGTTCGGCCCTGCAGTGTACGGGCTGAACGATTTTTTCGGGTCTGGCCGAAAAAATCGATCAGCCAGTACACTGCAGGGCCGAAAATTTCGATGGTCTGCTGCACTACCTAGCCGAAAATCTCGATCGACCGTATTTTTTTCTAAGTTTTTCGGAAATAATTATTTGTATTAGTAATTTTTTCTGTTATAATTTGTGACTATCTATTGTATTAGTAATTCGAAACGGAATAAAGATGCAAAAAAATATTCCAAACATAAACAGTATCCCAAACACAAACATAAACAGTTTGGAATATTTTTTTGCATCTTTATTCCGTTTCGAATTACTAATACAATAGATAGTCACAAATTATAACACAAAAAAATTATTAATAGAAATAATTATTCCCCGAAAAACTTAGAGAAAAATACGGTCGATCGAGATTTTCGGCCAGACAGTGCAGCGGACTATCGAAATTTTTGGCCCTGCAGTGTACTGGCCGATCGATTTTTTCGGCCAGACCTGTCAGGGCCGAAAAAATCGTTCGGCCCGTACACTGCAGGGCCGAACGACTTTTTCGGCCAGGCAGTGTCCAGGCCGAAAATATCGATCGGCCCGCACACATCCCGACCGAAAATGTCGTTCGGCCGTGCACTGCAGGGCCGAAAAATTGATCGATCGGTCCTGAAATGTTAAATCGAATTTTTTTCCGTATGGATCGATCGTTCGAATTTATTTGTGTATATAGTTTTAGTATTTCGTACCGGAATTATATATTTAGTTAGTTTTTTATTTTTAAATTAATTTAAATATTATAAGGGCAAAATCGTCTTTTACTTAGGGGCGGTGACTAGGAAAAAGGGAGCGGTGAATAGTAATTCCTTTTTGGTATACAATGAATAACAATTTACTGCGGAAAGATGTAACGAAACCATAGATAACAATAACAATTTTTACTCAAATGACAAGACATCCATGTAATGTATGACTAAAATAAAATCCTTTTATCTGTAATAGTTTTCAATCGTTTTCAGTCGTATTATTCCGTCCAAACTCTAAGTTTGGAGTGATTACATGAGACCCGATAAGCATCAATAATTGATATTAATGCCGAATTCAATATTGCCACAATTACCATTTCACATCTATAGCCGTAGACTCTACGTAAATCAGCTCGAGTCGACATATTTAGCTTCAAGATTATCCTATATTAAAAATATTGTTTCATTTGAGGAAAATAAAAGTGTTGAATACTAAGACACACACACCATCTATATCCATGATATATTAAGTGAGAGGGATATTTAAAAGCTGTTATCAATTTTTATAGATTTTATTCTAAATTCTTGTTTATTTCAATTTTATCCTAAAGTTCCATTCCAAAGTAATTCTATTAAAATATTGTATATATTGTACATGGGTGTGCACATTTAAGAAATTTCCACCAAACTTACCAACACTATTTATTACAACGAATAAGCACTTACTAGCTTGAGTTACATTCATATCATGAGAATAATTCAAGAGGTGGCTACTTCGCTTCTCGTCTGGTAAATTTACATAATACGCGTGAAAGGCATTTAATTTAGGTGACATTTGACAAACATTTGTCCTAAAGTCGGTCAATTGCCGTAAACAAATATATAATGAGTTTTCTGTTCCTTTGCTCTTAAGATAAACTAAAAAAATTACTTGAGTTGCACATTAAATATAATCGTTGCTTCAAAGAACCAAAATTCCAACAACAATTACAATAAGCTTCGTGCTCGATTTATAAAATTCTCATATAAAGCAACGAAAAGGAATAATAAATCAAACAGAAACGTGGAAGCACAAATCGAATATTTCACAGTCAACACAGAATTACTTATTAAGTAAGAATCCCATCCAAACAAGTTGTCTCATCATCAAAAGAGCGAAACAGTCTTTGGGAGAAAAAAAAAAAAGAGAATAATTTAAACAATTTAAAAACTTAATTCCATCATGGATAATGGGCATTATATTTACTTACACAGAATTGATCTGACTTTGAGGATTTACCCAAACGTATTCTCGCCACTGTATGTCATGTAAAGGAATCCATCTTCATCTTTATGCTCCTCATAGATTGTAGACATCATTGCACCTAAGTACAAAGAAAGAAAATGGACAATATTTATTAGGTGAGAAGGCAGATCACAAAGGCAATACCAAAGCAAGAAATGACCCTTGGAGGATTCTTGAATTTTGTCATTACTAACTACAACAATACTGATATAAATTTTGAACTCTAAACGCTGGGAACTGAGAATATGCAGAGATTTTAACTGAACATAAGTAAAGCTCAATCATAACTTAAGGATAGTCAATACTGTGTAGTAAGAGCAGAACTTAAGAATCATACTGTGTAGTCATATATTAGATTAAGTTTTAGAAATAATACCAGTGGGAGGGAGAACATTCTTGACAAAGATGAATATGGCTTTCTCAGCACCAAGCTTGATTCGTTTTCGGACAACATAAACAATTGTCCAACAGTCAGATCAGCGGGAACAAGGTATCTGCAATTTAGAATCCCACAAACTCATTGTGACTACAAAAATTTATCTCAATATTTGCTCAAAAATAACAAATCATAAGAAAAATTGCGGGTTAAACCGACTTTCTCTTGTCGATGTCAGGAATGTCAGATCTATCAGCTTTCTCTACAATAACCTGCACCAAGAGTAAACATAAATAGTTGCCCCAACAGATGAAAGGATATCATTCATCGAAGGTAATAACGTAATGCAACTGGACTGCTCTATTACCGGGATTCTGTCAGGGTACTTTTCCCTGATCCGAGCAGCCTCAGCTTGTCTCTTCTCTGCAACATGGAAAGGCATAGAAGGCATATGAGAAAATTAAACTCATTACATTGGCTCACTTGAACTAGTGGAAAATAAGCTCAGGTTTCCATAGAACTTAAATAAGTTCTCCGAAAATTTAAGGAAACGAAATATACATATTGTAGTCACATGATAACCAAACTGATTAACTGAAAACTGACAAAGAATCAAAAACAGAAAATTTCTCTGATCCATCATAAAATTTCTACACAAAGAAATAAAACCTTAAAAAGGAAGGAAAAATTACAGTATGTCTTTTCAAGATGCGTCTACATCGCTTTTGCACATCGTAGTTACAGTCAATTTGTTCTCAGCGGATTAATTCAGATAAGGTTTTACGCCACCATCTTCACAACAAGAAATCTGAACTATGTCCAATTGGTAGCTATACCAACATATCCCCCACACGTAAATCAATAATAAATAGAAATATTTCATCACATAAATATACAAGAAAAATCAACAATACTCTCACCAATCACCACAACAAACCCACAACTGGACATAATTTTGCAGCAAAGTACCAAAACAAAGATTAAATCTTTGCATCATCAAAAATCAGAACTATCTCGAACCCGACCCGTCTATGGTCCAACAGCACGATCATACTCACGCAACAAATATTAGTACTCCAATCATTTATCCATGTTCCATCGTACCAAATAAAACGATCAAAAGATAACACTAGGGTTCAATTAACTAAATTGTGGAAATTTCATACCGAGGGGGTGTTCAGTTATGAAGGAGCTTTTCGCCATGGCAATTCGATCAAAGAAAGCAAACGATCGGCGCAATCAAACTTGCGAATTGGACAACGGAGGAAATAATAAAACTTTTGAGATTATTGATTGTAGGGCTTTATATACTCGAGGAAAGGAAAACAATAGGGTTTTACGGTTTTACCATACGCAAGATATGGCGTATCTTAAATACATTTAAGAAATTCTACTCCAAAATAATATAATAACCATAATATAATAAGGCAAATCTACACATAAATCCCCTACCCCAAACTATCAATCAACTAACTCCCCCATTCCCATTTAATTATCATCAAACTCCCTATTTCAAACAATCAAAAAGCTACCTAATGGACTATTTTAACCTTGAAAAACTTAAATATTACCAAAAACCTAATTGAATAGGTCAACACCCACGTTTCTTCTTCAATTGTAGAGAATGAGAGAGATATAGAGAGAAAACGGCACAGAGAGCGATAGAGAGAACGAGCAAGCGATAGAACGATAGAACTTCACAATGTTTGATGGACGGGGCAGAGAACGAGACAGAGAACGAGCGAACGTGCAAGCTCCAACACCTCTATTGAACGAGAGAAATCTCGTTTTTTTTATTTTTCGATTTTGTTGGCATTCTTGGTTAATGTAGAGCTTAGGGTGTCGATAGGTGCTTTTCTTCAAGGATTCCATGTCGGGCAATGCTAATATCTTTGATTAGTGCTTGAATTTGGAGTTTAGGGCTAAAATTAGAGTTCCATTTTTCGTTGTTCGATTTGGGTTTTGATATCTTTCAAATTAGGGTTTCGAGACAGAGAACGAGCGAACGTGCAAGCTTTCATTTTCCACACCTATGTTGAACGAGAGAGAGAGAGCAAGTTTCCACTGTAAGTTTCGTTTTTATTTTTATTTTTTGGCATTTGGGTTTATTGTAGAGCTTATGGCTTCGATATGTGCATTTCTTCAAGGATTTCATGTCGAGCAATGCTAACTTCTTTGATAAGTGCTTGAATTTGGGGTTTAGGGCTGAAATTAGAGTTTTATTTTTCGTCGTTCGATTTGGGGTTTTGATATCTTTAAAATTAGGGATTTTAGTTTCTATTACGCTTTAGATGAAATCTCATATAGGTTTGCATTTGTGCCTGTCTTGTTACGAGGCTTGATTATTTTTGGATACCATAAGTTTCAATGCTGTCATCATGTCTGTTTCTGGGTATGTTATGTATATTATTGCCATTTGAGTTTGTTCAGTGGTACTGCAAACGTAATTTAATTGTTTGTTGTCTTGATACGTATATTAATTGAATTGGTACTGTTTGTTCATGTTTTGTGGTTCTGCATTACATAATTAATGGTACTGTAAATTCATTATTTATTTACGTAGACAAGGGAGAAGAATCCGGGGGCGTGGATTGCGGTGTACATGTTGCAATGTCCATGGATAAATACATCGTCGGACCTACAGATCATGAAAGGTATCTTGACGATGTTGAAGTCGAAGCATATCATTGCTCCATTTAGAGATCCTATTGGGTTTATGTTCCACTTGTTTGAATGATATTATCTATGTTCATAAGATTTTAGACTTGTTGAGACTGATATGTTGTTATGTGGTTGAGGATATATAAACATGTTCTTAGACATTTTTTATGTTTATTGAGGATCCGCTTGAGACAAGTTTATGCTCCAATTATTTGATAATACCTGAAAAACGCTTGTCGTACCAATATACATATATTTGCAGTACCTATATATAGATTTTCGTGGTACCATATCATTAGCTAGTGTAGTACCGTACGTAGGTTCCTTGTAGTATCTTCTCCGTCCCGTGTATTTTACCTATCGAAACTCCTACCCTAACTTGTAGTATCAATATACATATACTTGCAGTACCAAAACGTAGGTGTTCGTGGTACCATACCATAAGCTAGTGTGGTACCATGAGTAGGTTACTTGTAGTATTTTTTCCTACCACATTTTTAATTATCGAAAGTGCGTAGATTATTGTCCAAACAAGGCATGAGAACTTCCAAAATATGGCACATAATGAACTTAAAACACATGGTAACTTAAGCACTAACTTTCAATCGATCAAAAATCTTGACTACGTAGTAAGATTTTCTTATCAGTATCATAATAAGTAGAAAGAAAGTTGTGATATCAATGTAATAATACCTAATTCTAAATATTAACCCACCAATATTGATACCAAATCATTAGTAAAGTATTTATAACTATGGTAACATAGTCAAGGACCAAAAATAACTCGGACGGCGTCGAAAAATTCCTACCCAAATTTTTAGTACCAATATACATATGTTTGTAGTTCTAACATATGGGTGTTCGTGGTACCATATACCCTACGATAGTGTAGTACCATACGTATGTTACTTGCAGTATCTTTTTCGTACCACGTTTCTAACAATCGAAAATTCCTACCCAATTTTGTAGTACCAATATAAATATGTTTGTAGTTTCAATATATAGATATTCGTAGTACCATAACCTACGATAGTGTAGTACCATATGTATGTTGTAGTGTTTTTCGTACCACATTTCTAACAATCGAAATTCCTACCCAAATTTGTAGTACCAATATACATATGTTTTTAGTTCCAATATATAGATGTTCGTAGTACCATACCCTAAGATAGTGTAGTATCATATGTCTGTTACTTGTAGTATCTCTTTCGTACCATGTTATCGAAATTTCTACCCCAATTTGTAGTACCAATATACATATGTTTATATTACCTATATATAGATGTTCGTAGTACCATATCCTACGATAGTGTAGTACCACACTTACTTGTAGTATCTTTTTCGTACCACATTTCTAACAATCGAAATTTCTACCCAAATTGCAGTACCAAATACACATATGTTTGTAGTTCCAATGTATAGATGTTCGTAGTACCATACCGTACGAGAGTGTGGTACCATACGTTGTTACTTGTAGTATCTTTTTTCGTACCACATTTCTAACAATCAAAATTCCTACCCAAATTTGTAGTACCAATATACATATATTTGTAGTTCCAACATATAGATGTTCGTGGTACCATACCCTACGATAGTGTAGTACCATATATATGTTACTTGTAGTATCTTTTCGTACCACGTTTCTAACAATCGAAATTCCTACCCCAATTTGTAGTACCAATATACATAGGTTGTTAGTACCAATTGATAGATATTCGTGGTACCATACCCTTAGCGAGTGTAGTACCATAAGTAGGATACTTGTATCTTCATGTACCATGTTTTTAAATATCGATACTCCTACCCCAATCTATAGTACCAATATACATATTGGAACACCGACAATAACACGACATCATTCACAGTATTAACATTATTCATCCAACAATAGTATTGATATCAATATTTCGACAATACTAATATCATCATCCACCAACTATTACTGTTAAACATATCGACAATATTAATATCGTTTGTCCACCAACATCGTAATAAAAGACATATCGACGTAAGAATGTACGATCACCTATCGGCAACATACTGAGAAAAGAATGTGTCATAACCTATCGTTTCATCGATCAAACAAGAAATATCTGTTCTTCTTATATTAACATATGAAAACGTGATGTGACGCCCGAGGCCGATGAGGGCGGGGAGTGATCGCCGGTGCTAGAGAGGTGCACGGACAAGGAGCGGCTCCTGGCAGGCTTCTAGGCGAAGGGGTACGTGAACGAACCGATCCGACACCCGAATGAGAGGGGATCCTGAGACCGACAATGTATGGGCGTGTCAGGCTAAGAATCGTATAAGGGAATTGATAGTACTACTCATATCACCAAGGTCGACCTACCTTTTCGGGAGTCCATCTATAGAAATTTCGAAGTTAAGCGTGCTTGACTTGGGGCAATCTAGGGATGGGTGACTCCCTGGAAAGTTTCTCAGGGTGCGTGTGAGCGTGTGCACGAAGCACGCTAAAAGGTTAAATGGTGGTACAGTGGGGCCAGACTATCAGTCGGAGTGTGGGGGGCCCAACCCCACTGGTCCCGGTAGGGACCGATGCTATAGTGACACCCGGTATGGGACGGGTCGTTACACGTGAGCCCACCAAAGACATTCGTAGACAACATAGCTTCGTAAATAGGACCTGTAAAACAACAAACCATTATCATATGATATGCTAGAGAGCTTCAAATATACTTCGTACAAGAAATGTAGGTACTGTAATTAAATATACTTTGATACTACATATAATAAATTGCTTTAAACAATAGAGTAGCCAAATTTTAACCAACTACTAACCTCCGTCAACACCCACAGTATGCTAATTTGTAGAAAACATGAGGAAAATTCAATTATTTTTACAGCTAGACACTCAAATTGCAACACCCACACCTCGACACCCAAATCTCGATACCCACAACTCGATACCCAATTTAGGTCGATGCTACTGCCGACGTTCATTGTAAAACCCACCAGAGTGTTCCCTAACTCAAAATCGTTCGATTGAGGTCAAGAATCTCGAAGGGGGTAACCCGCAGTGAAAAAAAACCAACAAAAATCTACCTCAACTTACCTAGACCGAGAAGCCCACGGTAGATTAGGCAAGCTCGGAGCTTTTCCGGCGTGGGCAAGGGCTCTTACGTCGCCGGCGACAGCTTTACCAGTTCAGGGTTGTTTACGTGGGTGTTTCAATTAATGGATTGGAGAAGAAAGATAAATAATAGAGGGTTAAAATCGTTCATAGGGAGTTGTGTGTAAAATTATTTTGATTTAGAGAGTTTGCTAATAAGTGATATGTAATGGGGACTTAGTTGATAGAAAATAAGGGAATGATGATTTAATTGAGGTTGCCCCATATAATAACTAGTTTTTTTTTTTTTTGCACACCAAGGTGTTAATGCTCTATAATATATAAATGTATCCTATTAATTGTAAAATAATAATTACAAAAAAGAAGGGCGAATTTAGAACATGAAATACCATGTAGTAGTTGATTTTATTCATAATATTATTTTTTCAACTAATCGTAATTGACATATCAAACTTGACAGTTTTTATGTTTTCAACTTATCTTAATTGACAGATCAAACTTGACAGTTTTTATGGGGCACTAGTTGATTTTATTCATAATATTATTTTTTCAACTAATCTTAATTGACACATGAAAGTTGACAGTTTATATGGGGCACCAGCGCTTAAACAAAAATATTTAAAAAACAGCTCGTAATACTACAGAAATTATTGCAAATTCAATTCAATTTAATTTATGCTGCTATAACAAATCACATCTTATATATCTCCTCTCTTCTAAAGCAAAGCAGAGCTCTACAACATATAGAGATCAAATCTCACATTAGAAAGAAAACCACTACAGAACATCACCACATAGTTATAAAACTCCAACAAGGGCACTCTCTTATAGCTAGCTTTTGTCCTGAGATGGGACAACTTTCTTCTTTTTTTTTTTCATTCCTCACCAAGCAATTCGACACTTTTTGGCCTATATATAGATAGATTTTAGCTTCGCCGACGATCAAAAGGTCGAATTCCATACGGCGTTTTCTCCTTCCCCGCACCTCCGATGGACTTCTCTTATCCTATCCGCCGAATTGCAAATCCCGCTGCAGCTCCAATCGAACGAAGCCACGCATATATTTCCCGCCTGCGCTTTCCACTCGCAATCTGACACATGTCGTACCTTATAATTTTAGTTGGATTTCGATAATATTCGAAAAAAGGTTGATTATGTTTTCGGTCCAGTAATCTAGGGGATGACATTAAAGGGAAAGAGAATTTAGGGGATGACATAATAGGGCAATAACTTTCAAACATAAGCTATTTTGGGACATTACACGCCTGTAACCCTAGATGTTGTCCCAAAATTGCTTACATTTGAAAAATTAGTGTCTGTATAATGTCACTTCCTAAATAAGACGAAACCTTATGTTATACGCCGGAACGCTAAAATTTGGGACAAAATTCGGAGTTCCGACATAAAATGTCCCTAAATTGCTTAATTTTAAAAACTATTGTCCGTATGTTAAGACACCCTAAATTTGTGGTCCCCATATAATGCCAGCGCCCTAAGTTACAGAACGAAAGGAAAAAAATTAAGCATATTCGAAAATATTTAACGAAAAGAAGAAAAAAAAGCGCATTGATTGCCTGGTGGAGTTCCGCAGCACAGCCTTCGATCGTCTATGTGCTCCACGTCCAAGCCGATAAACCACGAGCCTAGCGAGACGTCTTCGTTTGCGTACTTGTGGAGGACGTGCCTTTCATAAAAAGTAAAATTCGAAAGGATTAAAATGAAATTATAGAAAAGGCGAAGGAATTAGAAAGTAAAAAATTGGAAGAAAAGGCGACGCTCACTGGTTTGTTAGTATATACGTCGCCAAGTCCTTGGTGATGGCGTATAACTGTCCCGTCGCGTGGCGGAAGTATTTGTTTCCTTGCTCGCCGAATTTCCAGTACTCGGGCTCGTGATATCTCACTCCCCTATTTGTTTGCGATTTAGTTTTTTATAATTTCGTCATAGAAAAAAAATGCGATTTTTCTTGAGAAAGTTGAAAAGAATAAGTATGCTTTTACTTCTGAGCTAAAACGGGGCCCGATTTCATGCAACCTATGTATACCCTCGGTTTTGAGCGATGCCGAGCCAATGTTGCTCCCAATGTAGCTGCATTTTCAAACATCATAAGACGAACAGTTATGTAATAGATACATTTATCATATAGCCATAACCATTTTATGTTTTTTTTCTTACCCAGGTTCACATGCACGTCGTCGTCGACTTTGACGTAAAAGTCGGCGTCCCATAGCTGAACGGCGGTGGTGAAGTACGTCTTTGTCTTGGCTGATAGTTCAAGGTAACCTTCGACATGTTCCTGAGAAAGAAGGCGAACGTTAAAAGCGAAGCAAAGAATATTAAGAAATTTATATACATATATATATATATATATTATATATATATATATATATTATATATATATATATATATTTTATGGCATGATTGATTAAAATCGAAAATTTACTTACCAGCCTGAGAAAATCTCCGTGCTTTCTGTCTTCAGCTTCGATTGCTTTATCGAGAATTCCACCTGATGTCGCACTGGTGATACAAAGGATCGAAAATAATGTTGAAATGCGAATATGATTTTATTACAATACTGGTAATCTTGTTCGTACCGATTTTATTGAAATTGACAAGATTTTATATTTTTACGAAAATCACCTGTGACCGATGACAAATCGAACAACAATTCCCTTTTCTTCCTCAAGCTTCTTGCGCTTATCGCCTGCAAAATCCAATCCATGGAGGAAAATTAATAGTTTTCGCTTCAATAACAAAGTTTCGACTTATTTAAAAAAAAACTATATACACATTCAAATATATAAAAAAAGAAAAAAACCTTGTAACATCCAAGTGGCGCGTAGCGAGTCTCTTCTCTTGCGGCTGCTAAAAGCGGTATTTACGCCAACGACCATCAAATATTTCCTTTTCTTGGGCAATTCCAAGTCTTGGGACAGAGGCGAACCGCTCAGTAAAGAATCTTGCAAGGCCCTCGCCGAAGCTAATTCCATTTCCAA